>CATNUY010000226.1:0-570915 GCA_951217065.1 Baccha elongata | reverse complement strand
TAAAGGCCACAAAACCTTTAAAATTGAATTTCATTCATAAATACTCCACTTAATAAAATCTAATTCGACTATTTTAAGTCTTTTTATTTTTATTTGTTCATTCTTATAAATTCGCTTGGCCACGAGCATAACATCATTATTTCTAATGTCTAACTTTAATCAAAGTTCTTTAGATTAATATAATTCGCAGGGAGTTTTCTCTGTAAATTTTATAAAGCAGTCGGTAATCATCGACAATTATTGCGTATTAGATTGGATTTGATGTCATCTAGCTGATGAGCCCACCATCAAACTAGGGCGAAACGCAATGATTGGAGTAAAGGCCACAAAACCTTTAAAATTGAATTTCATTCATAAATATTCCACTTAATAAAATCTAATTCGACTATTTTTAGTCTTTTTATTTTTATTTGTTCATTCCTATAACTAAGCTTGGCCACGAGCATAACATCATTATTTCTAATGTCTAACTTTTATAAAAGTTCCTTAGAATAATATAATTCACAGGGAGATTTCTATGTAAATTTTATAAAGCAGTCGGTTATCATTGACAATTATTGCGTACTAAATTGGGTTTGATGTCATCTTGCTGATGAGCCCCCCATCAAACTAAAGCGAAACGCAATGCTTGGAGTAAAGGCCACAAAACCTTTAAAGTTGAGTTTCATTCATAAATACCCCACTTAATAAAATCTAATTCGACTATTTTTAGTCTTTTTATTTTTATTTGTTCATTCTAATAACTTTGCTTGGCCACGAGCATAACATCATTATTTCTAATGTCTAACTTTAATCAAAGTTCTTTAGAATAATATAATTCACAGGGAGTTTTCTCTGTTAATTCTATAAAGCAGTCGGTAATCATGGACAATTATTGCGTACTAGATTGGGTTTGATGTCATCTAGCTGATAAGCCCACCATCAAACTAGGGCGAAACGCAATGCTTGGAGTAAAGGCCACAAAACCTTTAAAATTGAATTTCATTCATAAATACTCCACTTAATAAAATCTAATTCGACTATTTTTAGTCGTTTTCGAGTACTTCGCTTGGCCAGGAGCATAACATCATTATTTCTAATGTCTAACTTTAATCAAAGTTCTTTAGAACAATAAAATTCACAGGGAGTTTTCTCATCGGCAATTATTGCGTACTAGATTGGGTTTGATGTCATCTAGCTGATGAGCCCACCATCAAACTAGGGCGAAACGCAATGCTTGGAGTAAAGGCCACAAAACCTTTAAAATTGAATTTCATTCATAAATACTCCACCTAATAAAATCTAATTCGACTATTTTAAGTCTTTTTATTTTAATTTGTTCATCCTTATAACTTCGCATGGGCACGAGCAGAACATCTTTATTTCTAATGTCTAACTTTAATCAAAGTTCTTTAGAATAAAATAATTCACAGGGAGTTTTTTCTGTAAATTTCATAAAGCAGTCGGTAATCATCGACAATTATTGCGTACTAGATAGGGTTTGATGTCATCTAGCTGATGAGCCCACCATCAAACTAGGGCGAACCGCAATGCTTGGAGTAAAGGCCACAAAGCCTTTAAAATTGAATTTCATTCATAAATACTCCACTTAATAAAATCTAATTCGACTATTTTTATTCTTTTTATTTTTATTTGTTCATTCTTATAACTTCGCTTGGCCACGAGCATAACATCATTATTTCTAATGTCTAACTTTAATCAAAGTTCTTTAGAATAATATAATTCACAGGGACTTTTTTCTCTAAATTTTATAAAGCAGTCGGTAATCATCGACAATTATAGCGTACTAGATTGGGTTTGATGTCATCTAGCTGATGAGCTCACCATCAAACTAGGGCGAAACGCAATGCTTGGAGTAAAGGCCACAAAGCCTTTAAAATTGAATTTCATTCATAAATACTCCACTTAATAAAATCTAATTCGACTATTTTTAGTCTTTTTATTTTTATTTGTTCATTCTTATAACTTCGCTTGGCCACGAGCATAACATCATCATTTCTAATGTCTAACTTTAATCAAAGTTCTTTAGAATAATATAATTCACAGGGAGTTTTCTCTGTTATTTTTATAAAGCAGTCGGTAATCATCGACAATTATTGCGTACTAGATTGGGTTTGATGTCATCTAGCTGATGAGCCCACCATCAAACTAGGGCGAAACGCAATGCTTGGAGTAAAGGCCACAAAACCTTTAAAATTGAATTTCATTCATAAATACTTCTCTTAATAAAATCTAATTCGACCATTTTTAGTCTTTTTATTTTTATTTGTTCATTCTTACAACTTCGCTTGGCCACGAGCATAACATCATTATTTCTAATGTCTAACTTTAATCAAAGTTCTTTAGATTAATATAATTCACAGGGAGTTTTCTCTGTAAATTTTATAAAGCAGTCGGTAATCATCGACAATTATTGCGTACTAGATTGGGTTTGATGTCATCTAGCTGATGAGCTCACCATCAAACTAGGGCGAAACGCAATGCTTGGAGTAAAGGCCACAAAACCTTTAAAATTGAATTTCATTCATAAATACTCCACTTAATAAAATCTAATTCGACTATTTTTAGTCTTTTTATTTTTATTTGTTCATTCTTATAACTTCGCTTGGCCACGAGCATAGCATCATTATTTCTAATGTCTAACTTTAATAAAAGTTCCTTAGAATAATATAATTCACAGGGAGTTTTCTCTGTAAATTTTATAAAGCAGTCGGTAATCATCGACAATTATTGCGTACTAGATTGGGTTTGATGTCATCTAGCTGATGAGCCCCCCATCAAACTAGGGCGAAACGCAATGCTTGGAGTAAAGGCCACAAAACCTTTTAAGTTGAGTTAAATTCATAAATACCCCACTTAATAAAATCTAATTCGACTATTTTTAGTCTTTTTATTTTAATTTGTTCATTCTAATAACTTCGCTTGGCCACGAGCATAACATCATTATTTCTAATGTCTAACTTTAATCAAAGTTCTTTAGAATAATATAATTCACAGGGAGTTTTCTCTGTAAATTTTATAAAGCAGTCGGTAATCATCGACAATTATTGCGTAATAGATTGGGTTTGATGTCATCTAGCTGATGAGCCCACCATCAAACTAGGGCGAAACGCAATGCTTGGAGTAAAGGCCACAAAACCTTTAAAATTGAATTTCATTCATAAATACTCCACTTAATAAAATCTAATTCGACTATTTTTAGTCCTTTTCGAGTACTTTACTTGGCCAGGAGCATAACATCATTATTTCTAATGTCTAACTTTAATCAAAGTTCTTTAGAACAATATAATTCACAGGGAGTTTTCTCATCGACAATTATTGCGTACTAGATTGGGTTTGATGTCATCTAGCTAATGAGCCCACCATCAAACTAGGGCGAAACGCAATGCTTGGAGTAAAGGCCACAAAACCTTTAAAATTGAATTTCATTCATAAATACTCCACCTAATAAAATCTAATTCGACTATTTTTAGTCTTTTTATTTTTATTTGTTCATCCTTATAACTTCGCATGGCCACGAGCAGAACTTCATTATTTCTTATGTCTAACTTTAATCAAAGTTCTCTAGAATAAAATAATTCACAGGGAGTTTTTTCTGTAAATTTTATAAAGCAGTCGGTAATCATCGACAATTGTTGCGTACTAGATTGGGTTTGATGTCATCTAGCTGATGAGCCCCCCATCAAACTAGGGCAAAACGTAATGCTTGGAGTTAAGGCCACAAAACCTTTAAAGTTGAGTTTCATTCATAAATACCCCACTTAATAAAATCTAATTCGACTAATTTTAGTCTTTTTATTTTTATTTGTTCATTCTAATAACTTCGCTTGGCCACGAGCATAACATCATTATTTCTAATGTCTAACTTTAATCAAAGTTCTTTAGAATAATATAATTCACAGGGAGTTTTCTCTGTAAATTTTATAAAGCAGTCGGTAATCATCGACAATTATTGCGTACTAGATTGAGTTTGATGTCATCTAGCTGATGAGCCCACCATCAAACTAGGGCGAAACGCAATGCTTGGAGTAAAGGCCACAAAACCTTTAAAATTGAATTTCATTCATAAATACTCCACTTAATAAAATCTAATTCGACTAATTTTAGTCTTTTTATTTTTATTTGTTCATTCTAATAACTTCGCTTGGCCACGAGCATAACATCATTATTTCTAATGTCTAACTTTAATCAAAGTTCTTTAGAATAATATAATTCACAGGGAGTTTTCTCTGTAAATTTTATAAAGCAGTCGGTAATCATCGACAATTATTGCGTACTAGATTGAGTTTGATGTCATCTAGCTGATGAGCCCACCATCAAACTAGGGCGAAACGCAATGCTTGGAGTAAAGGCCACAAAACCTTTAAAATTGAATTTCATTCATAAATACTCCACTTAATAAAATCTAATTCGACTATTTTTAGTCTTTTTATTTTTATTTGTTCATTCTTATAACTTCGCTTGGCCACGAGCATAGCATCATTATTTCTAATGTCTAACTTTAATAAAAGTTCCTTAGAATAATATAATTCACAGGGAGTTTTCTCTGTAAATTTTATAAAGCAGTCGGTAATCATCGACAATTATTGCGTACTAGATTGGGTTTGATGTCATCTAGCTGATGAGCCCCCCATCAAACTAGGGCGAAACGCAATGCTTGGAGTAAAGGCCACAAAACCTTTTAAGTTGAGTTAAATTCATAAATACCCCACTTAATAAAATCTAATTCGACTATTTTTAGTCTTTTTATTTTAATTTGTTCATTCTAATAACTTCGCTTGGCCACGAGCATAACATCATTATTTCTAATGTCTAACTTTAATCAAAGTTCTTTAGAATAATATAATTCACAGGGAGTTTTCTCTGTAAATTTTATAAAGCAGTCGGTAATCATCGACAATTATTGCGTACTAGATTGGGTTTGATGTCATCTAGCTGATGAGCCCCCCATCAAACTAGGGCAAAACGTAATGCTTGGAGTTAAGGCCACAAAACCTTTAAAATTGAATTTCATTCATAAATACTCCACTTAATAAAATCTAATTCGACTATTTTTAGTCCTTTTCGAGTACTTTACTTGGCCAGGAGCATAACATCATTATTTCTAATGTCTAACTTTAATCAAAGTTCTTTAGAACAATATAATTCACAGGGAGTTTTCTCATCGACAATTATTGCGTACTAGATTGGGTTTGATGTCATCTAGCTAATGAGCCCACCATCAAACTAGGGCGAAACGCAATGCTTGGAGTAAAGGCCACAAAACCTTTAAAATTGAATTTCATTCATAAATACTCCACCTAATAAAATCTAATTCGACTAATTTTAGTCTTTTTATTTTTATTTGTTCATTCTAATAACTTCGCTTGGCCACGAGCATAACATCATTATTTCTAATGTCTAACTTTAATCAAAGTTCTTTAGAATAATATAATTCACAGGGAGTTTTCTCTGTAAATTTTATAAAGCAGTCGGTAATCATCGACAATTATTGCGTACTAGATTGAGTTTGATGTCATCTAGCTGATGAGCCCACCATCAAACTAGGGCGAAACGCAATGCTTGGAGTAAAGGCCACAAAACCTTTAAAATTGAATTTCATTCATAAATACTCCACTTAATAAAATCTAATTCGACTATTTTTAGTCCTTTTCGAGTACTTAACTTGGCCAGGAGCATTACATCATTATTTCTAATGTCTAACTTTAATCAAAGTTCTTTAGAACAATACAGGGTGAGTCATGAGCAATGCGACAAAATGCTAGGGCGTGTAGGTTGCGTTGAGACAAGAAAAAAATCGTACGGGAGGGGGGGGTCTATTCCCCTCCGTTTAGCCGGGAGGGGCAATTTTCGAAAAAACTGACTTAAAATGGGAAAAAAATTATTTAAAATCAACGGCTTCATTTACAATGCTGTGCGATACGTTTTTGAAAAGCCAATAACTTTTTCTTTCATTCTGTGTTTAAATAAGTCTATTCTAAGAAATAGTTTTTGAAATATTAATTTTCAAAGTCAAAATTTTGAAAAAAAAAATTGAAAAAAAAATTTAAAATTCATTTTTTTCAAAATTTTACGTAATTAAGTGCTAATTTTAATTTCAAAATTCAATGCTGTTATTAATTTTTAGTCAAAAACAGAAAACCGGATGCCAAAATGTGTCTTAGTTTTTGAGAAATAAAAAAAAATTAAAAGTAAAACTAGTAAAATAAGTAAAAAGTTAATTCGTTTTTTTTTATTATTTGATTAAAATCGGATGGTATGTAATGAAAAATAAGAAAGGAATATATCCCTTATTAATAATTGATCTGAGCAGGTCAAATTTGGAAAACCAAAAAAAAAAAAAGTGTTTTTCTTGGAAAAAAATACTTCTAGTTTTTCTTATTTTTTCAAAAAATAAGATACATTTTGGCATCCGGTTTTCTGTTTTTGACTAAAAATTAATAAAAAAAAACACAAAAAATTCAAAAAAATTAATGAAATATTTATTTGAATCGATAGTTTAAACCTTGCAATTTAATGTTTAAAGATAATTTTATGCAAATGATGACCGCGGCTGCGTCTCAGGTAGCCCATCCGCTGAGTCGAATTTTGGCATACTCTTTCACACATATCGGCCGGTATCTCACGAATGAATGCATGGATGTTGACTTCCAGTGCGTCAATCGAAGCGGGCTTGTCCCTATAGACATTAGCCTTGACAAACCCCCACAAAAAATAGTCTAATGGTGTCAAATCGCACGATCTAGGCGGCCAATTGACCGGCCCGAAACGTGAATTTAACTGTTCACCAAACTCGCCTCGCAATTGCGCCATTGTTTCGCGTGCTGTGTGGCATGTGGCACCGTCTTGTTGAAACCACATATCATGCAAGTCAAGAACTTCCATTTCGGGCAAAAAAAAGTTGGTTATCGTCGCTCGGTAGCGTTCACCATTGACAGTAACGCTGCGATTCGCATCATCTTTGAAGAAATATGGCCCAATAATGCCGCCGGCCCATAATCCGCACCAAACAGTGGCTTTTTCGGGATGCATTGGTAGCTGTTGCAATGCTTCTGGCTAATCTTCACTCCAAATGCGGCAATTTTTCTTATTTACGTACCCATTCAACCAAAAATGAGCCTCATCGCTGAACACAATTTTTCGATAAAAAAGATAAAAAAAAAATCGATAAAAGAGCACGAATTTTGATAGTAAAATTCAATAATTTTCAAGCGTTGTTCATTTGTAAGACGATCCATGGTTAAATTGCAAACCAAACTGAAGCTGTTTGAAAGTGACACAAGGTACTAAACACACGTCAGCTGTCAAAACCTGTGTTGCCAAAACCAAACCAGCTAAAAAATCACCCTTTATAATGATTTCTCTTTTAGATGACTTTTTAAGTCAGCTTAAAATAAGATTTGAAAATCATAAGTCCATACTTTCCTCTTTGTACATTTTTTACAACGAAGAAAACTTCAAATTTTATAGATCTTTTTTGGATTGGGACACTTTAGAAGCTGAGTTTACGTTATGAAAGACAAAATGCCATAGACAAAAAGATACAGAGCGTTTAAAGAGTGCAATAACAGCTCTTGGGGAATGCAATAAGGATCTGTTTCCTAACATCCGCAAGCTTCTCAAAATTTTGGCGACACTACCGGTTTCAACGTGTTCACCGGAAAGAACATTTTCGACAACGTAAAATCTAAAAACTTACCTTAGAAACTCTACCGGCGAAGAAAGACTAACAGGATTGGCATTAATATCAATTCATCGACAAATTGAGATTGACACTGAGGAAGTTTTAGACATATTTGCAGCACAGAAGGCCAGAAGATTAAATTTAATTTTATAAAAATGATATACTTACATGTTATTTAATACTTTTTTTTATAATAAAATCTTAAAGAGTGATGATAAATGTACCTACCTAATAAATTACAACTTAAAATTATTTTTAAAAAAATATTGGAAAAATCTTTTAGTTTTTCAAATTTGTTTGAGAGTTTTCTTGAAAAACTAAGTATGCAATTGTATTTTATTAGCAGTACTCTACCTAGGAAAAAATATTGAAAATCGTTAAAGCAGTTTTTTTTAAACCGTTTTCTTTTTTAATTTTTGAAAAATATTTTGCAATTTTTTGAGTATTTCAATACATCGAAATTTGTAGTTTATCTGGAAAAAAATCTGAAAAAATTCGATATTCGCGTTTCCAACATATTCAAAAAATCTAAAAAGTTATGTATATGAATTTGATCATAAAAACCTTCCAAAATTTAAAATTTAATTGAAATCGGTTTTGTTGTTAGCGAGACATTCAGATTTTAAAAAATCGGTTCTATGGGAGGTACTGTTTTGAGATAAATCTCGACTGTTTTATCAAAATCGTTAAGGCCATTTTTAGAAAAATTAAGTTTTAACAAACTGTTATATGACATTTACCATTGTTTTAGAGCTAAAATTCCAATTTCAACAACGCCTAGTGCGAGACTACTAAATAAACACTCTGAACCAAGTTTGCAAATCAGCCTATCCATTTAGGCTGCAGATCTGCAAACAGGCAGTCGGACGAACAGAATTTTCCAACACACTTTTGTGTACTTCCCTATCATCGCAACATCATGTTTATTTGTTATCTCAATTTTTTTTTTTGACGAATCCATAACTTGCCTTATACATAGAATAGTATCATTATCGCAATTAAAAGTCGTGTTTGGTGGATTTTGGGTTAATGGGCTGTACTAATTTTATTTATTACATCTACAGAAAGGTACAGATTGATTGGTGTATGGAATAAGTATAACCCCCCCCCCCCCCCCGAAATATTTGTCTAGCTACGGCCTTGGTGTTGTATGAGATTTATATGAACAGGCTATTAAGAATCCTGCCGATAACATCTGCGGTTCCGTTACACACCATAGGAAATATAAATTATGTCTCCACCGGGATTCCTGGGTCAGTAATAGTAATCATAATCACAGTCATAAGAATGCTCATCAGTCGAAAAAAAAGGACAGGTAAATATCACCACTAAACTGGACACGATGCAAAAAGAAGCCAATACCTAAAATTAAGTCAGACGACCAAGGAGCACCTGAAAATCAATGTGAAAGGATCGCGAGCTTACCAAAACAGCCGGTAACAACCAAGCCAACAAGGATCAGCCAAATTTCGTTTTTCTAAAGATCAAACGAGAACGTTTAAAATTAAAGGAGGAAGAATTAAAGCAGCATAAATTACGATTCATCATTCTCATGATGCAATAAATTGATGCATGTGCAAGGCGTCAATATTCTGACAAAAATTTCTGGCAAACAAACAACATCAACATGTTGAAGATGACACCAAGCGCATTCCTGGACGTACGCTGGCGGCTCCCATAGGTTAAGGTAGTTTATAAGAAATAATTGTTTTAGAGTTGTAATTTAGTGCTTAAACAATAAAGAGCCTTATGCTCCCAAAATATTTTTTTAATATAAATAAATACTTGTGAACTTATTTTACACAATAGTATAATTTTAATTTTAATTTTAGGTACAATTCTTAGAATTCATTAATTTAAAGATTTAATTAATTTATGTTTATGACGGCTGAAATGCTGAATCATCTACTGGGTACTGGGTAAAGGAGTGCATCAAGGGGCAGGAGTTATGTCAGGTACTCTACATGTGCAACACACTGTACAACTTTCCCCACCACATAAAATATATAGATCTTTACTAGATCTATACGTTAGTTGTTTTTATTAAATGTCCTTATGTATGAACACAGTTGTGCACAGTTGTGCACCTCATATAATTAAGTTATGAATGTTATAATTAAGATGTAAAACTGATAATGTTCTGTTACAGAGAACTCACTCAAGGCTTGGCATTCAGTTAAGTCAGATTCACTTAATTTAAGATTATACTTTTTGAGACAACTGATGTGAGTATTCACTCCTTTAAAGATTTAACATCAAAATTAACACATCACTTCCAAACGAAACTTCACATTCTCGCATCGAGATGCAAATTTTTGCAACTTAAGATGAATCCCGGTCAGACTTATGCGGAATGGATCGGCGATTTAAGAGGACTTGCCAAAGACTGTTGTTTTACATGCGCAAAAGAAGGTTGTGGCACGTCATACGCCGACTACATGATCAGAGACATGATCGTCTACTATACCCCTCACGAACCCGTCCGTATGGCAGCAACACAGAAAAAAAAACCAACTCTAGCTGAAATCGAAGAGTTAGTCACAGCGTTCGAGTCAACACAAATAGCCGCCGAGATTTTAAAGGGAAATATAACCTCATCAGCACCTTCAACAACTGAAATCAACCAAATAACCCAAAAACGTGAGCATCATTACCCAAGTAAGTCGAATGAAAATTTTTTTGTTAGAAAATCTTGCCCTGGTTGTTCAATACACCACGAAAGAGAGCAGTGCAAACACATGAATTCGGTTTGTAATAATTGTCATCGAAGAGGGCACATTAGTACAGTATGTTTGTCAGGCAACAAGTCCCAAACCAGTTTTCAAGGAAAGTCGCGGCAGCGATCAAAGACTCGCAGACGAAGGTCATCATCACAATCTTTTTCAAAGAATCATAACGTGAACGAAAATGATAACCGTAGTAGAACAAATCCGCGCTCCAAATATGCGGAATATAATCACTCTATAAACGAGATTATTGAAGATAATGTTGATCAATCAAAAGATCAAGTTTCGTCTGCACAGTTAGATGTTGAGAGAAAGGGTCGTCAAATTTTTGTGTCGCTTCACGTTAATCAGCAACCAATGCATTTCCAGTTAGACACTGGAGCAACCTGCTCACTGGTAGGTCTTGAAGGATATCGAGCCTTAGGGGAGCCGCATTGCAAAACTACTAATCGTTCTTTGAAAGCTTACGGAGGGGTAAATGTTCCTATTAAAGGTGTTGTTGATGCAACGATTCGCTGGAGAGATAAAGTTCGCAACCTGTCATTTTTAGTTAGCGAGAGTTCGAATGGCACTAATATCATGGGGTTAGATTGGTTCGATGCATTTGATTTTTCAATACATTTTCAAGAAGACGAGTCAGTTCTGCAATTTGAAAATAGTTTGAAATACGAGGCAAAAGCCATATGTGAAAAGCACAAAGCAGTATTTAGTCCAGAACTGGGATGCAGCAACCTGTTTGTAGCTCATTTGAGGTTAAAGCCGAACTGGCAGCCAAAATATTTTAAGCATCGACCTGTTCCTTTTGGTTTAAAAGAGAGTGTACGTGCTGAGATAAAGCGTTTAGAGCAGTTAGGTATTTTACGACCTGTTGAAACTAGCCAATGGGCAGCACCCATTGTGGTTGTTAAAAAATCAAATGGAAATCTACGAATTTGTGGCGATTTTCGCATAACAATTAACCTACAGTTAGATGTCGATCGGCACCCTATCCCCAGAATACAAGAACTTTTTCATAAACTACAAGGTGGTCAATATTTTACTAAGGTAGACTTGTCCGATGCCTACCTCCAAGTCCCTTTAGATGAAGAATCGAAGAAACTTTGCGTTATAAGCACTGAATTTGGTCTTTTTGAATACCAACGTTTACCTTTTGGAACCTCAAGCTACACTGGAATTTTTCAAAGGTATATTGAGCAACTAACGTCTGACATTGACTTTTGCACGTCATATTTAGATGACATTATCGTTTCGGGGCGAACAAATGCTGAACATTTAATAAACCTTCAAACTCTTCTAGAGCGTTTGGAACGACATGGTTTAAGATGCCGTTTGGAGAAATGTCAGTTCGCAAAAAGTGAAATTAACTACTTGGGTCATGTCATCGATGCTGCTGGAATAAGACCATCCGAAGTGCGGGTTGCCGCTATTCAGAATTTGCCGGAGCCAAAAGACTTAAAAGACCTGGAGGCGTTTATTGGCAAACTGAACTATTACAATCAGTTCATCGAAAATTTTGCACAGGTTGCAGCCCCACTTAACAAACTACGTTCATTAGATCAACCTTTTATTTGGGGGAATGAACAACAGAGAGCTTTCGATCAATTCAAGGCTGACATTCTCAAAGTAACCCGACTTGTTCATTTTCGTGACGATTATCCAATAACGCTCGCAACAGATGCATCATCCCATGGAATTGGCGCCGTTATTTCGCATGTATACCCAGATAAGACAGAAAGACCCATCGCATTTGCTTCAAAGACCCTAAATAGTTCACAAGTAAAATACAGCCAGATTGAGAAGGAGGCTCTGTCTATTATCTACGGAGTAAAAAAATTTCATCAGTACCTGTATGGACGCCAATTTGAACTGATCACTGACCACCAGCCACTCGTAACTATTTTTAACCCTTCGAAAAAGCTACCCCATATGACAATACAACGTCTTCAACGGTGGGCACTCATCCTTATGGGATACACCTACACCATCCGTTATCGTCCCACAAAACAACATGGGAACGCGGATTGCCTTTCGCGGTTACCTGAGGGACCCGATAAAGTGTTTGACCAAACCGAGGAAGCTGCACATCATATCAACGACATCGCTTTTTCACTCGTTGAAGATTTTCCTATAGACTCTCACGCTATAGCTAAAGTTTCAAAGATTGATCCAGTACTCAGTAGGGTCATTCATTTTATAGAGAAAGGATGGCCAAATAAAATCATGGAATCTAAAGATTTATTACCTTATTTTCGTAGAAAGTTATCTCTTGAAATAATTAATGACGTTCTTATCTTCCACAGTGAAAGCCCGAGAGTAGTCATACCACAACAGCTACAACCTAAGGTACTTTCACTTCTTCATCAAGGCCATTGGGGTCTTACCCGAATGAAGCAGATATCTCGACGATATTGCTGGTGGCCCAGCATTGACGATGATATGTGCAAGACTGTTTCCAGATGTTTCGCATGCCAAGTCAACGCCAACAATTCTCCAAGAGAATATAGCAGCTGGCCAACGACTGAAAACGTGTGGGAACGAATACACGTTGATTTTGCCGGTCCCTTTCAGAACCAGATGTGGTTAATCGTGGTGGATTCCAAATCGAAATTCCCTTTCGTCATCCGAATGGCATCTAGAACTTCAGAAGCAACGATTCAAGCACTGCGTTTGATTTTCACCTTAGAAGGACTACCTAAGACGCTGGTATCTGACAACGGCACCCAGTTCACGTCCAGTCAATTTCAGAATTTTTGTCGAAGCAACTCAATTCACCATGTGACATCAGCGCCTTTCAATCCTGAATCAAATGGGGCTGCTGAAAGAATGGTCCGCACATTTAAAACATCACTGAAAAAAATTTTAGTTGATACACCCAACTGGAACGAGGCTCTTCATGTTTTTCTCTCTACCTATCGATCTACACCAGATGATTCTGGATCATCACCTGCAGAAAAGCTGCATGGAAGACAGCATCGCACAGTTCTTTCGGCAATTGTCCCCGAAGCCAAGAAACTTAACAACAAAGAGAAAACTAAGTTTATCATTGGTCAACGAGTTTTAATACGACAATATCAACGAAAAACAAAGTGGATTGCTGCTGTTGTAGTCAAAAACTTAGGCAGAAGAATGTATCTGGTTGAATCTAGCAAAGGTTTATTCCGACGCCATCAAAACCAGATGAAGATTCGCTCCACAACTGAAAATGAAGACAACAATCGATTTGCCCAGTTTCCTACTATAGAAGTTCACACAGAAGTAACTCAACCTGTTCCAGAAGATGACAGACACAATGACTCTGATGTTTCGCTAATTCCTGATTCATCCCCAGCTACGATAAGTTTGGACTCGTCACCGAACGCATCACAAATAAGACCAATTGAAGATCCGGCAGAGTATCATCCCACACCGAATAAACCACCGGAGCCAAGACGATCTGAACGGCCTCGTAAGCAGGTCAGATTTTTCCCAAATTAAGTGCAAGGGAGTCTGATATATCTTATATAATTGGCAGCATTTATATGGTGCATTTTCGCTGCGCTGTTTTGGCATACCTACAATGACAAGTGACATAAAATGTCACTAGAAACATCATCGATAGATTCCGCCTTTTATCGAGATAAGTCATCATTATCCCGCCAGAACTCAATCAGCTAATATCTATTTTTTCTCAATCTCTTCTTTAATAAAGTAATATAGTTGTAGTAATATCAAGCCTTGTCTTTTCATTTAAAAGTAATTTCATTAAATTATAACATATATTCTATAAAAAAATATTATAAAAATTACTTATGCATATTTATGAGTCAAATAGTAATCATAACAGGAATATTTCGAAAACATATAGACCTTATTGTAAGCCAGAGAGTGATAGTGACGACGAACTGAAAAAATGGCAAACAATAATAATATATTTAATACTTATTTTCCTCTTAGTACTTCTGGAGTGGGTCTAGGTGGTTTGTTATTAAATAGTACAGTTAACGGCAATAGTTCAATTAACGGAACTCAAAATACTAACAATAATTCAGTTACTTTAACAGATGGTACTAACACAAATAACAATGTAGAAAATGAAATTAACAGTTTGAGTAACGCTACAAACAATAGTGAAATAAATAACATCTTTCAAACTCTTAAAATTCCAGATGCCGTAAAAGATCTTCCTCAATTTTGTGGTAATCGTAGGTTACTTTATGATTTTTTGAACAATGTTGAGGAAATATTAAGTGTAATGAGAAATATTAACAACACACCATATGCTCGGGTCATAATGAGAGCAATAAGAAACAAGGCTACAGTGAAGCAAACGAGGTTTTGAATATGTTTGGAACTCCTTTGGAGTGACCTCTAATCAGAGCGAATCTAATTTTGCATTACTCTGATAAACGAAGTGAAACGTCTCTGATTAGAGATCTACACAATATAAAACAATTAAATGATACCCTAGAAATATATTACTCAAAAATTATAGAAATATTGTCAGCGCTTAACAACCATGTGCACATTAATGAGCAAGACTCTAATGTAGTTTCAGCCAAAGGCGGACTATATTCAGAAATGTGCCTTAACACATTTCTCATTGGACTTAGAGAACCTTTAGGTTCAACCAATAGGGCTATGAGACCAACCACCCTTCAGGAAGCATTTAGTTTCTGCATTAGAGAGCAAAACTCTTATTACATGAAAAACACTGTTCCAAATGATACTAACAAAATAATAAGATCCAATTTTTCAGCACCGACAAATCAAAATTCGTTTACATTTAGCCAGGGTCATTCACATTTCAATCAAATACCAAACATATTTGTTTCAAGGCAAAACATGCAACCAATTCAAAACAACAACGTTTTTTTTGAAAACCCTTCAAATCGCTTTATTCAACGTCAAAATCAAAACATTCATATTCCATTCGGCAATCAATCAATTCCGTATCAAAATCAAAACTTACCAAATAGATCAATAAATTCTTCTCAGCATATTCCATTCAATAACCAGTTTATTCCTTACCAAAACCAGAACTTAGCAACACCCAGACCAACGAACTCCACACAACTTCCCCTAACACATTCAACCCCTATTCCAATGGACATATCCAGCGGTACAACCCGAAATACTAGAACTCAACAATCAAATTTCAGAAACCCAAACTCATTTAATTCGCACAACAATAACATGACAATCGGCAACACAAATTCTTACTATTCAATAAAAGAAGTCAATAATATACAACACGATCCCACTTTCTATCACGATCCGTGAATTGAAACAATTTCAACGAATTATGTAGATTCTAATCCTCAGCCATATTGTTATTCAGAGCTTGATCAATATGTGTTACGGCTACCTGTTCATACAGTAGCATCCTCCGACTCGACATTTATGCGAATGTCTACACAGAGTCTGACTACTATATCCTGCTCGGCACACGGCAGGCCAGAGATAGTATTCTATGAGCCCGCAACCACTGCTCGTGAATTTGCTTCACTCACTTCACCCAGAGGGTTCCACCGGTCCAAATAGTGTAGTCGAAGAAGTGGTACTTGGTCCTAGACTAGTGAACCAATTAAGGTTGTGTTAAAAGACATTTAGAAGGTTATGCAGTAAACGTTAAAAGACCTTTCAAGGAGAAAGTGCGGGAAATATTAGTGTTCTTAAATAATAAGGTAATGAAAAAAAAGAACACCTTTTTTTTTAAGTAAAGTCAGTTTTTTTTTTAATATATAGTGTTGGCATAGGCTGGATACGGCAAAACAAAAAGATAAAAATAAATCAAGTGAATTTTTTTTTATATTTAAACCAAATAAGGGTGAGTTTTATTCATCAGTTGGTGATATGGTAATTCTAAAAAAAATATTTGTATAGGTTAGTGCGACTGGCGGTTCGGCAAGGCAGAAGTCAGATCCTCCTTATTTTTTTTAAGTGCTTGGTGGTAGTGAATTACGACAAAATAATCCACAATACCAAAATACTGAAAAAGAAGCGACGCACGAGAAATAAATGAAACAAGAAACTCCCGCAAGTATATCCTTGTTATTAAAATTTAATATATTAAAAGCAATAAGATTTTGGGCCATAAAATATAAATCCAATTGCCAGTAAAATATAAACTGAGCAAAACTGCCCTGCCGCAAGAGATAGGTGTCTCGGGTTAGGATTAGCTCTACCCTACCTACTCACAGAGCAAAACATTTAATTAGCGCGGCCAACAACCCACTGAAAAAAACCCTACAAATGCTAAATAAAAACCCTTCAAATGCAAATTGATGGAAATACGGAAGATACCATTCTTTTGCCAAAGTCTCTAACAACTATTAACTTTTCCAGCAGCATTTGGCAGTTTCCGGTTTGAATTTTTATATATTTTTTGGATGGCAGTTAGATTTGAATTTAGATTTAAGTGATATTTTAATTATTTATTTATGTTTTTTTGTACTTACCTGAAATTTGGAAGTAGCAAGTCTGTTTGTTTATATTTTTTGGTATATTTGTACGTAACTACGGTCCCTCGTCCCCGACTGAGAGTATCACCTACTGCCAACGCGCACAATCTTTTGTAGAAAATTAAACCCCTAAAGAGAGCTCCTTTTAGGTAGGTAACCCGAAAGGTATTCTTGAAAGTGATACATTATCACTGTAGAGTATAGAAGCATTAGAGGATAGAACATTTGTGGTGAGCGGTAGCCGAAATAGCGAAAATTAATTACACGGAGTGAAAATCCTCCGAAAGTAAATAGATTGTTGCTACCTTCAACTTATAGGTCTAATTCTGTGGCAGTTTACAGTCTTAGAGTTCTTAAATTTTTATTTAATTGTACAATTTTTTTTCGTTTGCAAATATCTTTGTATTTTTAACCGTAAAGTTTTATTAAAATTTTTTTATTAAAATTTAATATTTTGATTAGCTTAAAAGGCGTTGATCCTTTGTGATATTAAGTTTAGATTTACTTGTGCCCTTAACGTAATTAATTTTTGTGACATTAATGTTAATTTAGATTTTTCTTTTGTAATTATAATCGAATCCAGAGTAATTTTTAAACGTCGTTATTATATCCTGGCCTTGTGTAGTGTATTTCCATTTTGCCTTTTTTTATTAAACATAATTTTTCTTGTACCGACCGCTGGTCAAATAATACCAAATGGTTGGTGATTTGTAAATTTAAATATATATTTCTTTTAATAAAAATTTGTAAGCCATGCCACCTTTTGAGTTTTTATGAGTACGTTATGAGCTCGAAAATGAGTGGATAACATAAAATCTTTTCAGGGGATGTGGATGGAAGGACGAGCAATATAGGGTTAGATGTGATGTAACAGCAACAGGAAGTCCGTTTAAAGGGGATCTGAAAACTATGGCCAAACAGACCCCAGGAGCGGTGTGGGTAGGCCTCGATGCATTTACATCGGCAGTACCTTAAAGTGTGGTAGCGAATGGTGTGTGTGTGTGTGTTTGTTGAGATAAGTTAAGATGATCGTGAATTGGCATGATATGTGTTTTGTGACCTGGTGTGGTACGATGAAGGGGCAAGATCACCACCCCTATTTCCTGCCAGCTTAGCCGTGCTCCGCCAGCATGCCACTGCCCCTCCTCACTATACATTCTTTCCTTTTTTTTATAACTAGTATTACCCCTTTAAGTTCCTTTTTCTGTTTTTTTTTTCTTTTTTATAAAATTTTCCTTTTTGGTAACTTTAGGTTGCCAACACATCTCATCTCCTCCTCCCCCTAAATCCCCTCCAGTTGCCCGGTTACATATGTTCCTATCGAACATCAAAGTATATCTGAAGGACCTTATAGTTACAACGACGAAATAAATCACGAAATAGATGACACAAATTGTCGGTAAATTGCCTCGGAAAACAAATAGGATTCATTGACATTAATAAAGTGTGCACAAATTCATTGCCATATATTCCATCATGTCAAATTCAGGAAAGCCACTTAAATTCCTTATAGATACAGGATCTTCAATAAACTTTACTAACCCAATCTCTACAAACCCAGACACACATGAAACAATTCAACCTATTTTGATCACTACTATATTTAACAAGCACGAACTTAATAAGCAAGTAACTCTCCCTGCATTTAAAGAATTAAATACAGACGAGACATTTAATTTTATGGTTTTAAAATTTCACTCCTATTTTGATGATTTAATAGGTTAAGAGATGTTGAAACGTATACAAGCTAAAGTGAACCTTAAAAACAAAGTTCTGGAAACAAGAACTGCAGTGATACCACTTCAGTTCAAACTATACATCTAAAATTTTCAATGTTCACCCAAATTCTAAAATTATAGCTTCAAAATGGAGATATTTATATAAAACCAACTATGATAAATAAATTCTTAAAAATACCTGAAGGCATTTATAGATCTTTCAACTGTTACATTCGAGTGGAAGTGATAAATATGTCAAATGAGGAGCAAAAATTGTTTTAAGAACAACCTATAAAAGTTGAACCTTACAAAAATTTTGAAGACGTAAATAATATGAACATTACATACAATTCAGACCAATCTCAACAGATTTCACATACCGACATAACAAACTTACTGAGAACAGACCATATGAATTTAGAGGAAAAAGACAACTTTTCAAACTCTGTAGGCAATATGACGACATATTTTTCAAAGAAGGCAACACACTTACGTTCACGAATGCAATCAAACACCGCATAAGAACTAACGATGAGATACCCATTTATACAAAATCGTATAGATATCCGGAAATTCACAAAAAATAAATTCAGAACCAAATACAAGAACTTCTTAGACAGGAATCATAAGACCAAGTTATTCCCCATGGAGCAGTCCAATATGGATCGTTCCAAAAAAGTTGGATGCATCCAACAATAAAAAGTGGAGTTTGGTAGTGGACTATCGGAAGTTAAACGAAAAACCCAGTTGGCGATCGATATCCACTTCCAAACATAGAAGACATTTTGGATAAACTAGGAATTTTAATTTGGTTTCCATCAAATTGAAAAGACCGCAGAGACATCAGTAAAACAGCATTCACAGTAAATAATGGCCATTATGAATTTATCAGAATGCCATTCGTCCTCAAAAATGCCCCATGTACGTTTCAAAGAGTGATTGATAATGTTTTGTAGACATGCAGGGAAAAATATGTCTCATTTATATGGACGACATTATTGTTTTTTCCACCTCGCTCCAAGAGCATTTAGAAAACCTTAAAAAAGTTTTTTCCAGGTTGCAGCAAGCTAACCTTAAGGTTCAACTCAATAAGTCCGAGTTTTTGAGGAAAGTAGTAGCCTTCCTTGGACATATTGTAACAACTCAGGGCGTTAGACCAAACCCAGACAAAATAGATTCGATAAAAAAATTCCGATTCCCCGCACTCAAAAGCAAATCAAATCCTTTCTTGGGCTGTTAGGGTATTATCAAAAACTTATACAGGATTTTGCCAAACTAACAAAGCCGTTGACAGAATGTTTGAAAAAGGGGAGGAATATATCATTAGATTAACGTTACCGTAATTGTTTTGAGCATTGCAAAGATATTCTCAGTAATGACCCAATTTTGCAGTATCCAGATTTTTCTAAAACATTTAATCTGACAACGGATGCCAGCAACTTTGCTCTAGGTGCTGTCTTAAGTCAGGGCCCCATAGGTTCTGACAAACCGATATCTTACGCTTGACGCACATTATCAGATTCAGAAATCAACTACAATACAGTGGAAAAAGAGCTTTTAGCTATTGTTTGGATCACCAAACATTTTCGTCCATATCTGTATGGACGTAAGTTTTACATAGTAACAAACCACAAACCACTGACTTGGCTGTTTTCTTTGAAGGACACTAACTCTATATTGAGTTAAACTTGAAGAATTCGAGTATGAAATGCACTACAAGAAAGGTAGGTAGGTAAGATGGTGGTTTTGCAGAACAACTGTTCCGAACAAACCCAATTAGCACAGAAAAGCGCTGTTTTGATACCATAACTCGTTTGACCTAATTTTTGTGATATAGTGGTAGTGACTGTTAAGCTAAGGGGATCAGTTTTTGGTCTGTGCCCGCAGTCACAAGGGAAGAACCTAGCTCACACTGTGTGCTGGGTGATTCTATTTGGACTGAGAGTCGACCAATTAACTTTACACTAGATCTATATGAGGCTAGGCTTGTTCAAAGGCGGTACACCTGCCAGGTGTAAATCCGTGTTTTGATGCTTTCGCCGCAAGATAGAGTAATTGCTAGTCCGAAAAGCTAGTCCTAAAGGTAAGTTCCAGAAACTTAAAAGGTGAACGTTGAAATGGAAAGTGAGTGAGTGCTTTGAATAGCTAAGGGGACCAGTTTTTGGTCTGTGCCCGCAGTCCCAAAGGAAGAAATTAGCTCACACTGTGTGCTTGGTGGTTCCATCTGGACTGAGAGCCTGGCCAATAACTTTACACTAGATCTATATGAGGTTAGGCCCGTTCAAAGACAATTTATACCTACCAGGTATTAATCAGTGCTCTGATGCTATCGCCAAAGATAGAGTAAGTGCTAGTCCGAATAGCCAGTCCTAAAGGGAAGTTCCAAAAAAAAAAAACCTTCAAGGTGAAAGTTGAAATAGAGATATTGCTTGGTTTGTTAGAGGCAACTGGTGCTGTTGAGAAAAGCGGTAAAATCATTTATCCTTTTGTTCGACATCACGTTTAGGTTGCCGAGAAACAGGCTACCAAATACCTGGAGGCGAGACCTAGCCAGGGCCGGACACTGGCACAGGAAATGCTCAATAGTTTCCTTCTCCAGCGGATTTCTACAACTACGGCAGTAGCTGTTGAAAGGTATGCGCAGTTTAGCTGCGTGTTCGCCTATTGGCCAATGGCCAGTGACGATTGCAACGACCCTGGCCGTGTCTATTCTGTTTCGTTTTATTAAATCATTCGATCTGTTTTTGTCATAGGTTGGCCATATCTTTCTAGTTATTTTACAGGTTGCCAAACCCTACCACCTCTTTGTTGATTCTGAAAGGAAATGGTCATATATTCTGCCCTTCACGAAGCCCAGTGGAAGATCTACTGATTCCGCCTAAGAGACGCGAAGGGCTGATCCTTGCCTAGCAAGATCATCTGCTCGCTCATTGCCTTGGATGTCGCTATGGCCTGGGACCCATACGAGAGAAATTTTTATACTATCACTGAAACCTGAGAGCTCTGCTCTGCATTGATGAACTATCTTTAAAGACACCAGGCAGCTGTTAATTGCCTTAATTGCAACTTGGCTACATTGTGAATATTATGGTTAGATATTGTTTTTTGTTTGAGTATCCTACAGGCTTCCTTAATAGCAAGCACTTCAGCTTGAAATATGCTGGCAGCGTCGGGCAGGCGGAACGATTGACTAATTTTAAGTTTGTCGGAGTAAAAACCCGCCCCAACTCCGTCAACCATCTTTGAGCCGTCAGTGAAAATTGTGGTGTCATATTCATTTGTCACCGTATCGTTTTTCCATTCGTCTCTGGTAGGAAAAAGCACATTGAAACTTTTATCAAAGTCAAGACAAGGGTATTGGTAGTCAATATGGACTGAGCGAAGATTTATTGGCAACAGTTTTAAAATTTGTCCATGACCATAGGGTCTTTCTGTCCAACAGCTTGCTTCTTTAAGCCTGGTTGCACTGCAGGATACCATGTATTTGATGTGAAGGTCTAGAGGCAAAAGATTAAGAATAACGCTTAAGGCATCGGTTGGGCAAGATCTAATTGCACCTGTGGAACCTATGCTGTTCTTTGAATCTTTTTCAGTTTGTCTATATTATATTTTTTACTTAGGGCTGGCCACCATACGATCGATCCGTATGTTAGAATTGGACGAACTACAGCTGTGTAAGTCCATAATATCATTTTAGGCTTCAGACACCATTTTTTCCCGAAAGTTTTACTACATGCATAGAAGGCTATACTTGCTTTCTTCACACGTTCTTCGATATTGATTTTCCAGCTAAGCTTAGGGTCCAGAATAACTCCTAGGTATTTAGCTTTTGTTGATAGAGAAAGAGTGTGGCCGTTCAACTTGGGTAGGGTGAAGGGGAGAATTTTAGTCCTAGTGGTGAAGAGCATCAATTCGGTTTTATTTGGATTGATACCTAGTCCACAGCTAGTAGCCCAGATGTCAACTCTTTTCAAGGCAGTTTCCATGATATCAGTTATCACTGTAGGAAACGCTCCTGATGTCATAACCACCAGGTCATCCGCATACGCCACTGCCTTTACACCACAGTTGTCCAGTTCACAAAGGATTGTGTCCATGACAAGCAACCATAGTAAGGGGGATAGAACTACTCCCTGAGGTGTACCCCTATCTACGAGTTTAATAATGTGGTCATTACCCAACGTTGCTTGAATGATTCTTGATCTTAACATGGATAAAATCCATTTTATAATGTAAGCATCGACGCCGAACTTGACAAGAGATCCCTGAATCGAATTAGCAAGAACGTTATTGAAAGCTCCCTCGACGTCAAGGAAGGTTGCAAGGGTATATTCTTTGTATTGAATTGTTTTTTCAATGGTGCGCACCACCTCGTGAAGAGCCGTTTCCGTGGACCTTCCCTTAAGGTAAGCGTGCTGTGATTTGGAAAGAGGATTTCTATCTAAAATCCCTCTAATGTATATGTCAATTATTCTTTCCAGTGTTTTCATGACGAAGGAAGTGAGGCTAATAGGCCTGAAGTCTTCGTGTCCCTGTCTCCCCACCTTCGGAATGAAAATAACTTTAACTTGTCTCAACGACTTGGGGTCGTAGTTAAACCGGAAGCAATTTGTGAAGAATACTTCTAACCAGGGTACAGCTGTGTTATGCAACTTCTGTAGCATTATGGGAATAATGCCATCTACACCTGGGGATTTGTATGGGGAGAAGCTATTAATAGACCAGGAAATCTTTTCCTTGGTTATAATATCATGAATATTTTCTAAGTGTTCTGACTGAGCACTAAAGGCATTGTATGTTACTAGGCTGTAATCCTTACAGCCTGGGAAATGGGTTGTCATTAAAGCCTCTAGAGATTCGGCTGAATCCACTGTCCAAGTACCATCCTCCTTTTTGAGGAGAGATGGACAAGAGTGTTGTTTTGACAGTATTTTGCCTAGCCTAGCAGAGTCTTTTATATTTTCAATTGATTCACAGTATTCTTTCCAAGCAAGCCTTTTGGCTGAGGATACCGCTTTTTTGTAATCTTTGAGGCAGTCCTTGTACGGTTACCATTGTTTGCTAACGTAGCAGATATTGAAGGTCTTTCTTGTAATCTTCCTAAGATTTGAGATATCTTCATTCTACCATGGAGGGAAAGTTTTTTTACTGTACCTAACTGGACAGGAAGCTTTGAATGCTACATTCAAAGCCGTTTCAAAAGTGCTTACTTTCGCCTTCAGTTCTTCTACAGTTCGATACAGTTCTTAGTTTGGAATTTACAACTTGACTGAAATTGTTCCAGTCGTTTTTTTTTGGGGTTTCTAAACGGGACAGGGGGCTTAGTGTTAAGACCTAATTCGTAAAGTAAATACCTGTGATCGGAGAATAATCTCAGTGTAGATACTTTCCAGTTTTCCAACCTGACCTATTCATTATTGTTTGTTAGTGTAACGTCTAGCTGGGAAGATCACCCTTCAAACGTATCCGTACTCGGGAAATTGAAGGTGGAGATATTGCCTTTGTTACAAATAGACATGTTGTTAGAAATAATAAAATCAAATAAAGACTCACCTCTTTCATTGATTTCGGAACTGCCCCATACCGTGTGCCTGGCATTGGCATCACAACCCAGTATGAGGTTGGCATTGTTGATGTTATAGACCAGGGTGGAAACTTCCTCGGGTGGTGCAATACGATCGTGGGCCATATACGCCGATCCTACGTATATTCCACCTACACCTGCTGTCTCCAGTCTGACAACTGTCAGGTCTGGAGTGCTAAAATTTGGACATAAAAATACTTTTAAATGTTTTTTAGCAATAATAAATGTGCGAGGGTTACCTTGGTTATTGTTGTTTAAGATGTAATAGAGATTGTAGAGCTGGTCTTGAAGCCCGCAAATCTTATGGCTTCAAACCCATGGCTCTTGAATGATGCCGAAATCCACATCTTCCTCCCTGAAAAAGATTCTGAGATTGTCTGAATCACTTTTTGAGTGCTTCAGATTAATCTGCGTGAATTTCTGCATTTTGGGTTGCAGTTGCGGCCACACTCAATGGTTCCAATGTCACGTTGGATGTTTCGACAACTTCTGTGTCGTCCTCTTGAGGTGGCAAAATCCTCACTTTGGCTTCCCTGATGCCAAAATTTAGTCGATGAGAATTAACAATCGATAACCTTTCTGCCTCATCAATCAAGAGCAGGAAGGACATCGTTGTCTTTCTGGCATTGGCCCCTTCGGCTTTAATGACGAACCAGTCGTCCATAGCAATCCCCGGGTTTTGGCATTTTAGGGCTTTGAGAAAGCTCTCTCCATCCAACTTTTCCATATACGGTACCCAAATGCGATCCTTTGGTCGCCTGGGAATGTCCCTAGCTTGGATTAGCTTGAGCTTCATGCCTTCCCATGCATCACTTATATTAGTAACGCAATTGCCAAGGAATTCCTTCGACAACTGATCCTTGCACTTGATCACCCTATATCCTCTTACCGTCTCAGCAGAGCTGAAGGATGGAGAGGGCCCTCCCTTACCCTCTAGGATATGTTCCACCACCATACCCTGCAGTCGGGCCTCAATAGCGTTCCACGCTTCGAGGACTGGTTTCCCTGTAGAGGAAAACTCGTCCGTCAGCGCAACTTGAAGGTCGTAACTGACGATCTCACTCAAAGTTTTCGCCACTGGCTGACTGCCTGATGTGGATGGTAGAGTGTTTTTTTTATTTCTGACAGGAACTGGAAGAGCCCTACTCTTTTTCGAGGGCCGAGTAGTCTCATCCTGAGACCTGTTGCGCTTTGCAACTTGCTCTTTCCTCTAAAGAGTAGCGCCCTCCAAGCACTTGTTATATTCTTCAACTATTTTGGAGAACTTCTCCCTTTCCTCACGATCGCGTTCGCTTAATGCTTGCGTTTCTTTTCGTTTCGCAATTTTTGTCAGAACGAACCTAGCATGGTTGAACTGGGCCTTGCGAGTCGTGCGATGGGACCTATGTCTGTTTGTCCGGCCTTGTTTTTGTGTTGTGGTTAGCACCCGCCCACTGCTGGTGCGCTGAGTGCTAACCAAAGGTTTTGGTGACGATGGAGTACTACTACGAGTAGCACTACCTTCGCCGCCGACGTTGATAGTTGTCTCCTGACTAGAGGCAAGCAGTTCGTCTTCTGACGCGCTGCCAAGTTCGTCAATGTCTGTCCTATCAACGTCTGGTTGTTGTTGCTGTTGTTGTATTTGGGGTCTGTAATCGTTCGTCATGTCATCGTCTATGGTTTTGGGTTTTAAAAAATCTATTTTGGTCCCACGAGTAGTACGGAAAGGAGGTCAGCCCCGGCAGAGCCGATATACCGGGGTAAGGTAAAGAATATTTCGGGCCTTGTACCTAGGCACCCAAAAGAGCTCGTTAATGACTGGCTTTTCCTCCAGCCTTCCATTTCTTCAGCACGGATTGTGTTCTAAGAACGCTCACCCACCTTGAAAATCAGGAACCTGGTATCAATGGTCAGATTGCATTTCTGAAGAGTTGAACTATTAAAGAGTAAAGGAACTCCTCAGCGATTCAACCTGACCTTAGCTAACCACCTGTTATTGCCAAAATCGCACAAAACAACTGTAGTGATCATTGCCCGCCCGGCACACACTTGGAGGGTTAGAAACGAGGATTTGTGCCGAGCACAAGAAAAGTAAATTAAATACCAATGTTGACGCTTTAAGTCGCATTGAAGTAAACATTAACGAATCCTTAAAGAATAATGTAGCTGATTTAGAAACCAGTTTCAATATATCAACCGTTCACTCTGCTCTAGAAAATTTAAATGATGGGATTACAATCTCAGAACGTCCTTTAAATGAATTCACGGATCAACTTGTTCTTACAAAAACCAATTGCGAAATGATACCAGATATGAGTTATAAGATATTGTTCCAGACTAAGCGCCGAAGAGTCTTCAGGCAGTCATGTGTATACAATGAACAAAAAATAACATCAATTTTAAAAGACAACTTGATTCCAAGAAAACTTATGGCGTTATATACGGATGACGACAATTTTAGAAAAGTCCAAATAGTTTTTTCAAAACTTTTTTTTAACCATAAAGCATTTAAAATTGTTCGTTGCAAGGATTTATTAAACGACATAGTAAACAATGATGATCAAGACAAAACAATTAATGATTACTATTTAAAGTCAAATCACATAGGTATTTATGAGACATTTCAACACCTTCGACGAACTTTTTATTTTCCTAATATGAAAACTAAAATAACAAAAGTTATAAAAAACTGCGAAAGATGTCAGTTATTAAAATACGAGAGGCATCCTCCGAAAGTAAAGTATGAGGTCACCGAAACAACTAGCCTACCCTTAGATACCTTACACATCGATGTGTACGCAATACATAACCAACAGATCCGCTTACATTTTAGAAGCTCGTAACAGCATCAATATAGTTCAATCCTTGAGAGAATTTTTCAGTCATCATGGATCTCCGAAAAAAATAGTTTGTGATCCTGGATCAGAATTCAACTCCAATTTATTTAAAGAATTTTGTGATAAATATGAAATTAAACTTCACATTAAGACACCTCAAAACTATACAGGGAATTCACATGTCGAAAGATTCCATTGCACCTTGATGGAAATCTATAGAATTATTTATGACAAAGAAAAGAAACAAATATCTAAAGACATACTAAACGAAGCTCTCGCAACTTACAACAACAGTATTCACTCTGCTTAACACCTATAGAATTATTCACAGGTAGAACACCTAAGTTTCTTAAAAACATATATTATGAGTCTAAACATGACTACTTAAATAAATTACGATTTTTCCAAACAAGTCTTTTTGACAAGTTAAAAACAAAATAGAAAGACGTAACAGAGCTATTATAAACAAATTAAAAGAAAATAGAGAGGATCCACCAAATTTTCAAGAAAATGATACAATTTTTGAATTTAACAATAGACGTAACAAGCTAGCCCCTAGAGCCAAAAAATTAAAAGTAGAAGTAAATAAAAAGTTGTAGTTTTTACAACACAAAACAGAAAATCGCATAAAAATAAATTAAAAAGGAAGCGCAAATTTAAACAACCATTAACATCTTAAAGAAAAAAAAATTATTAACATTTTGTTTAAATTTTACCTAGTCCCAAGTCAGAAAAAAGGAACATTGTAAAAGTATTTATACCTAATATGTATATAAAACTAAATTGTACAAATAATAAACAAAAAAAAAAAAAAAGTATTCATTAAAATTACCTAAAACGAATTAAATTATATTTTATGAGCAAAGGCAATATCAATAATTTATTGATGTATAGAACATACATTTATTTACTAAGCTAAGTATTCAATTTAGTAATAATCATGTTGATAAAAATAAGCACGAAGTTATCATTCGCTAATAGAAATAATATTGTACACCAAATAGTATCATACACTAAGAAAAACAATTGTCAAAGAAATATATCTCCTTATATAAAAAAAAAAAAATCTATCAGCTGTTAAACTCTCGGGATAACACCTGAAATCCATAAGAACCGTATTGAATCAGTGCAGCATAAGTTTATTCGTTTTGCTCTTAAAGGCCTTCCTTGGGCCGATCCTTATAATCTGCTACCTTATGAACATCGGATACAGCTTTTGCAGATTCAATCTTTACACCAACGAAGGGTAAATAATGATTTAATTTTTCTTCATCAACTTATCAGCGGACAAATTGATGCTTCGGACCTGTTAGCTTCTATTGGCTTAAACTACCGCGGAGGGTCTTACCCCCTACGAAGATCTGAACTTTTGAATATTGAACTCCACAGAACTAATTATGGCATGCATGAGCCTCTCACACGGATGAGTAAGTTTTATAACTTGAATGAGAGCCTTATAGAATCTAATTTAAATAAAAATAATTTAAAAACTCTCTTTAGAACCAGTGCTCCACGATCATAATTGTTTCTTTGTTGTATTGTAATAATGTATTTATGTTGTATTAATGTGCATGTGTTTTTGTTTTTGTACCTTTGTGCTTACTAACAACTAACACTTGCACATTATATGTTCACATTATATGTGTTGGCAAATCTTTCTTTCACATGTTGATGCTTGCTTTAAGCTCCATTTGAAAATAGATCTGATGGTGTAAAAAAAAATGTGCAACACACTGTACAACTTTCCCCACCACATAAAATATATAGATCTTTACTAGATCTATACGTTAGTTGTTTTTATTAAATGTTATTATGTATGAACACAGTTGTGCACAGTTGTGCACCTCATATAATTAAGTTATGAATGTTATAATTAAGATGTAAAACTGATAATGTTCTGTTAGAGAGAACTCACTCAAGGCTTGGCATTCAGTTAAGTCAGTCGCACTAATTTAAGATTATATGAAATAAATTGTAAAGCTTTTGAAAATCGAAGACCGAATTGTGTTTTTTCTTTGGATACAAAAACGTTATCTAAAAAACTATAACTCAGGCAGCCAGTTGGAATTTGAAATTAGTCGTGTACAAGTCGGTAATTTGAAAGTGATAAAGTTTGAATTTAAAATAAAGAAAGTAAAAGGAAATAAAGAGTGTTTAGAAATGCTATTAAGTGGAATTAAAAGTGAAAAGACGTAAGGTGAGTTGTATTAAAACGGAAATAATATTTAATAAAACGAACCTAGATAAAACCTAACATTGGTGTCAGAAGTGTAATTATATAAAACTTTAGTGAAAAGTGATTGTGTTGAAAGTAAAATGGGTAAGCTTTTATAAGATTTAAACGCTCTTGAACTAAAAGCAGAACTTAACAAACGGGGTCTTACTACTGCTTAAACGAAAAATTACCGCATTATTCGTTTGCAAGAAGCCATGAGACGACACGCCGAAAACTCAGATAAATCCGCCTCGGAAATAGAAATAGCAGAAAAAAAAGTAAGTAGCAACAATGATACGTCCAATATGATGGCTCTTCTCCTGGCCCGTTTTGAAGAGCAAAGAGAAGAACAAAAGAACGAACAAACGAAACTTCTCGAACGTTTCGATGATCAAAGAAACAAACTAAAAAAACTCTTTGAAGAACAAAGAAAACTTTTCGAAGGCAAACTCACTACTTTTAAAAACAAGTTCGTTGTTGTAGAAATGTAGATGAACGTGTTGAATTAGTTGAAAAACATCTACTCAAACTACACACAAGTTTCAAGAAGGTAGAAGAAAAATTCGAAAAATTTGAGGATAAATTGAATAATTTGTCAAAAGAGAGAAAATTTAATGTGCGAGAAAGTTCTAGTGAATCTTATGACAGAAAAGAAATGCATACGCCAACTTTTGATGAACAAACTTCTTGGTAAATTTGCAAGAGACAATTTGAAGCAGCAGCAATGACAAACAGCTGGGACGATGAAGAGAAGTTTGTTGCACTGACACTGGCTCTTAATGTGGTTAAAAGTAAAATTCAACAACAATTTTGTGTTTTTTAATTTTATCTATATCTGAAATATTCTTTTATATTCTAAATATCCTTTTTAAGCATAAAATGAATTTCGAGTTACAGAATCTAGGTAACCCTATGTTAGACTTAAGTGATTCCTTTCAATAAATTGGAAAACTTGTGAAATAAATCAATTCGTTTCGCCTCTTTAATGACTCCACTCTCGTTCTCAGATATTTTTGGGTAGTTATTCATCTTGGATTTTCAGATCGTTGGAATAGTTTGGTAACTATGGACTGTTGCTAAAAAAAAACATGTCGTGGGTGGATATGACCCTAGGTAAGCAAACGATCTCATAAGATGACCTGGTGAAGAAGCTTATCTTCAGAGGGGTATGTTTCATTTCATTTCATTTCATTTTATTTATTTACAAAAGCCTTGAGATCAGATCTCATTTATGGCTTAAAAATATATATATGTACATTTTCGAATTAAAAAGTGAAGGATACATATTTATATATGTATGTATAAAAAAAATTCATATTAAAAAAAAAAAAAAATTATTAATACAAATTAAACATTTTATAACAAGTTTTGATTTTAAGTTATTACTTGTAGGCATATTTAAAAAAGAGAAAAAAAATTACATAGAAAAAATAAAAATAAATGTAATTATTGAACAAATAAGGAGTGAAAATGCAACGCTTCGTCTGGGTTCTGAAGATGATTACTCAAGGAGCAGATAAAATTGTTTAAATTTATAATTGTTTTATATGGAGCAGGTAAATTGTTCCAAAATAGGTGGGTGTTCGAGATCGTATTAATTTAAAGATAAATTTACAAGTTTCAATAGTGAAATGTGACATTAATGAAACACCGAAAACACAGTGGGATAAATGTGATATATGATCAAACCTTCTCAATGAATAAATGAAACGAACGCATGAGTTAAAAGCTACATTTAATTTTTGTTTGCTTATTGAATCCATCCCACCATAAATAGGAGAACCATAGGTTATAATTGGAGCTAGCAAAGTTTTGACCAGTACCAATCTTGTTGCTTGAGGAATGTAGAACGAAACTCTCCACAGCCGTCTAAGTCCACCATAAATGCTTCTTATTACATTTTTTACATGATCCTTCCACGTGAGAGTTTTGTTAAACATGAAACCTAAGTTTTTTACGGTAGAGCTGTAGGGAATGATATGACCGTTTAAAATTAAATTGGGAAAATAAGAATCATCCAAACATGTTTTGTAAATTATTATGCCTTGCGATTTTGCTGGGTTTAAAACTAAATAATTTCTAACTGCCCAGTCATGTATGCTTTTTAAATCATCATTAATATTGCTGATTGCATCTTCCAAGAGGCCGAGAGAAAAAGAAAAATATATCTGCAAATCGTCGGCATAAAGGTGGTACCCACAATATTTAATTACATCAACAACATCATTAATAAACATACTAAAAAGTAGGGGTCCCAACAATGACCCTTGTGGGACACCTACTTTTAGGTCCACAAAGTCGGAAACTAAGGCTCCAGTGCAAACAGCTTGTTTACGGGTTGTTAGATAACTCTTTATTAGTTTAAGGGCGCAAGATGAAAAATCGAATTGATGTTTTAATTTATGAATTAAAATCGAGTGGTTAACTGACCCAAAAGCGTTAGAAAAATCGAGTAAGCTTAATATCGATACTTTGTCAGCATTCAATGCAACCCGAATATCATCCTGAACCTTTAAAACAGCAGAGACGCAGCTATGTTTCTTCCGAAAACCTGACTGAAGAGGTGACAGGAGATTCTGAGACTCAATGAAATTGGAAAGTTGACTGAACATCAATTTTTCCAAGCCCTTGGAAAGAAGAGGTAGAATACTAATAGGTCTAAAACTCGACAGGTCATTGCATCCTGTCTTTTTTTGAAGAGGAATGACTTTTGCTATTTTCCCAGAGCTTGGAAAAATCGACTTAGTCAAACAGTCGTTGTAAATATTGGCAACGCTTGGAATAATTGCAGGGAGCAGCAGACGAATGAATTTGGGAGAAACTTCGTCCAGGGCAATCGCATTGGACTTGATCGAATTAATAGAGGCAAAGCATTCATCAACAGACACACAATTATATGAAAAAGTTCCATCAGGGATATTCGAAGATGAGGACAGACTTGTTAGAGGGTTATTGATACCAACGTTCAACGCAAAAAAATTATTCAAGTTATTAACAAAATTAAGATCTTCATAGCATTCAAGATTAGGTCTCCCAGTCGCACCTAGATTTTTTAAATTATTCCATAGAATTTTGGTGGAGTTTCTTCTAGTGTCTAATTTGTTAAAATAAAATGTTTTTTTTGAATCTTTAATAGCTTTAACTACTCTGTTCCTGCAGGCTTTATAGCGTTCCCAATAACTGTTCGTCCTTGTATTTTTGTACACGGTATATAAAAAGTTTCTTTCACATATTAAGTTATTGATGGCATTTGTAAACCAGGGGTAGTTATTGGAGGAGATTTTCGTCTTTAACGGAACATATTTGTCATATAAATATTTCATTAAATTTGTTAAGAAATCAACCTTAAAATCAATATCAGAGAACCTGAAAAAATGCCAATCAATGTGGTCGACTTCCTGAAGGAGCTCTTCCATATTAATATTATTGAAATCTCGATAAAAAATTAAATTGTTCTGGTCAGAACTCTCAACCTCAACATCATAAATTAAGAAAATTAAATCATGATCGGCGACTCCATGCGTTTGATTGAAGAAAGAAACTTTATTATTGTTTGAAACGACAAAGAGGTCGATGGCAGTTGCACTTGTCCGTGTGAATCTCGTAGGAAAGTAGCTCACAATTTCTAACCCATACGAATCAAAAACGTTATGTAAGAGAGTAGATGACGATGTAGGTAACCTTACATCGACGTTCAAATCACCGCATAAAATAATATTTTCATAACGTGCACAATGCCTTGAAAGAAATAATTCAAATTCATCGAATGGAAATCGACCTGGGTGTCTGTAAATACAATTAACTAAAACTTTTTCATGAGGTAATGTGATTTCGATAAGCAAACACTGAATATCCCTGTGTTTTAAGAAATCTAAACAAACAGCCCGAATTCCTTCCCGAACATAAATTATGACACCAGAACAGCAAACATCACTGTCACACCTAAACAATCGATAGCCTTTAATCTTCAACTCCCAATCTTCAACTTTTTTTTTAGGATTACTTATAAGCCATGTTTCAGACAAACAAATTACATCAGTTGTTTGTGATTCAAACATTACTCTTAATTGATCGATTTTTGACAAAACACTCTGAACATTTACATGACAAACTTTTAATCCAGGTGAGCGTAAGGAGAAGATATTCAACATTGCATTACCCAGGTTAACTACGTTTGTTCCAGCTGGAACAATATTGTGACTGTTACTACTGCTCATTGAATAGAAACATAATTAATTAAAAAATAAAAAGCTCGAAAAAAAACCATCACCAGACAAACAAATAGAAGAAGCATTTTCAATAAATTTAAAGAAATTATAATATTTACAATTATTATATTAATAAAGATTATATAAATACACATTAGATAAGATTATGTTTTTGTTATTATTATCAATTTGAAGCACTTAATTTGGCAGCAGCAGCAACGAGCACCCGATCTAAGTCACCCACACAGCTTATCTTGACGAACTGGTCTGTTGGACTAACTTTCACAGCAACAACACCATTAAATGACTGAACTGAATGAATTTTTTTCTCCTCCTTCAATTTCATAGCAGCTTTTCGAATTAAAAGAGCTCCACCAGAAAGACATTCAAATGCTCCAATTGCACGATTTGAGGTAAACCCAACTTTATCAAGTGTGACTGGAGCAGCAGCGAAAAACAATTTGAGAAATTTAATTCGCTCGCTTTGACAATGGAGCTTCACCACAACAGGTGCATTAATTTTGACCACTGATGGGCTACTGCCCCCGCAGTCCGCTTTCGAATTATGGTATTTTTTTAAGCGGAAAACATCACAAGGTTGTAGCGAGTACGTTGTTACTTCGCAAATTTTAAAGAGAATGTTTTTAAGATTTTCATTTGGATTTTCAGGTATTCCTGTTAAAATTAGATCACCTTTGCGCACTTCGTTTTCAAGTTTGTTTAATTTAGCATTCATGAAAGTTGAGTCACTTTGGTATTCATTGGTTGAAACTTTTTCATTAACCTTACTTTTAAGGGAATTCAATTCGGTATTAAAATTATTTATGAAATTATCAACTTTTTTACTTAGAACTGCAAGGTTATTATTGAAAAGAGTTTTAAATTCACGCATTTCTTGTTTTAATCCGATTAATTGGCTGTCCATTGATAATTGCAATTTATTAATCATTTTTGCTAAGTCATCGTTTGAGGTTGACATAGGTTTTTATTATTTGATTAAATAAACAACTTAAAAAAGCGCACTGGATATAAAACACTCAAAAGTTCAAATTTGTTGATGATTGAAATCGAGTTGCAAATAAATTGAGATTTAAATAAATTAAAATAAATATAATTTGCCGCAGCTAAAAACACGTGTGCACTACTCTGAGTTTGACATATTACATATGTTGTTCGTCAAACGATAAAAGGTATGTCCGACTAGAAGTGAAGATGGTGATAATTTTCTTAAGATGAAGATTACGATTTTGGTTTAAGATTATCATTATTCTTGTCTTAAGATAATGGCGCTTTGAGATTACGAACTTTTTTATGATAAGTATTTTTGCGGTCTAGTTTTTTAAATTTTTTTTTTTTGAAAATTTGTATTAGGAGCTATAATTTGAAATTGAGGACGTAATAGCCACGGTTGTATCTTTTATGGATATGTGGGTGGGAAACTACCTCAGAGGGGCCATTTCACCTTGCTCGTCCTCACTTGAATAATTTTGCAACACTTTACCTAAATCAGTACAATTTTGGGGCTCTATTTTTATGAACCCGTTCCTTGGTTTTTTTTTCTAATATATTCATATACGTTACAAACGTCCAGCGCCAGGATCAGCCTCTATAGTTCCTGTAAGCTTTGGGTTGTAATGGTGGTAAGGGAAGAGAAGGTTTTGGGGTTTTTCGATAGGTTGTTCAACTATGTGCTGATGTTCTTTTTACTGTGGGTCTTAGCACCTCAGTGTTGTATGAGATTTATATGAACAAACAGGCTATTGATTAATCCTGCCGATAACATCTGCGGTTCCGTTACACACCATAGGAAATATAAATTATGTCTCCACCGGGATTCCTGGGTCAATAATAGTAATCATAATCACAGTCATAAGAATGCTCATCCGTCGAAAAAAAAGACAGGTAAATATCACCACTAATCTGGACACGATGCAAAAAGAAGCCAATACCTAAAATTAAGTCAGACGACCAAGGAGCACCTGAAAATCAAGGTAAAAGGATTGCGAGCTTACCAAAACAGCCGGTAACAACCCAGCCAACAAGGATCAGCCTAATTCCGTTTTTCTAAAAATCAAAAGAGGACGTTTGAAATTGAAGGAGGAAGAATTAATGCAGCACAAATTCCGATTCATCATTCTCATGATGCAATAAATTGATGCATGTGCAAGGCTTCAATATGCTGACGAAATGTCTGGCAAACAAACAACAACAACAACATGTTGAAGATGACACCAAGCGCATTCCTGGACGTACGCTGGCGGCTCCCATAGGTTAAGGTAGTTTATAAGAAATGAATGTTTTAGAGTTGTAATTTAGTGCTTAAACAATAAAGAGCTTTATGCTCCCAAAATATTTTTTTAATATAAATAAATACTTGTGAACTTATTTTACACAATAGTATAATTTTAATTTTAATTTTAGGTAAAATTCTTAGAATTCATTAATTTTAAGATTTATTAATTTATGTTTATATTCATAAATACATATTGTAACATGTGTGTCAACTGTGAGCTTACAATAGATTTCGCATTTAGTAAAGACACACATACATCGTTATGTTCTTGTAGTTCTTGTAGTATAGACACACACCTCTGAATATTTAACGAAGTATTGAACTTACTAGAAAGCTCTATAGGCCTCTAAGATCTCGAAGGTTCTTCAGACGGCTGAAATGCTGAATCATCTACTGGGTACTGGGTAAAGGGGCAGGCAGTCAGTTGGAATTTGAAATTAGTCGTGTACAAGTCGGTAATTTGAAAGTGATGAAGGTTGAATTTAAAATAAAGAAAGTAAAAGGGAATAAAGAGTGTTTAGAAATGCTTTTTAGTGGAATTAAAAGTGAAAAGACGTAAAGTGAGTTGTATTAAAACGGAAATAATATTTAATAAAACGAACCTAGATAATATTTAATAAAACGAACCTAGATAATATTTAATAAAACGAACCTAGATAAAACCTTACATTGGTGTCAGAAGTGTAATTAAATAAAACTTTAGTGAAAAGTGATTGTGTTGAAAGTAAAATGAGTAAGCTTCTATAAGATTGAAACGCTCTTGAACTAAAAGCAGAACTTAACAAACGGGGTCTTACTACTGCTTAAACGAAAAATTACCTCATTATTCGTCTGCAAGAAGCCATGAGACGACACGCCGAAAACTCAGATAAATCCGCCTCGGAAATAGAAATAGCAGAAGAAAAAGTAAGTAGCAACAATGATACGTCCAATATGATGGCTCTTCTCCTGGCCCGTTTTGAAGAGCAAAGAGAAGAACAAAAGAACGAACAAACGAAACTTCTCGAACGTTTCGAAGATCAAAGAGAAGAACACAAGACCGAACAAACGAAACTTCTCGAACGTTTCGATGATCAAAGAATCGAACTAAAAGAGCTCTTTGAAGAAAAAAGAAAACTTTTCGAAGGCAAACTTACTATAAGTTCGTTGTTGAAGAAATGTAGATGAACGTGCTGAATTAGTTGAAAAACATCTACTCAAACTACACACAAGTTTCAAGAAGGTAGAAGAAAAATTCGAAAAATTTGAGGATAAATTGAATAGTTTGTCAAAAGAGAGAAAATTTAATGTGCGAGAAAGTTCTGGTGAATCTTATGACAGAAAAGAAATGCATCCGCCAACTTTTGATGAACAAACTTCTTGGTAAATTTGCAAAAGACCATTTGAAGCAGCAGCAATGACAAACAGCTTAGACGATAAAGACAAGACTGGCTCATAATGTGGTTAAAAGTAAAATTCAACAACAATTTTGTTTTTTTAATTTTATCTACACAAGCCTTGGAGCGGTGCACCACATCAAAGATCTCCGAGTACCTGTTCTGGTAAGTTGTTTGTATAGATGTGGTTGAAAGATAAAAGATAATTTTTTTTAAATAATTAAATGATCATTCTTAAATTAAAGACCACTTAAAACAAACATTAATTAATGTTGAAAAAAAAAGTAATGAATAAAGAAACATAATATGTCCCTGCAGGAAAAAAAAACTTTTGCGGCTAATTCAAGTTACTAGTTTTGGTTTTTCTCTTTTCGCCTGCCTTAGCCAATCAATAAAATATATAAACATTGATTAAAAGAGTGTGTTAAAAAAAAACATTTTGATTTGAGACAAGAAGATGAAATTTTTATTGTTGCTGGTTTGTCATAATTTTTTTATTGGAGTAAAATTTGTTTTTTTTTTTTCAAAAATACCAACTTAATGTGGTTCAAAGTAAAATCCAACAACAATTTTGTTTTTTTTTTCATTTTAATTATATCTGAAATATTCTTTTATAATCTAAATATCCTTTTTAAGCATAAAATGCATTTTCAAGTTACAGAAATTGTAAAGTTGTATGACTGTTGTTTTTTTATAGAGAATAGTTTTTCTTAGATTTAAAAGAAAGAGAATTCTGTTCGAATTATTGATTTTTTTTGGGAGGATTTAGATCTAGTTTACCCTATGTTAGATTTAAGTGATTCCTTTCAATAAAATGGAAAACATGTGAAATAAATCAATTCGTTTCGCCTCTTTAATGATTCCATTCTCGTTCTCAGATATTTTTGGGTAGTTATTCATCTTGGATTTTCAGATCGTTGGAATAGTTTGGTAACTATGGACTGCTGCTAAAAAAAACATTTCGTGGGTGGATGTGACCCTAGGTAAGCAAACGATCGCATAAGATGACCTGTTGAAGAAGCTTATCTTCAGAGGGGTATGTTCGACTAGAAGTGAAGAAGATGATAATTTTTTTAAGATGAAGATTACGATTTTGGTTTAAGATTATCATGATTCTTGTCTTAAGATAATGCCGCTTTGAGATTTCGAACTTTTTTATGATAAGTATTTTTGCGGTCAAGTTTTTTTAATTTTTTTTTTTTTTGAAAATTTGTATTAGGAGCTATAATTTGAAATTTAGGACGTTATAGCCAGATTTGTATCTTTTATGGATATGTGTCTACCTCAGAGGGGCCATTTCAACTTGCTCTTCCTCACTTGAATAATTTTGCAACACTTTACCTAAATCAGGACAATTTTGGGGCTCTGTTTTTATGAACCCGTTCCTTGGTTTTTTTTTCTAATATATTCTCCGGCATGTAGGACGTAACAAACGTGAAGCGCTTCGAAAGCAGGGACCCCTCCTTCGACGAGCTAGGACGTGCTATATGCTAGCATGCCGCACTTTCGTGGCCTGGACACCCTTTTCTTCTTGCTGCCAGGATATGCCTCTATAGTTCCTGTAAGCTTGGGGTTGTAATGGTGGTAAGGGAAAGAGAAGGTTTTGGGGGTTTTTGATAGGTTGTTCAACTATGTGCTGCTGTTCTTTTTACTGTGGGTTTTAGCACCTCAGTGTTGTATGAGATTTATATGAACAGGCTATTGATGAATCCTGCCGATAACAGGATTCCGTTACACACCATAGGAAATATAAATTACGTCTCCACCGGGATTCCTGGGTCAATAATAGTAATCATGTGACAAGAGCCTTGTTCTGAGGTCGATCAGCAACTATCGAAAAACTACTAAAGTGCATCTTTGTCTCCGAGATCTTGGACTGAGTGATGATGGCGGTAACAACAACAATCAACTTTCTCCTGTGTATATCCACGAATGTCTTACGGTGCGAAATCGTTCTCTGCTTCAATACGCACTTAAACTAAAGCGTGAAAAAACACTTCAATCTATTTTTACTTTTCGTAGTCTTGTTAACATGAAGAAGCACAAAGAAGAGAATACAAAATTGATTAAGACTGCTGATGACCTTGATGATTTTACCACAACGTTACGAACAACAACAACTTAAACCTATTCTATTAGATGTCAACAAAAAATAAACTTAAACACATCATTACGTTGAGTTTTCTGATCACAATGTATTATAATTATTATAAATTTTTATTTTTATTATGTTCTTTTTCTTCTAACCTATTAGTTATATCTATAACATTTTTACACTATAAATATCTATTATCATCACACCTTTTGTCTTTCTGTTTATTGTTCCTACTTTTTAATGAGTCTTGCAGTTTATACATTCTTTTTGGTCCTAGGTTGTTTTCCTTTTTTTTCTTAAGTTTTGAAAATGGTTGAAATTGAAACTAGCAACCCAAAGAGAAGTTCCATAGATGTATCTAGCCAAAATCATATAAATCGCACAATGATTAATGTCTTATAATGTTGAATTTTCGTGACCTTGGTATCGTTATCGATTATTATGAGTATTTTAGTGGGCTATATGTCAATAAAGATAGATGTTATTTTTGATTTGACGTTTCGAACATGGTTATGTTCTTCATAAGTCCTTTATTTGGTTAACCAATAAATAAAATAAAACATACAAACATTAAGAATAACACAATATGATTATGTGATGTCATAAAAAACTTACAAAAAACATTCAAATAATTAATTTTTGTTTAAATGTAGGTACATACAAATGTAGGTACTTATTTCTATTAAGATTTCCGGCGGGAATAATATTTTAAAACGGACTGCAAAAATATTTAAATTTAAAAATTGTATAAACATTGAAATTAACATGAAAATCAATATGCGTTCATTAAAATTAACGTTAATATTAGTTAATATTAATATTAAAGAAACACAGAAAATAATCAAACAAATTGTACTAAAATTACTTAAAAAATCCACTTCATGTCTATAAACTATCATTGCAACAACAACACTAAATAAAACTACTGTCGATGGTTCCTCTTAGTAGTTGGCTATAGGCACTGCTTAAATTGTCACAATCTGACCTCCTATTGATAGCTTTTTTGTTGCTTTTTATGTGCAGCATCTCTAGCAACATTCGCTTAGAATAATGTTGCTCAGTTTGCAGCACTTCGACATTATCAAAATCTGGGGTGTGTTTTTCTTGCAGACAGTGCAGCGCGAGAGCAGTTTTTTGTTCTGCTCCACTATTCAAGTCTGATTTAAGACCAGCTAGACGTTTTTTCAATTTTTGTTTTGATGTGCCGATGTAAACAGAGGAGCATGTAGTCTCGCTTCCTCCTTTACAATTGATCTTGTAGACCACATCTGCTTTCTCCATTACATTCAATTTTCCTTTTATTTTGCTGAATACTTTATTTTTCAAAGTATTTGCAGACTTGAACGCTATTTTTACGTTTTTATTGTCTCTAATCGGATCTTTTGTTATGCGGTTAGAGAGGTGTGGAATAAACAAAACACTTTTGTACATCGCGGTCTCTTGCTGTACATGTGTATCCTCTATGTTCTGTTGTCTTGTCGCTGGTTTGTAGTTCTTTATGAACTTGTTGACAACCGAGGTAGGGAAAGAGTTGGAGCATAGGGTGTTTCGAATAATGTTGATGTTTTTTTGATGAAAAGAAATATCACTTATATCAAGAACACGATTTACGAAATTTTGTGCAGTGTTCATGATGACTTGTTTAGGCTGTTTTGAATTGAAGTTTATAAGACGTCCTGATGCAGTAGGTTTTTTAAACCAATCAAAAATCAGTTTGTCAGGTAGTCTACAAACCTTCACATCTAGATATGGAAGTTCTCCCTTGTTTTCAATCTCCACCGTGAACTGAATCTTATGGTGAAAAGAATTCAGTGCATTTAGCGTGTTTTGGACCTCATCCGATTTTAAAATGACAATCAAATCATCAACATATTTCGTGACAATTTTTGGTTTGTTGTTGAGCTTGCCTAAAACGCCTTCTAAAAGTGTCTCCATCACTAAATCCGTCAGGATTGGGGACGCTGGACTACCCATGGGGACGCCTTGTTTTTGTTGATATGTTGTACCATCGAATTCCAGGTAAATGTTCTCAATGACACAAAACCGAAGTATTTCCATAAATTGTGTTTTTTTAATTGTTGTAAAATCTTTTAACTTGTTCCAATTTTTCTCGATTGTATCCAAAACCAATCGGACTGGAATACTAGTAAATAATGAGACAACATCAAATGAAACTAATAAATCTCCATTTTCTATGTGCACTGGTGTAACTTTTTCAATGAATTCTTTGGCATTCTTAACATTGTATTTAGAATTTGTTGTTAAATTTTGAAGAATTTTTACGATATACTTTGATAGCTCATAACATGGAACATTTGTTGACGCACATATTGGCCTAAGAGGGTTGTTTTCTTTGTGTATCTTAGGCAAGCCGTAGACTCTAGGACTATTTGCTGTATATGTGGTCATTCGTTTCTTTTCGTATTCAGATATATGTTTTTGCTGAAAAAGCTTTTTTATTATTTCGTTGTTAGACGTTTGTAACTTGGCAGTTGGATTATTTCTAAAGACTCGGTACACACTCCTATCCGACATCAAATCCTGCATTTTTGTGAAATAGTCGCTCTTATACATTGCAACCGTGACATTTCCCTTGTCTGCTGGGACAATGTATATATCTTTGTGTTGTCGCAGGAACATTTTTTTTTTTTTTTTTTTTAAATTCAATTTTTATTTTCAATTTAACTTATAACTACTTAAATGCTAGACAAAAACCTTAAAAACTAGCTTACAGAATAACTAAACTAACTTACTGGCCCCATGCGGGCGCTCTAAATTATACTATAACTTTATTAAAAAAATGCCTTTCGGCGTAAAGACTAACTTATATTAAAATTCAATATTATTTAAAACTAAACGAGAAATTCTTTAAAACTCGTTTTCCTTTGACATTTTTATATAAAACTTAAAACTACCCTTTACCTAAATAAAACTAAATTAACCTAAATAAAACGAAAGTATACGTAATGAATATACGTAAATAACTTAAAACTACTTAAAAATACTTAAAATAACTTAAAACTAGAACAGGCACCAGCAGCATTTTTTTTTTTTTTTTTTCCCCGCAGCAGCTTATGCAAATGCACACACACCTATACATATGCATATATGAATATATATACATATGTATTAGTGCAAAATGCACATATCCACAAGAGCAATGCAGTTTTTTGTTTTTATAATTTTTTTGGTGCCACCACTGTCCTACTTAAATATACCTATTGATACCTAAAAATAGGTAGGTCGGCCTAGGCAACAACTTTGGTCAACCATCAATATCAAACTCAAAGTGGTCCCCAACCACCAGAATTGTTTTACTTGCTTAACCAAGTCCTTTCTGTCCCGAAGGGGCACAGCTCTACTGAACCGCAGACGCTCTGCTCCGTTCCCAGAGCCGACGTCTCGATCATACAAGAGTCGACGATCCACAGTTCTACGGCCGACGTGGTAGATTAGCGGAACTGCCAATTTATCCTGTATCAGCCCGCGACTGTCTAAATAGAGGAATGTCTCGGGCGGGATGAAACCGTTAAGACGAACGCTCTCACTATATTCATCATTAGGGTAGTAAGCCCCGAAAATAAGTCCATTGGCTGAGGTCATCGCTCTTGCAATGTGACCCCGAATCAGCTTAATTAAAAAGTTATCTATCCTGTTTATATTGGCCCTGTTGTATAAGACCTCGTTGGCATAATAATGTTTGTACTCCGACTCTGGTGTTCTGTGTAATCCAAGACAGGTCCTAAGACACTGCCTCTCAAACACCCGAATCTTTTCCATTTGAGATGGGGCAACGTTAAACCACACAGGGCACCCATAGGCAATCATCGGCCGGATGAGGGCCATGTAGCAAATCACCTTTACCCTGTTTTCAAGGCGGCTGCTATAAAACAACCGTCTTGTCAGAGCAAACGCTCCCCTAGCTCTGGCCAGAGCAGCATCTATATGTCGATTGAAATATAGATACTGATCTAGCCAGATACCAAGGTACTTTACTACATCTTTACTCGCCAGTGGATGTCCACTTGGTCCAACTATCACTAGATTTCTCCAGTTCTTTCTTGTATCCCTAGAAGCCTTAGATAAAGGGGTTCTAAACAGGATAGTTTCTGATTTCTGAAAATTAATTTTTAACTTCCAGTCATCACAATATCGCTGAATCTTGTCGAAGTCACGCTGCAAGAGATTTTTGATGACTTCAACTTTTGGACCGGTCCTGTACGCTACAAGGTCATCGGCATACGCAATTGCATGAGTGAGACTACCTATCAGATCGCTGGTGTAAATACTAAAAAGAATCGGTCAGTTCACAGCTCCTTGCTGTAGACCGTTTTTAATATCAAATGTTGTGGTAGAAGTTACATTGCCACTTTTGACAACAAACTTTCTACCATTGAGCATGTCATGAAGCATATATAACAGTGGTTTACTTATGCCAAATATAGTTAATTTCAGATAAAGACCCTCTAACCATACGGTGTCGAAAGCCTTCTCTAAATCAACAAGAACGGCACCCGTGCATTGATTTTTCGCTTTGTTCCATTGAACATCAGAAACTAACTTAGCCGCGGCATGAATAGTGTCATGTCCCGCCTTAAAGCCAAACTGATTGTCTGGAATAATATTCTTGTCCTCAGCCCACTTGAACAGAGCTCTATTGAGAATCTTTTCGAATACCTTACTGATACTTGGAAGAAGACTTATCGACCGAAGATTTGCCGGATTGGAGCTGTCCTTTCCCTTTTTGGGGAGAGGATGGACCACAGATGTCTTCCAACTCACTGGATAATATGCATTATTCAATGCGTTGTTGAACAGTGTGGTATAAATGTCTATGGCTTCCTCAGGGAGATGTCGTAACACAATGTTGGGTATACCATCGACCCCCGCAGATTTCTTTTTCTTTAATGTTTGAAAAATTAATTGAAGTTCTACCTTCGAAATTAACAATGAACTGGGTCCATTTCGCTCGGCGATGGTGGCGTTTGCCAAATTTTCGTCATTGAACACGGTGAAACCGGTATTCTCAGATCGCCATTGCGTTATGTTATTTCCAAGGTAGAAGTTGTGTAGTAAGGCTCTGTTCTCCAGGTCATGATTCGGACGAATGCTAGCATTCACCTTTTACACTTGCTGGAAAGCAGCCCCTACAGCTTCTACCTTTTCTTGAGGATCTTCTATCATAAAAAAGTTATCATCGAAAACGGCACCCTCCGGATCTATTCCCGCAATCGTAAGTACGTCTTCGTTATCTATTGTTCTCTGAAGTTTAAGACATGGAAGTTCGTTTTGATAATTTCTTCTAAATATCTTATTTATTTGGGGAAACATACTAGGGTCGCTGGAATTAACGGCCCGAATTCTGTTATCCCAATATAAATTAATAGACAATCTATAATTTTGTTTAATCAGAACATTAATGTTTTTGATCGACGACTTCAATGTCCTAATCTCCAGATCACGTGTGTCCGTGAAACGTCTGTACAGAAGTTTCAATCTAGTCAGCAGTCCACTTTTTTGTCGGTGTAGTGCGTCGATTGTCGCGTTCTTGTATAAACCAGTAGGGTCTTGTTCTTTATATCTTGGGATTGTTCTGTCCATTGTTTGTTTTATAGTCGTATCCATTTGAGTCAGGAACCCGTCGATCTCGAGGTTCGTCAGGTTTCTGTCATTTGGTGGAGAAATGTCATCGGAACGTATTTCTCTTGCCAAGGCGTTGGAAAAGCGTGGCCAGCGCGTCTTACTGAAATTGTAAGAGTGCACAAGCACATACTCATCCAATTCCACAAGTTCGCTCGGAAGCTGTATTACGGTGGCAAGTCCGCAGTGATCACTGTCGTATTCAATCGTTCGTAAACAGTTTCTTGTCTGTTGATTTGTTCCGTCAGTAATAACTAGTCGTGAGTCAAGCAGTAAAAGATCCAGAAAACTACCACTTCTCGGAAATGATGGTCTATCTGTAGCCAAAAGGTCGATCCTACACTCAACACTGTATCGACCCATCCAATTAAAAAGATGATTCCCTCTAGGATTTTGTATTTGGTTTCCCCAATCTACATGTTTGGCATTTAAGTCCCCTGCCATGAGATAATAATTCTCATCCAAGTTCAGTCTTAAGCATTCAAAAAGTTTTTTCGAGTTCTGCGATAAAATTAGCTGGCTGAGGTGCGTCAGGTGCGTACACCGCGATTGCGTACATTCTTTTCCCCTGCTGGAGAGGAATGCAAACGATGCAGGCTTCAAGCAACCCGAATCTTCGCACTTCACTATTATATATAACTTTATGTTTAATGCCCTTTCGTATGAAGATTGCGACCCCACCCCCTTGAGAGGAGTTGGGCCGATCCCTTCTTACGATATTGTAATTTTTATTAGTCAGTTTGTGTTTCTGGTTTAGCATAGTTTCACTAGCCATAAACACATCAGGACTTTGGTCTTGCAGCAAATGAAAGAGGTTTGCTCTACGTTCGGTCCTAATCAGCGAATTAACATTCACAGCTAGGATCTTAAAGGGTCGCTCAGGCAGCGCACCTTTAACCATTTCGCGTTGCCGGCAGAATAGAGTAGAGGTAATCCACCTTAGCCACCTGCTCCCTGATCTGTTTTTGCACGTCGGTTAACTGACCATGAATGGTCAGCAACACCTGCATCAGATCTGCCTCTGGCACAGGAGCCGTAGGCACTTGGACCTGTTTGGCTACCTGTGGTTGAGGCTGTACCGTGTTTCCCTTTCCAGACGCCATTTGGGCGTAAGAAATTGCGGGATTGACGGAAGTTGTTGTCTGGCGTACTTCAGGGCGTCTCACCTCAACTGTTTTCTTTTGGGCTTTGTTTTGCTTTATCTCCTGAAACCTCGGACATCCCCGATAGTTTGCGGGGTGCCCGGAGCCTCGGCAGAGCGCACATTTTAACTGGGTCATATCTGTGACCCTATCTTGCCCTAGTTTACACTCCCCTGTTTTGTGGGTATCTCCACATTTAACGCAGACTGGGTCCATACCACAGTTAACTGCAACGTGTCCAAACCCTTGGCAGTTCATGCATTGAAGCATGTCTTTCTGCTTGTTTAATTTTTCCCATCGTACAACTTGGTAATCCAGGACTGTTTTATTCCTTAGACCACTCAATTTGCTTTGGGGCGAGAGCTGAACTAGGAAGAATGGTAACTTCCGTTTCTCCCGTCTGGCTTTGACTGTGGTAAACGGTCTGACCCCGATAAAATCGAGATCGTCGCTCGCCACTTGACGGAGCTCTGCTAAGAGCGCCTGCGGATCCGTAGAGGATTCGATACCCTTCAGGAGGACTGTTTGAAGCTTATCTTCCTTCGGGGTGAAACTATAAAATTCAGTTTTAGTTTGAGACAGAAGGTCTTTAACTTTTTTGTAGTGCTCTAAAGATGAGCACTGAATAGAATGCCTGTCTGCGCTTAGGCGCTTGATTGTAAAATTGTTGCCTACGACCGACCTACATATCTGAATAGTTTCTTTTATTTCCATCTTAAATGTGTTAATGGGTGGCACCTTACCTCGCTTTGCTTGTGGCTGCTGCTGTTGTTGCGGTTGTTGTGACTGCTGCTGTTGTGTCTGCTGCGGTTGTTGCTGTTGCGGTAGTTGCTGTTGCGGTTGTCGCTGCTGCTGTTGCTGCTTCTGTGTCTGTTGTCGTTGCTGTTGTGGTTGTTGTGGTTGTTGTTGTTGTTTTGCTTGCTGTTGCTGAGGCTGATGCTGTGATTGCCGAGACGGTTGTTGTGGCTTATGAAGCTGTTGCTGTGGCTGCTTACTTGATTGCTGCTTCTGTGGCTGCTGCTGGTCTGGGAGTGGTTGTTGTTCTTTAGGAGGCTGCTGTTGTTGCGTAGCTTGCTCTTGGAGCGCTTGTTGGCGGGTGCGCTGCTCAAGAGCAATTATGCGCTCCTTCTCCCGTCTTGCCTCCTGCTTCTTTTTTAGCGCTTCGACTAGCTCTATGAGTGAAGAGATTTGCTCCGTCAAAGTCTCAATCTGCTGGTCCTCTTCTTGGTCAGACAGCTCGACTACCTCGCCACTGACGTAATGTGCCTCTCCTTCCACAGACATGTAGGAGATAACGTCAGCGTCAGCGCCGTTTTCTTCGCCTGTAAGGTTGGCGTTTTCGTCTTTTTGGTTGTTGGCGGTGATCGCTCCATGAGCCTCTTTGACGTTTATGTCGTCCGCCTCAGCTTCATCGTCGCCTTCTTCGTTCTGGTCGTTGTTGTCGTTGCTTTTGTTGTTGTCGTCGTCTTCGTTGGAGGAGCTATCCAGCTGCCTCTGTATTTTGGCCTGAGCCGAAGACTTGGCTGAACGCCCGCGCCCTCCTATTTGCTGGGTTGCTACAACATCTGCTGTTTTTTTTTTTGACTACCAGATTTGGTTTATACCTTATGTAGCGCCTTCTCTTCATAGGGTCTGGTTCTTCGACACATGCCGGTCCTGGATTTTTATCTTTTATCGGGCTTGATGTTTTTGCCGTTGCCATGTTGCTGGTTCCGGACTCGGCACGTGCCGATAATGATGTTGTTGTTGTTGCTTTTTGGGCTTTGGACTGCCCTAATGCTGCAGTTGGTTTTATTGCTTGGCCTGATGGCCCCGCTATTTGGCTGTCGGATGACACATCACCTGATGCTCCAACTGCCTTCCTTGTTGTTGGGGGACCATCTTTCGATGTCCCCGTTGGTTTTCCCATCTCTTTTTCTTGTTGCTCTCTATTTCTGGTAACCTTCTCCCAGAAATTATTTAAAAAAAAGCCCGGACCAAAGTGGGGCTCGAACCCACGCCGTTCAGATCCGTCGTCTGCCACTCTTTTTTTTTTTTTTTTTTTAAATTCATTTTTATTTTCCATTTAACTTATAACTAACTTAAATGCTAGACAAAAATCTTAAAAACTAGCTTACAGAATAACTTAACTAACTTACTGGCCCCATACGGGCGCTCTAAATTATACTATAGCTATATATTAAAAATGCCTTTCGGCGTAAATTCAAATGTAAATTAAATTAAAATCTATATTACTTAAAGCTAAACAAGAAAATTCCTTAAAAAAACTTGTTTTTCTATGACATTTTTTATTTAAAAACTTAAAACTACCCTGTACCTAAATAAAACTAAATTAACCTAAATAAAACTAAAATATACGTAAATATACGTAATTAACTTAAAACTACTTAAAAATACTTAAAATAACTTAAAACTAGAACAGCCACCAGCAGCGTTTTTTTTTTTTTTTTTTTTTTTTTTTTTTTTTTGTCATCAGCCTACGCACATGCACACACGCCATACATATCCATACATTAACACATATACATATGTATGCGCTCAAGCACATATCCACAGACAACAGACAGCAATTTTTTGGATTTTTTATCTTTTTTTGGTGCCACCGTCACTGTCCTACTTCATCTACCTAGTTATACCTTATAAATACGTAGGTCAGCCAAGGCAACAACTTCGACTAACCATCAATATCAAGGTGGTCACCCAACCACCAGTATTTTTGAACTTGCTTACAAAAGTCCCTTTTGTCCCGAAGGGGCACAGCTCTACTGAACCGCAGACGCTCTGCTCCGTTCCCAGAGCCGACGTCTCGACCATACAGGATTCGCCGATCCACAGTTCTACGGCCGACGTGGTAGATTAACGGAACCGCCAATCTATCCTGTATCAGCCCCCGACTGTCTAAATAGAGGAATGTCTCGGGCGGGATGAAACCGTTAAGACAAACGCTCTCACTATATTCTTCATTGGGGTAATAAGCCCCGAAAATAAGTCCATTGGCTGAGGTCATCGCTCTTGCAATGTGACCCCGAATCAGCTTAATTAAAAAGTTATCTATCCTGTTTATATTGGCCCCGTTGTATAAGACCTCGTTGGCATAATAATGTTTGTACTCCGACTCTGGTGTTCTGTGTAATCCAAGACAGGTCCTAAGACACTGCCTCTCAAACACCCGAATCTTTTCCATTTGAGATGGGGCAACGTTAAACCACACAGGGCACCCATAGGCAATCATCGGCCGGATGAGGGCCATGTAGCAAATCACCTTCACTCTGTTTTCAAGGCGGCTGCTATAAAACAACCGTCTTGTCAGAGCAAACGCTCCCCTAGCTCTGGCCAGAGCAGCATCTATATGTCGATTGAAATATAGATACTGATCTAGCCAGATACCAAGGTACTTTACTACATCTTTACTCGCCAGTGGATGTCCACTTGGTCCAACGATCACTAGATTTCTCCAGTTCTTTCTTGTATCCCTAGAAGCCCTAGACAAAGGGGTTCTAAACAGGATAGTTTCTGATTTCTGAAAGTTAATTTTTAACTTCCAGTCATCACAATATCGCTGAATCTTGTCGAAGTCACGCTGCAAGAGAATTCTGATGACTTCAACTTTTGGACCCGTCCTGTACGCTACAAGGTCATCGGCATACGCAATCGCATGAGTGAGACTACCTATCAGATCGCTGGTGTAAATACTAAAAAGAATCGGCGAGTTCACAGCTCCTTGCTGTAGACCGTTTTTAATATCAAATGTTGTGGTAGAAGTTACATTGCCACTTTTGACAACAAACTTTCTACCATTGAGCATGTCATGAAGCATATATAACAGTGGTTTACTTATGCCAAATCTAGTTAATTTCAGATAAAGACCCTCTAACCATACGGTGTCGAAAGCCTTCTCTAAATCAACAAGAACGGCACCCGTGCATTGATTTTTCGCTTTGTTCCATTGAACATCAGAAACTAACTTAGACGCGGCATGAATAGTGTCATGTCCCGCCTTAAAGCCAAACTGATTGTCTGGAATAATATTCTTGTCCTCAGCCCACTTGAACAGAGCTCTATTGAGAATCTTTTCGAATACCTTACTGATACTTGGAAGAAGACTTATCGACCGAAGATTTGCCGGATTGGAGCTGTCCTTTCCCTTTTTGGGGAGAGGATGGACCACAGCTGTCTTCCAACTCACTGGATAATATGCATTATTCAATGCGTTGTTAAACAGTGTGGTATAAATGTCTATGGCTTCCTCAGGGAGATGTCGTAACACAATGTTGGGTATACCATCGACCCCCGCAGATTTCTTTTTCTTTAATGTTTGAAAAATTAAATGAAGTTCTACCTTCGAAATTAACAATGAACTGGGTCCATTTTGCTCGGCGATGGTGGCGTTTGCCAAATTTTCGTCATTGAACCCGGTGAAACCAGTATTCTCAGATCGCCATTGCGTTATGTTATTTCCAAGATAGAAATTGTGCAGCAAGGCTCTGTTCTCCAGGTCATGATTCGGACGAATGCTAGCATTCACCTTATACACTTGCTGGAAAGCAGCCCCTACAGCTTCCACCTTTTCCTGAGGATCTTCTATCATATAAAAATTGTCATCGAAAACGGCACCTTCCGGATCAATTCCCGCAATCGTTAGTACGTCTTCGTTATCTGTTGTCCTCTGGAGTTTAAGACATGGAAGATCGTTTTGATCATTTCTTCTAAATATCTTATTTATTTGGGGAAACATACTAGGGTCGCTAGAATTAACAGCCCGAATTCTGTTATCCCAATATAAATTAATAGATAATCTATAGTTTTGTCTAATCAGAACGTTAATGTTTTTGATCGACGACTTCAATGTCCTAATCTCCAGATCACGTGTGTCCGTGAAACGTCTATAAAGAAGTTTCAACCTAGTCAGCAGTCCACTTTTTTGTCGGTGTAGTGCGTCGATTGTCGCGTTCTTGTATAAACCGTTTGGGTCTTGTTCCTTATATTTTGGGATTGTTTTGTCCATTGTTCGTTTTATAGTCGTATCCATTTGAGTCAGAAACCCGTCGATCTCGAGGTTCGTCAGGTTTCTGTCATTTGGTGGAGAAATGTCCTCGGAACGTATTTCTCTTGCCAAGGCGTTGGAGAAGCGTGGCCAGCGCGTCTTACTGAAATTGTAAGAGTGCACAGGCACATACTCATCCAATTCCACAAGTTCGCTCGGAAGCTGTATTACGGTGGCAAGTCCGCAGTGATCGCTGTCGTATTCGATTGTTCGTAAACAGTTTCTTGTCTGTTGATTTGTTGCGTCAGTTATAACAAGTCGTGAGTCAAGCAGTAAAAGATCCAGAAAGCCCCCGCTCCTAGGAAACGAAGGTCTATCTGTCGCAAAAAGATCGATCCTACACTCAACACTGTGACGACCCATCCAATTAAATAAATGGTACCCTCTCGGATTTTGAATTTGATTTCCCCAATCTTCATGTTTGGCGTTCAAATCTCCTGCCATTAGATAATAATTTTCATCCAAGTGCAGTCTTAAGCATTCGAAAAGTTTTTCGAGTTCTGCGATAAAATTAGCAGGCTGAGGTGCGTCAGGTGCGTACACCGCGATTGCGTACATTCTTTTCCCCTGCTGGAGAGGAATGCAAACGATGCAGGCTTCAAGCAACCCGAATCTTCGCACTTCACTATTATATATAACTTTATGTTTAATGCCCTTTCGTATGAAGATTGCGACCCCACCCCCTTGAGAGGAGTTGGGCCGATCCCTTCTTACGATATTGTAATTTTTATTAGTCAGTTTGTGTTTCTGGTTTAGCATAGTTTCACTAGCCATAAACACATCAGGACTTTGGTCTTGCAGCAAATGAAAGAGGTTTGCTCTACGTTCGGTCCTAATCAGCGAATTAGTCTGCCACTCTACCACCTAGGCTAACTTGCCACTTGAAAATGGTAGGTTAAACTATCTACTTTAATCACTCGCGTCTCTATTTAAAATGAACACAGTGAAAGTCGCCAACGAAGTGCACTCTTCCACGTTTGCTGAACGACTGTTTTGCAAGTTTCTGTATCATAAAAGTTTCTTATATGATTGTAAAAATCCATTCTAAGAAAGAAAGAAGTACGGCGGGCCCTCCGTTCAATTTAATAATGTTAAATTTTCGTGACCTTGGTATCGTTATCGGTTTCTTATATGATTTTACAATCATATAAGAAACTCTTATGATACAGAAACTTGCAAAACACTCAAAGAATACAGCAGAGTTACACTTTCTTATACAAAGAACCAAAACAACCTAACCTTTCTTCTAAAATGTAGGGAGTATGGTTTGTTTCCAAACTTTATTTACGATTCAACTAACAATCTCCAACAAATTTTTCAATTTTGCAATTCTATAGCAGAAAGGCAATTAGAGAAAAAACTTTTACTACACATCGAACATTTTCATACAAAATTACTTAATATTGCTATCTCCCTTAAGCAAATACAAAATATGAATGGGAAAAAACAGATAGAACCATTAGAAAGTACCATTAAAAACAAACTATCACAAAATGAATATATCAAATTTTTCAACAGTCAAGAAAATAAACACAACACTCTCAAAGAATGTTTGAAGGCCAAACACAAACATAAGCTTGAATTGTTAAAAAGAAATCTCAGATACAATATGGGTATAGATTTTCAAGAGAAATGGTTTGTTAATAAGACTTTGACAATATTTCCAGCCGACATAAAATGGCTTCTCTCTTTGGGCCAAAAGTTCGTTTTGCCAATCGTGAAAGGAGAACTGCCGCTCTTCAAAATGATTGCAGATGGCGAAGAACTTATAAAGTCTTTGGAACAGGGTGCCCAGGAAAAAGCTCGATCTAATTTTACACAAATTTTACAAAGTCATTTAAGAACTAGCTATACCCCACCATTCGATAAATACTTAAACAAGGTACATAAAGAAACCAGAATGTTCCTGCGACAACACAAAGATATTTACATTGTCCCAGCAGACAAGGGAAATGTCACGGTTGCAATGTATAAGAGCGACTATTTCACAAAAATGCAGGATTTGATGTCGGATAGGAGTGTGTACCGAGTCTTAAGAAATAATCCAACTGCCAAGTTACAAACGTCTAACAACAAAATAATAAAAAAGCTTTTTCAGCATAAACATATATCTGAATACGAAAAGAAACGAATGACCACATATACAGCAAATAGTCCTAGAGTCTACGGCTTGCCTAAGATACACAAAGAAAACAACCCTCTTAGGCCAATATGTGCGTCAACAAATGTTCCATGTTATGAGCTATCAAAATATATCGTAAAAATTCTTCAAAATTTAACAACAAATTCTAAATACAATGTTAAGAATGCCAAAGAATTTATTGAAAAAGTTACACCAGTGCACATAGAAAATGGAGATTTATTAGTTTCATTTGATGTTGTCTCATTATTTACTAGTATTCCAGTCCGATTGGTTTTGGATACAATCGAGAAAAATTGGAACAAGTTAAAAGATTTTACAACAATTAAAAAAAAACAATTTATGGAAATACTTTGGTTTTGTTTCATTGAAAACAATGACCTGGAATTCGATGGTACAACATATCAACAAAAACAAGGCGTCCCCATGGGTAGTCCAGCGTCCCCAATCCTGGCGGATTTAGTGATGGAGACACTTTTAGAAGACGTTTTAGGCAAGCTCAACAACAAACCAAAAATTGTCACGAAATATGTTGATGATTTGATTGTCATTTTAAAATCGGATGAAGTCCAAAACACGCTAAATGCACTGAATTCTTTTCACCATAAGATTCAGTTCACGGTGGAGATTGAAAACAAGGGAGAACTTCCATATCTAGATGTGAAGGTTTGTAGACTACCTGACAAACTGATTTTTGATTGGTTTAAAAAACCTACTGCATCAGGACGTCTTATAAACTTCAATTCAAAACAGCCTAAACAAGTCATCATGAACACGGCACAAAATTTCGTAAATCGTGTTCTTGATATAAGTGATATTTCTTTTCATCAAAAAAACATCAACATTATTCGAAACACCCTATGCTCCAACTCTTTCCCTACCTCGGTTGTCAACAAGTTCATAAAGAACTACAAACCAGCGACAAGACAACAGAACATAGAGGATACACATGTACAGCAAGAGACCGCGATGTACAAAAGTGTTTTGTTTATTCCACACCTCTCTAACCGCATAACAAAAGCTCCGATTAGAGACAATAAAAAAGTAAAATAGCGTTCAAGTCTGCAAATACTTTGAAGAATAGAGTATTCGGCAAAATAAAAGGAAAATTGAATGTAATGGAGAAAGCAGATGTGGTCTACAAGATCAATTGTAAAGGAGGAAGCGAGACTACATGCTCCTCTGTTTACATCAGCACATCAAAACAAAAATTGAAAAAACGTCTAGCTGGTCATAAATCAGACTTGAATAGTGGAACAGAACAAAAAACTGCTCTCGCGCTGCACTGTCTGCAAGAAAAACACACCAGATTTTGATAATTTATTTATTTATTTACCATCAAACAGAGATACATTTAACCTCTTATAGACTACTGAAGTACTAGCATTAATGTATACAATTAACACAACATGAATAAAATAACTTACAACAAAAATATAAAAATAAATAATCAATTGATACATGAATAAAAATAACATAATTCTTTTATTTTAAAAAGTACAACAATAAGTTGTTTTTCAATGTTAATCTGCTTGTATTAAAATTTATATCAAGGCAGTTATTAAGTAAATTAGTCTCTCTGACACAGCGAGTAATAGGCTCATTGGCAGCATAGTTAACTCTATGTTCTTGTTCGCGGAGGAAACAACGTCCTCTTAACTGACGGGATGGAGCATAGATATCAATTAAGGATAAAAGATGAGGACATTTAAAATGATGTGTTAAGATATCACTAATATACCTAACCGAAAATACTTTACGTCTAGCTTCGAGCGAATGAAGAGCAATAAGTTGACATCTAGTAGAATAGAGAGGGATTTCTATGTTCCAGTCAAGCTTGAACATAACATACCTTGTGAAGTTTTTTTGAATGCTTTCAATTCTTTTTGAATGGATGTTGTAAAAAGGATTCCATATCACACAACAGTATTCCAAAATTGATCTTACGTAAGTGGTATAAAGAGATTTTAATGCATATGGATCTTTAAAATCTGTGGAATTCCGTTTAATAAAACCTAACATGGAATTTGCTTTAGACACAATGAATTCAACATGCCTCACAAAGCTTATTTTTGAATCAAAAATAACTCCAAGGTCCTTTTTCTCTGAGACTCTTTCAAGTATGTTATTATCAATTCTATATTCAAAGAATACGGGTGAAGAATTCCGATAGAAAGAAAAACATTGACATTTAGAAATGTTCAAAAAGAGTTGATTAATTTTACACCATTCTGTAAGACCTTGAAGGTCATCTTGTAAGATCTGACAATCATCAACTGATTTAACACACCTAAAAATCTTTAAATCATCTGCAAATAGCAGTGGGACAGAATTTAAAAATACATCGGGTAAGTCGTTAATAAAAACAAGAAATAGGAGTGGCCCGAGGTGACTACCTTGCGGGACACCTGGGGAAACTAAAACGGGGCATGAAACTATCTCATCAATAAAGACATATTGTATGCGACCTTCAAGATAAGAAATAATCCATTTCAGCATAGTTGAATGGATACCTAAATTTTCCAATTTATGTTCTAAAATGAAATGACTGACTCTGTCGAAAGCTTTTGCAAAGTCAGTTTATATAACATCGATTTGATAACCTTCCTCCAATCTGTTAAGTACAAAGTTGGAAAAAATTGAGAGATTAGTTGTTGTCGATCTACCTGCAAAAAAAACGTGTTGAGACGGTGAAATAATTTCCTTGAGTGTGAAGGCCAGCTTCTCATAAACAATTTTTTCAAACAGCTTTGGTATGGTTGAGAGTTTACATATTGGTCGATGATTACATATTTCTTGTTTTGAACCTGATTTGTGAATAGGTGTAATAAAAGATATTTTCCATTCTGGAAGAAATTCACCATTTTCAAGAGACTTATTAAAAATATAAGCAAGGGGTTCTGAAAGCGCCATCGCACATTTCTTAAGAATTATTGGAGGAACTTCATCTGGCCCTGAAGTACTATCCATATCCAAACCCAAAAGAGCGACTTCAACCTCGGAAATACAAATTTCTAAGTGACCAAAGTCAACAATATTTGAAAATTGATCATTAACTCCTGAGTATTGATCACTTGGAGTTGAATAATTTGATTAAAAAAATTTAGCAAATAAATTACAAATGGTTTGTAGTTCAGAATATGTTGACCCTAGATATGACATACTCTTTGGAATTCCATTCGATCTTTGTTTGTTTTTAATAAATGACCAAAAGCACTTGCTATTTTTTTAATATTTGATTCAACTGTTAAAATGAAGGTTTTGTATAAAAACTTGTTTAAAACTTCGAATTCCCTCTCCAATCGCATATAATTGACTTTAAACGACAGTTTGTTCGGATGTTTCACCGTCAATTTGTAAGCTTTGTTTTTTTGGTTGCTTAAATTACAAAGCCTTTTATTTGACCATGGAGGCTTAGAATTAGTTCTTAGTTGCACCTTAGGAACATACATATTAATTGCCTCTTTTAGTGTATCAAGAAAACACTTATAAGATTATAACAAATCATTTGACCGAAAGATAGAACTACCCGAAAATTGAGACATATAATTCGCTATGCCAACAAAGTCAGCCTTAGAGTAATTGAATTTAACTTTACAACATTTTTTTGGTTTAAAGTAATTATAAAATGCAAAATTTACAGATATACCCAGATGGTGAATAGAATTTGGAAAAAATGGATTCAATGACTTATCAACGGATGCAATCAACTCTTTATCAACATAAACAAGATCTAATAAACGATTAAGGTTATTTTTATAATTATTAATTTGGATTAAATCAAAGCTAGCAAACTTATCAATGACTTCAATTTCATAATCATGAAAAACATTAAATGACATGAGTTGTAATTCTTCAGGATCTAAGACCCAATCAACATTAGTTAAATTGAAATCACCTAGTATAATAAAGTGTTCATTTTCTTTTAGATTTGAAAGATAGAATTTACAATTATTTACATGAATTTTATAGAGCTCAAGTGAGCTTCTTGGAGGAATATAGCTTACAGCAACAAATACAACAAAACGATCTATGATAATTTTGACAATAATTTGGTCTACGTCAAACGAATGAGAAGAAGCAGAAGAAGGCAAACACATTTCCATGCATGAGAAAGTGCAACGAACTGCAAGCATTACACCTCCTCCTCTTACTAATCCTGTTGTTTGTGGACAAAGATCTTTACGGAAAACAGCATAGTGTTGATTATTGAACATTTCAGCATTGAGATGGTTACTTGTTAGCCACGTTTCAGTCAAAGCAATAAAATCGTACTGACTCGATGATGAAATTAAAAACATTTGTTGCAATTTTGTGCGTAAGCCACCTATGTTTTGATAATAACCGAAAATTCCATCGTGCGTGGGGAGTGAGCGAGATGTTTGCAGAGCTGTTACAATGCACTTCAGAGATAGATTCTATATATCACACAATATTAGACCAAATATAAACATTCATACCATACTGCATGCCACAATCAACAAATAAAAGCAAATAGATGTATACCTACCTAACTAAACTATATACCGATCCAAATCATACTTATTTCTTAATAACCTAATTCAAACGATACCCGATTCCATCAACCTACAGATCGTGAAGTTTATACCTATCTATAATCATAGATACAAACAAAAACAAACAAAAAAAAAAAAAAAAGGCAAAGAAAAATAAAAAAAAAATTAAGCAAACTACACCATGAATCATCGATATGTGCCTATAGATATATATAAATAAGTCCCTTCGATGTAGTACCCAAAAAACAATGAAAAGATACAATATTTATAATTATGTAGGTCATATTCGATGTTATGGTGGTTCGCATATGTGACTGTTGTTGTGATTACATACATAAAACACAACTGATCGACCGTATACGTAGCTGCGGCGGTGAAATAAAATTAAAAGTATCCTAAAATTGTTCAATATACTCAAAAATACCTAAAATGTTCAGCAATCTCACGAAGCCAAAAGAAGATTGGCAAACAGCTGACTACGAATATATTTGTATGTCTTTGGACACCTATCCGGGTTTTGGTCGTTCGCAAACTCATTCGATACAAACGTATCCAGATAGTTCTTTTAGTGCCCAAGTGGTCTGGTTCCTGGAAGGTAAACAGACAACACGTAATAAACCCGAGAAGATAACGACATATTTACAGGTAGAGTAGATACGCAACGATATACCCACCCACATTATCACTTTGGAGTTGGAGTCAACTCAGGTGACTTGATAATTGAAATAAAACAGAAGACATAAGCTATGTATGAAAAGCTGAAATTTAATTTATTTTAATTTTGCCTATACCTACTTAGGAGCGATGTACACCGGAGGAAGATTTATACATGGTTAATTCATACCTGGTTCCTGGATGATGTTGGGTGGCTGCCTGGAGCGCGGTATGCTCCACTGTCAGAGCCAGGATGGCTAGAGTTGATGCGCAGCTAGATGGTTTTGGTGTGGAATTCATAACTTTGGGGGATGGTTGATGGAGACGGCGCGCCGTAGCAGCGGCAGACTCTATATCAGGTTTTCGGATGAAGCTAGGAAAAGAATAGATAAAAAGTAGAAAAATAGAAACAAATTGACATACCGAACAGAGCGATGTTGATGGGGTTGATTTTCCTTTTCTTCGGTGACTTCTATTTTTTTTGTTGAAGTATTGGCTTTGCATCGAACAAGAATTTTTTTAGAACCTGGAAGGGATAATGAAATCAATAAATTTAAAAATGAATTATGAATTAAAAAGATATTTGCAAAGAAAACTTACAACCAGTGCCATGCTCCTTTAATGTTTTGATTTTCACAAATAATTTTTTTTTACTTTGACGTTTGACTTTTGTTTGATGTTATATATCTGTCTTTGTCTAATGAAGGGTTTAGTTAGATTTTTGTTTAGTGTAGACTGGAAATAGGTTTGTGTATTTTTACAGGAAGTGGATGTTGTATGTGATAAGCCTAGTCGTTATATTTAAAAACAAGAAAGTGCAATAGGGGTATTTGCAATTGTAATTTAAGTATCTAAGTATTTATGAGAGTATTTAGAAAGATTATGTGATGTTAGGTTTAGGATAGGTAAAAACTTATTAGATAAATAGGATTAGGTTGAATTATTACCTAAAACAATAAAAGTGACGTCATAGAGAGAGAATGAAAAGAAATTGAAAGGCCATTGTAGTGACGTAGGCTAACTGCTAGATAGGATAGTGGGATCTTTGCAGTTAGCCAGAACAAAGACACAGACTAACTGAGAGGACAAAAAGGTTAAACAAGGAAGAAAACATTTCAGATAGTCAGTGAATTCGAAAGTAAGCAGTTAACTGTGGCGATTTACAAAATTAATTTTTTTTTTTAAGCAATTCGTGAGTTAGACAAAAAAAAATAAATAAAATAAAAAATTGAGTTTTGTGCGACAATCCTTTTTTTTGCTAAGCTAAAATTCAGATGAAAAAAGAAAAGACGCGAAGTTATAAAAACTGATAATATACACGCGAAATTAATGAAACATTTATAAGTCATACTAGGTGAACTATTAAAATATATCTACGAATTCTATAGTGAGTTATACATATAAGAAAGTGATTAATCAAATTAGTGAAAAATATTTTAATCTAAATAGGAAGAGATAGAATACCTCCCTACAAGAAACCGCATAGCCCCAGAGTGGAAAAGATTGACCTTTCTTTTTGTGAAATCAAAGTCAAGTGCAGAGGTAGGTAGTGCTCAAAGACAAATAGATTCCAAGTGCTAATGTGAATTCATCCCTATTCAGGTACTAAACTGTGGTACAGGGGCCCATCAAGAAAGACCCATTTAGTGCCTCTGCTTTAAGAATTAGGGGAATTTAAGGAAGTGACTGATCTCCACAGGGAATCAATGAAGGGAAATCGCAGCCGGAAAACGAGAAGTGTCTATAGCGCGATCTGAAAATAAAAGCCATCCAAATATTAAAATCCCGATGAGACTTGAGGCTTAGAGTGAAAATAGATAGACAATTTTTTTTATTCCTGAAATTTTTATCGAATAATTTTAAAATTTTTTTTTTAGTAATTTTATTTGGATTCCTTTTGAATCGGAGTCTTTTTGTGAATTCAGTAGCTATACAAAACCTTAAATAATTATCTTACGTTCAAAATTGAACCCTTATGAATAATTTAAGTCTAATAACTTCTTAGTAATCTAAAGTGTAATAAGTGCCTTATAGTCAAGAAAAGAAAAAAAAAGGGGGGTTAATCCCAACGACAAAAAAAATTACCGTTCCTGAACGTGCTGTCGGCAGGACTACGCGGGACAACGATACCGGAGGAAAAACTGTAAGTCATTAAAATCTAAAAGAAATTATATTGGCAAATTGGTAAACATATCTAAAGTTGATTAAAGAAAGTACTTTTCTTAACATATAAGGAATTATGACCATTTTTGGTTAATGTTTTCAAAATTTGCTTGAAATTTAAATTATAAACATAGATAGAGCATTAAATTTTTTTGTTGTAACTAAATAAATAAATACAACTTATCTAGAAAATACATATGAAATTTAATTACATAGATATTTAAAAGTTTTATTGAATTAGTTTAACTAGAGTGAATAAAATTATAGATTAAACTCTGGAGTAAAGAGAAAAAAAAAAAGAGTTGAATTTAATGGAGACGTATTTCAGTGTAAATTTTGAGGAATGAAACTATCAAATTAAGACATGAAGTGCTAAATCCGTGCGAATGGTGTGTGGAGGTCTTTTCATTACGTCCTTGACTGTACAGTGAGACATGAATTGACCTAACTTACCAAGATCATACCTGGGGGGGTTATATATGGGCTGTTTTCCACAACGATGGCCATGGATTACAGCGATGGAAATGTCTCTGACATATGGGAGGGTTGGCCAAGCCACTGCCAATAACATCAGGCAGACTTCTCAGACGCTGGCGAACCTTTATCTTGGTGAGATAATGGGATGTGACTGAAACTTGAAGGATTGAGAGTAGCATTAGTTTAGAGTTAGATGTAGTAAGAAGTAAGGGGAGCCGAAAGTATATTCTACTGGTAGGCTATTTAAGAGTTAATTAGAGTAGTTAAGGGGGGTAAGCTATCTAGCAATCCTTTGGTTTATTGGTCATTATATCCCGTTCTTTCACCTTGATAGTGGCATAGGTCTTGGATATGTGTGCTTCTTTCTACAGTCTTCTTAAAATTCCCTTGGCTTTCTTTTCAGTTTAACGTCTCCCCAAGTCCACAAGTAAAGTAGCTTCCTATTTCTTCTAATTTTATTAAAGGCATGATTTTTCATGAAATTTGAGCGGGAGGTGATTGTTTAGAGGACAAGAACCCTACCTATCCGACGAGCAGAGCCGAGCCGACACAAGCATGCCGTTGCCCTACTAGCAAGCACCAAAGACGCCTCCGTGGCCCCGCCCCCTAGCTCATTTCATTGGCGCCCAACGAATTTCGGCTTTAGGGTTGATTGTTACTTCAAGGGGACGATTTTCTCTAGAAGGTCGTCACCTTGGACATATAATAACCCTTTCTTTTTACTTAAGTTTTCAAAATTTTAATTTTTATTTACTTTCCTATCTTTTAGTTTACTTTCTTCTTTAATACGCATATTCAAGCACCGATCATACTCCTGCTTTTATGGCAGTCCGAAAACTTTTGTCCGAACATGAGGTCTAGAGCCAGTGTTTCAGTGAGGAAGTTGGAGGACTAATATGAAAAGTCAGGAGTGGAACAGGATGGACAGGCCATGTGTTTCGCGTTGTCCTGAGAGTTTTGGCTCAGCCCTGAACTGCAGTGAGGCGTGGGCCTTGGTCTGACCCATCTTGTTCGTATTGAAGTTTACCCGGAAGAGCTTACCAGCCTAATATGAGGTTTTTCTTTACACCTTATGCTTGATGTGGTAGTAACGAAAAAGGTAAACTTCAATACTCGTCAAAGCTGAGAAGTACCAGCTATGACCAGACAGACCGTACGAAACATAAGACTTACATTAACATACGAACTAAATGGACTGTATACCTAGACTTAGAACTTCACACACCAAAAGCAAAACCATAAATAAATTCCTATAACTAAACTTATAACTAGTGTTTTAACCTAGATTTGTTTTTAAATATATAAGTTGATCTTTCTTATTTTCATTTACCTCGGTTTAATTATTTTTTTTTATTAAACATATATTTTTTGTTTGAATATTATATAAACTTTCAACAAATATCTACTGGATTCTTTCATATAATTTTTTTTTACTCAGTTCTTCTTAGAAACATATTATTACTTATTTTATTGAATACCTACATTCTTATTTTTTTTACATCTACCCATATAAATATTTAATTTATCAAACCTTTTTCTTTTACAAGATTTAATATATTTTTAATACCTTTTTGAATTTTCCATTTTTTTTTTTTTTGAATTTAATTGTAATCCTATTTACATTTTTTTTTTTTTTTATTTTAACCACATTTATACCTTTTATTGTTTTTATTGAATTTCATTTTAAGCCCAGTCTCATCGTTCTTTTAAACCCAATTCATTGAAATTTTGTTTTAGTAAACGAAGGTAGATAGAAAGTTTGAAGAACATATTTAAAATTATGGCAGAGGGGGGAGGAAATGCGGGAGCAGTCCCAAAGCAGACTCTTTCAGTGCCCAGTCAGAATAGACACTTTCTTAGGAGTCAAGCTAGGCAATTAGAAGAAGGTACTATAACACCTCATGTCGATAACCCAGCAGCGATGTCTACCCTCAACGGAGATGACATGGGTAGCCCTATAGCGACACATGGGACTCGGTCGGATCAAGCTTTGCCGACAGGCACGATGGAAACCAACAGGGAGATGGGCAATAACCAAATCCTTTTCGACCAAGCTGTCGATATCAACGGTCTTAACGACCAAGAAGAAGAAGGCTTTGGAAGATCGTTCGCTGAAAATCCATCAGGAGCGTATCTAATAGGGAGAGTTAGTTCGAATCAAGTCCCTGATGCTATTCAAAACAAAGCAAACAAGGAAAAATCGTCCGGTGAGAGATCAGGCACGGTTAGTAACACTGGCCTCAACGGCCGAGAAGAAGTAGATGATATTCTTGAAGACATAAGAAGAATGCAGATAGAGGAACGTATGATTCACGCTGACATAGAAGCTATGAAGCGGCATTCTCAGCGGACAGCAATAGGCAACCGACATGATCCGCAAACGCAAGACTTTAGTGCAGATATTTCACGTAAGACAACAGAAAATGATTTGTCTTTTGAAATTGAGCTGGCGGTCTCGTCAGCAATCAAACAAAGTAACGACCGAACTTTGGCAATGTTTCACCAGGGCATGACAAATATGTTTCTTGCCATGGAAAATAAAGTTAAGGCCTTGGACCTTAAATTTAGTAACCTCCAGAACTCGACAGAACGAAGTGGCCCTACACCACATACTAGGCAAAACCTTAATTTTCAGGCTTCAATGCCATCAATTACTCCTGTGGGCACCACATCTATTTATCGAGACCACAAACGCATAGAGAGACAATAGATAATAGAGAAACAGTGAAAAGAGTTGATATGCATAAATGGGGCATAAAATTTGACGGAACATCGAAATCCATGTCTGTAGAGAGTTTTATTTTCCGTGTAGAGACTCTGCAAAGAAAAAGTGGGATAAGTAATGACGAAGTATTTACGAACTTCCAGCACTTGGTGACTGGAGCTGCCGAAAAATGGTATTGGCAGTATCTAGAAGAAAATGCAGACGATATTATGTTAAATTATTACGATCTAAAGAAAGAATTTTTGAATCAATTCAAACACAATAAGTCTGATCACGAAATATTGCGTCAGATAATGGATAGAAGGCAGTTACCCCATGAGAACTTCGATAAATTCTATAGCGATGTAAGGTCTCTTTCACTCCAAATGCGAAACCGCCTTAATGAAAGAGAGTTAGTAGATATGGTGAGAAAAAATTTGAAAGATAGAGTACTTTGATCTTTGGATGCTCTATCAATTGTTTAAACGATTTGCGTTAAGAATGTAGACGAGCAGAAAACCATATAGCCAGTCGTGAATTTAGAATCCGCAAGTCTGTTAGCGAAGTGTATATGAATGATGAGGTTAAATCTGTAGAATTAGAGAGCGAGGAGTATGAGTTAGCAGCATTTAAACAAAATAACTATAGTAGAGAGAAAAGTGGTTTTAAAGATAAATACCTAAATCCTATACACAAAACCTCTGGAGTAGAAGTGGATAAGCAGTGGGGTGGAAAAGTCAACCCAATAAAAGAAACGGTCGTACAACCGCAAGTATGACCTTCATACTTTCATACGCTGAAATGCTTCAGCTGTGGAAAAGAGAACTTTTCGTTCAAATGTGTTAATTGTCAGGGAAACGAGAAGGTCGGAAGTACAGCCGGGGTTCCACTCCCGACAATGAACATTCACCCGGAAAATCAACAGGACAGCCTGAAAAAGTAAAAATATTACAAAGATTTACAAATGTTAAAAATAATGGTAAGGATTTTTATGAAAATGTATTTCCCTTACGGAAATCACTACATCAAAGGCTACTGGAATATCAGGAAGCCAGAAAACGAATTTTTGGAGAAGAACTTGTACAAGGTCAATCCGACAAAAGATCAAGAAGATATAGATAAATTTTTAAGCTAAGAGAAAAATGTGCAAAAAGTAGATATATGAAAAACAATATAATAGCATCTGTGATAACGTTAACTGACGATCATCGACCTTATACTAAAGTAAATTTTGAAGGGGAAGAAATCATGGGTTTATTAGATAGTGGGGCATCTGTTAGCTGTCTTGGGAAAAGTGCAATCGATTTTATTACCAAACACAATATAAAACTAACCAAAATGAATTTAGACATAAAAACAGCAGATGGTAAGAATCAACAAATCATAGGTAGATTTCAGACTAAGGTCTCATGGGGTGGTGTCTTACACTTGATGGAGTTACTCGTTGTACCTAGCCTACAACAACAACTCTATTTGGGGGTGAACTTTTGGAAGTTATTTAAGGTCGCTATTAATATTATTAGTTCATTGGATCAGCCATCTCTGACGGAGCAGCCAGATGCCAATCCCATGCGACAACTTTCACCAGCACAAGCTGAAGAGTTTGAGCGGGTCAAGCAGCTATTCCCTTCTTTCGCAGTACTGGGATTAGGTAAGACAACACTAGAAGAACATGTCATCGAGATGGAAGACGAAAACATTCCCATAAAACAGAGACATTATCCGATCTCACCTGTAGTTCAGAAGTTAATGTACGCTGAACTTGACCGGATGCTCGCTCTTGGAGTGATTGAAGAAAGTAATAGTGCTTATAGCTCTCCAGTTGTGCTGGTGCAAAAGCCAGGCAAGAACAGGCTTTGTTTGGATTCACGTAAGGTGAACGCAGCAACGAAAAAATTCGCGTACCCACTTCCACACATTGAAGGTATTTTGAGTCGACTACAAGATACGCGGGAAAATGTAAACAAAAAGTTGGGATTCAATGCAGTATCCACAAAGCTTCGAGTGCAGAACATATACAAAAAGTTTCACTCACCAGGGAGGGGGAAACAGAAGATCTGTATGAGAAGCGATGATAATATCCAAATGCAGCAGTTATGTTCTCTTTTTTTTTTAGCAAAAAACCACCTTATCAATTCCTCACTCCACAAACCATCTACCTTTTGCAAAGTTACCACGATTCAGTGGAAAATACTCAGAGTATAAGAACTTTATAAACACTTTTAAAAAGCGCGTTCACAATGACTCTTCTCTATCGAAAATTGAAAAATTTAACCATCTTTTAAATTGTTTGATTGATCAAGCGTTAGGAACTGTGAAGGCATTTCAAATAACTGAAGATAATTATGAAAAAGCACTGTCGCGATTAAAAGAACGTTATGATAACGATTGTCTTATTTTCTTAGACTATATTTCGCAATTGTTTGAGCTACACAAAATTCAAAGGCCGTCAGCAATGCATTTAAGAAATCTCGTAGACAACGTTTCAGCTCTCTTTAATTCGCTGCAGTCCATAGGATCTGAAGCAGAAATATATAACGCAATAATAATTCATATTGCAATGTCCAAAGCTGATTCAGAATCACAAGCCAAGTGGGATGAGCAGCTTAAATATAGCAATTTGCCAACATGGAAGGAGTGTTCAGAAGTTTTAAGTAGACGTTGCCAATATTTTGAGGCTCGAGAAAGCAAAACCATAAGCTTTGATACGGGCAAGAAACACTCAATCAATAAGTCGAAATCAGTTCAACATGAACATATTCTAAGGACTTCACTCACAATATCCCAACATGGTTGTTTATTTTGCAAAGATATTTCGCATACAATTGCTAGTTGTCCAGATTTTACTAAATTATCAATTCAGGATCGTTTCACCAACATAAAGAAGCTTGGTTTATGCATTAATTGCCTTCGAAAAGGACACAGTGTGGCCAAATGTTTATCGCTTTATAAATGCAGAATATGCAGAAACTCGCATCATACGTTGCTTCATCGACCAAGCCAATCTCAAGGCACTACGCTTACACAGATGCCGGAGTCTGCTGCTTCTCAATCTACTTCGAATGCAGTTGAAAATACTGTCAGCGAAAGAGATTCAACCCAAGTTATATTAGCTACACCATTCGTTCTTGTAAAAGATGCTTCAGGAGGTTTCCGGTTAGGAAGAATGTTGTTAGATTCGGGCTCCCAAGTTAATATGATAAAAGAACATTTTGCAAAGACCTTAAGACTTCCAATTAAACGAAAGAACGTAAATATTCAAGGAATATGTATGTTGGAGACGAAGATAGGTTCAACAACTCAAACTTCTATCAAATCCAGATATTCGCCTTTTGAGCTTTCATTAAATTTTTTGGTCTTACACTCGATTACTGGCTATCAACCCGATCCTTCAGTCAACGTAGACAATTGGAACCTCCCAAAAAATCTTGAATTCGCTGATGAACAATTTAATCCATCTAGACCCATTGATATGTTATTGGGAGCAGAATCATTTTTTGAGCTGTTGCTGGTGGGTCAAATTAAACTTGAAAAAGGACTGCCAACACTTCAAAACACTCATTTAGGATGGACAGTTTCGGGAAAAATTAAATCTTCAAAAATTAATCAACTTAACTGTTGCGTTATCTCAGATGACGATCACCTGGATAAATTTGTGCAACGATTTTGGGAACTAGAGGCAGTTACTGGCAAAAAGTCAAAATGGACCGATGAACAGATTGAATGCGAGAAACGATTTCAAGAATCTGTGGAAACCATATATAATGGAAGAATCATGCTCAAGCTACCATTCAAACAAGAACCTTCAGTTCTCGGTGAATCTTATAATACCGCCTTTCGTCGATTTCTTTCTTTAGAACGCAGATTAAACAAAAATCCTAGGCTAAAGTCTTCTTATATCGCTTTTATCAACGAATATGAAAACCTAGGTCACATGTCTTTAGTCGAAAATCCTGACCTTACTCAACCCCATTATTATTTGCCCCACCAATGTGTACTTAGACCAAACAGCTTATCAACAAAATTACGAGTAGTGTTTGATGCATCGTGTCGTACCTCATCAAATATTTCACTCAATGGTATCCTAATGGTATTCAATGGTATTCAATGGTATTCTAATTCTTCTTCGTTTTCCTTTGCACCGCTTCGCATTAACCGCCGATATTGTTAAAATGTATCGGCAAGTCTTGGTACATCCCGACCATCATCGGTTTCAATACATCCTATGGAGGGAAAACAATGAAACATCTATAAAAACATAAGCTCTTAAAACCGTCACGTATGGCACTTCTTCTGCGCCATTTATGGCAATAAGATGTCTTCAATATTTAGCAGATCATAATGACTCTCTGTACAGCCTTGGAGCTCAAACTCTTCGTACAGATTTTTATGTAGATGACTTAATCACAGGTGATGATTATCTTGACACTCTTAGGCAGAAGCGAAGTGAAGTCACCGGTATATTGAGGTCTGCAGGCTTTGAACTAGCGAAGAGGCATAGCAACCACTCATCAGTGTCATCAGATGAAAATTACAAGGATCTAAGCATCGATGAGGCTAACGTCACAAGCACGTTAGGCATAACTTGGAATTCACTGGAAGACAATTTTAATTTTTCTTACAAACCCACAAAAAGCTACTCAAACTTTACAAAAAGAAAAATTTTATCGATAGCGTCGTCGCTTTTCGATCCATTGGGTCTTCTTTGTCCAATTATTGTCAGAGCAAAACTGATTATGCAAAAATTGTGGATAGATAAAATTGATTGGGATACCGCGATCCCCCAAACAATAGACACAGAATGGAGGCAGTTTATGAGTGATTTGCACTTAATTAAGAATCTTTTGGAGGCAGTTTATGAGTGATTTGCACTTAATTAAGAATCTTTTGGTTCCTAGATATGTTCTTGCTCCTTTCAAAAAATGTGTACAAATACACGGATTCTGTGACGCATCCATGAATGCGTATGGATGTTGAACAACAGACGCTGATGGTTCAGTTTCAGTGAAACTGTATGTAGCGAAGACAAGAGTGTCACCATCAAAAAACAAACAAATTCTCCGGCTCGAACTTTGCTCTGCTCATCTTTTGGCAAAACTATGGGCAAAAATTCGGCATGTTTTCAACGATTCGTACTCGGAAATACATTTTTGGACGGATTCATCGGTGGTTCTGCATTGGATCAGGAATCACACTTCAAAGCTAAGTACATTCGTGGGAAATCGAGTTGCGGAAATCCAAGAGACCACAGCTGAGATCAACTGGAGACATGTTCCTACTGAGTGTAATCTAGCAGACGTTTGCTCGCGAGGATGTACTGTGGAAGAAATTTGACAGTCCATATGGTCAACTGGACCAAAATTTCTACTTGAATTCTCTGACAACTGGCCTTCAAACCTAATACTTCTACTTTCGCCAGACCAGTTGTTGCTTGAAAAGAAAAAAGTTTCGTTGGTATGCAGGAATACCATTAAAAACGCCCTACTCGATACAATAAATAATTGCAGCTCTTATACAAAAATTCTCCACATTTTTGCCTACATTTTGAGATTTGTGTGTAGGCGTAAAAACCAAAACCGGGAAAAAACCAATGCTCTCAGTACTGAAGAACTAGATGCGGCATTCATCAGAATTGTTTGGATAGAACAAAATCACTATTTTGCCGAAGAGATTCATTTAATAAAAAACGAAAAAGAGATCAAGAGTTCTCTGAGACAACTCTGTCCATTTTTGGATAATTCAAAAGAATGTCCCATATTGAGAGTTGGAGGACGTTTGCAAAAATCAAAACTGAAAGAAGAACAAAAACATCCAGTGTTACTAGCAAAGGAATCTCACTTTGCCATATGTTATCTTAACTATCTTCATTATAAAAACTACCACGCTGGACCCAAGGCTGTGGTTGCGCTTCTTAGACAAAAAGTTTGGATCACAAACGCTAGAGACCTCGCTCGAAAACTAGTAAACAACTGTATACACTGCATTCGCTACAAGCCAAAGCTTTTGCAACAGGTCATGGGTAATCTTCCTCCAGAAAGACTCATCCCAAATCGACCTTTTCTTCGTTGTGGCATTGATTTCTGTGGGCCTATACTTACGTATTACAGAGTTCACGGAAAGGTTCCGTATAAAACGTACATTGCAGTATTTGTCTGTTTTACGTCTAAGGCAGTCCATTTAGAAGCAGTATCAGACTTATCATCTTCCGCTTTTATCGCTGCACTTAAACGTATGATAAGTCGTCGTGGGTTACCGCAGGATATATTCTGTGACAACGGAACCAACTTTGTTGGAGCAAATTCTAAATTAACTGAACTTCACAATATGTTGTTTCACAAAACCTGTCACGATGTCATTTCCGATTATTGTAGTAATGAACATATTAATTTTAACTTTATTCCCCCTAGAGCTTCGCATTTTGGTGGAATTTGGGAAGCCGCTGTGAAAATTGCTAAAGGGCATCTTCTGCGAACGTTGCACAATACCAAGTTGTCATATGAGGAGCTTGCTACAGCACTTTGCGAGATAGAAGCTGTCATGAACTCGAGGCCCATAACTCCAATGACAAGTGATCCTAATGACTTTGAGGCCTTGACTCCTGGTCACCTTCTAATCGGATCATCACTTAAAGCGATCTCCGAGCCTGCTGACGATGCTCCAAATACATCCCTTCTGCAATATTGGCGTCGCATCCATACTATAAAAACGCATTTCTGGAAACGTTGGACCATTGAGTACTTGCAGGAACTACAACAGCGAACAAAGTGGTCCTCGCAGCATCCTAATTTGGTAGTCGATTCGTTAGTCATCGTTCACGAGGACAATACACACCCTCAATTCTGGTTGCTTGGGAGAGTCCAAAAAACATTTCAATTCAATCCAATTTAATTTTTATTGAACATTATATATTACGATACTATGATGTTTTTTTTTACATTATTGTTGGCACATAAGGGGCCTAACCTTAAACACTGACTTAAGTTTAACAAAATACATAATACATATACTAGTGATAAATAAATTTGATTTAAGAAGTCGGTTGACTTAATCGTCCTCAGGGTGTTCCTTCCCGGTTGTCATTTTGATTTAGGTGTTGGGGGGGGGTACGGCGCTTAGCCGCGGTAGTGCACCGACCTTGTGTCAGCGTAGAACGAGATTGCGTTCTCGTTGTCGTTGTCCGTAAAAAAGTTCTCGTTCATGGTTTCCATAACGCTGAGATACCTTGGATCAGGATGTCGATGTTCGATGGCAATCTTTCTCATTAGCTGATTCGGGTGGTTGATTATGTTACCAACTAGCTTCTTTGTCGACATCACTAGATATTTGTTTAGCGGAATTATTTTTGCTTCTTTATATAAGAGTTCGTTCCTGTAGTGCTTCTGTCTCTGCCGGTCAAAGAAAAGTCCAGTGCATATTCTTAAAATCTTCCTTTCAAATACTTGGAAATCACTCATGGCTGTCTTCGAAATTGTAAACCAGGCTGGAAACGAGTAGCTGATGATGGGTCGCAGAAGTTGCTTGTATAGAAGCATCTTCGTCTCTTGGCTTAGTCCGGTTCTTTTTTTCATTAATGGGTGCAGACGATGGAAGGCCCAGCTGGCTTTCTTGAGGACATTCCTTGAGTGCGGGTTGAACCTGAGCAGCTCATTGAAATGGATCCCCAAGTATTTTACACTCGGTTTGACTGGTATGGTTGATCCGTCAGGAAGTTTCAGAACCAGTTTTCTTATATTGGCTACTGTGCAGCTGGCTCTTCTCATTGAAGGTCTTCTGAAGCATATAAGTTCCGATTTTGTGGCATTGATCCGAATCCCCCACTTCTTGTAAAATTGGCAGAGTCTATGGATGTGAGCCTCTACTTTCCGGACTGCTATAAGCGGTGAATTTGAGGCAGCGTAAGTTAGCGAATCATCAGCATAGAGAATATTATCGCATTCAGTTGGAGCGGGTTGATCTGATGTCATCAACCTATAGAGGAAGGGGCCTAGTTTTGATCCTTGGGCGACTCCGGCTCTGATGTTCTTCAAGTTCGATTTTCGCTTGCCTATTTGGACGAAAAATTTTCTGAAAGAAAGAAAAGAAAAAAGAATTTTTATTAGTGGCGGAGGTAAGTTCAATAGATAGAGTTTATGAATAAGCGCTTCTATCCAAACGCTGTCAAATGCTTTCTCGACATCCAGAAAGCACCCGACGGTGACTTGATTCTTGTTGAGGGCTGTGGTGATATCGTGTTGAAACTTTAACAGCGGATGCAGCGTTGAGTGTTTTTCTCGAAATCCAAACTGCATATCGGGGACGATTGAGTGTTCACTGCAAAATCTTTTAAGTCTCCGGAGAATAACTTCTTCCAAAATTTTGCTGATGCTATTGAGAAGCGATATCGGCCTGTAGTTGGAAACTTGGTTGGATGCACCTTTCTTCGGAATTGCCACGATCTTAGCTGTTTTCCACCTCTGGGGGAAGTAACAGTTGTTGACACAGTTGTTGAGAATGATTGCCAGGAGGATCATTGCTGCATTTGGTAGCCTTTTCAGCACAAAGTTGGAGACTCCATCTGGTCCAGCTGATTTCTTTGGTTTAGAATTACCGATGATCTCAGCAACCTCCTCCAGACAGCACAGGTGTGGACTCTCGATCGGATTACTTGCTGAATTGGTTTCACTGAAATGGATAACTTCTGGATTCGGCAGTAGAGTCTGGTGAATGGATGACTCAACTTCACGTAGAAACACCGGGTCGTCGGGTGGGTTTGGATTGAAGTTTTCTTCGAAGTAATTAGCAAACGCTTTCGTTTTGTCCTGGGTTGAGGTTGCTTCACTGTTATCATTGCAGATGATTGTTTCCGGAATATGTGGCTGTTTCCCAATGATCCTGTTGATGTTTTTGAAGGCATCAGGCCCTGGCTTGATTGCTTGCAGTCTCAACTGGTACTTTATGTTATTTTGGTGTTTAATGCAGTTCCGGAACATGATGTTTACCTGCTGAAGTTCACACAAAACTGTTCGGTAGTTGCTGCTTGTTGTGTTGAGTTCACTTTGATGAATCCTTTGTAGCCGTTTCCTCAGTCGCTGTCTGTGAGCATAGAGATTCTGCACGTACTGAGGAAGGTGTTGGTACCTATCCCTTGATGTTCTAGGCCGCTTTTGATTGTCCAGTGCACCAGATACAGCATTTTCCAAGTTATCTATAGCTGCGTCGATTTGACTATCCAGCAGATTCCTGTTTGAAGGTGGGAGAGTTATATTTTCTTCAATGTCCCTCTGAAGTCTTTCAATATTTAGCCGTCTGTAATTTATATAGTTCTCAGGTACTTCTATTGCTAGAGCTATAGGTTGGTCAAGGTTAATTGACAGTTGGACGGCTTCATGGTCCGAGTCACTATGTACTATTGAGCAGCTGTAATTTCTTAACTCTGGAAGAATATGTACCAGGTTGGATGAGGCCAGGAAGAAGTCCAGCGTCGATGGTGTTCTGGGAAAGGTTGGTTTAGGTTGTGATATAACCACCAGTGAATGTTCTTCACTGTTTTGTTCCATCCAGTCAATAATAGCTCTGCCTTCGCAATTTGTTACCGTGTCCAACCATATGTGATGTCTTGCATTGAAATCACCGCCAATGATTCCGTAGGTGCCTCGCTTTAGAATCCCGTTAAGGATATTCAGGTCACTTTTGATGTTCCTTGCAGTGGATGCGCATTGAAAGTAGACGCTGATGACTGTAAGGGTTTCATCTCTACCTAGGGTCATCTTGATGGCTGTGGCTTCGCTGGTTTTCAGTCCTTTTATAATGACCTCGCTTGTGTTGGGAGAGAATTTTCCTTTGACGTAAATTGCCGTTCCTCTTCTTCGTTCTTCGGTTTTATCTTGTCGGTAGGTTTTATATCCCGCGATGTTGATATTATTACGCTTTGTCACGTTCGTCTCACTGATAAGGGCGATGTCCGGTATGTTGTTCTTCATGAACAAGTTGAATGACGTCCTCTTCTCCAGGCTGTATAATGAATTTACATTATACGTCAGAGTGCGGAGCTTCTTTACATACATAATTCAAAAATGAAGGTGGCCAATGCCATTGACTTTTCCTTTTCGCTCAGTTGACTGTAGTGTTTTGGAACGGCACTTCGAGCTTTCTCCATAACTGACAGAAGATTAGACCCAAAGATACGCTGAACTTCGTTGTTGAGGTTCATTGACGGGGAAGCTGATGTATGTTTGGCTGGTTTGCTTGGCACTGTCTTTGTTAGATTGTTTGGTTGCTGTTGGCTTGGAACTGTTACTGGTTTGGTGGCCGTATTTTGCTTGGCCATTGCTGCGTAGCTGACGTTTGGGTGTGTAACCAGGCATGCCGACTTTGCGACAAACTCCTTGTGCGCTTTTTTCTCAGCTATCGCCTTGTTCCTCTCAGTAAGTCGAGCTTTTAGTGTGGGACAGCCCTTAAAGCTGGCTGGGTGACCCTCCTTCTTGCAGTTGGCGCACCATACGTCTGATCCGGTATTTTCCTTTCTTTGACACTCTTCAGGTCCATGATTTTCTTTGCATTTAACACACACATACTGACGTCCACAGTTGGTGGCAACATGTCCAAAGCGTTGGCAGTTATGGCACTGAACAACATCGTTTGACTTCAGTCGTTCCCAGTGTACTCTCTGGTTCATTATTAGGGTCTTAGTATATACTTCTCTAATATCACTTGTCTTTGACAACTCTACTACAAAGTTGTTGTAGGCTTTACCTTGTGCCTTCCGCGATTTAAATTGTGTCACCTTGACGACTGATAGCCCTTCAATTCGTAGTTCCTCTTCTACTTCGATGGCGGCATACGAATGGTGGATACCTTTCAGTAACAGAAGGTTCTTCCTGTCCTCCCTTGGCATAAACGAATTGTATTCGATTTTCGTCACTTCCAGATACTTTTTATCTGCTTCAAATGATTTTCTGTCTCCAGTGTTGATGACAGTGGTCTTTGTGTTCCTATTTTTAAAGGTGACACTTAAATTGTTGGCCTTACAATGTTTTCTTATTTCTGCCACACTTCCTGAGTAGCAGAAGATAGGGGGCATTCCTGAGCCCATCGTTGGTTTTACGGTCGTGGCGGTGGTCGCTGCTTTGGTGGCGGTAGCTGTGTTGGTGGCGGTGATTGTTTTGGTGGCCATGGCTGTTTTGGCGGCGACTGCTGCTTTGCCGTCGGCTGCTGTTTTGGCGGCTGTTGGTGGCATTACTGCTTTCATCACTGAAATCGTTGATGTTGAAGGGATGGGTTCGGCAGTTGACGAGGCATCCACGGTAATTTGCTGCTGATCCATTGGTTCTTGGGCGGCTGGTTGTTGGTTGCTGGGGTCATCTTCCCTTATCTTTTTGCTCGACTTTCTCGACGTTTTCTTGATTCTTTTAACGCCTTGATGAGCCAGATCGTCCTCAGAGCTCGAGGCAGTTTCGTTTTTGGCGGTGTCGTTTTTGGATACGGGGTAGCTTTCCCTTTCGTCCCCCGATAGTACGACGATTTCTTCTTCTTCATCCTTTGTAGAGTTTTTGTTGTTTTAACCTTCCTTGTCCTTATTTATTTTCAGTGCTACTTCTCGGAAGAGTCCGTTGATTTTAGGTACAACATCCTCTCCTAAATCGTTAATCATCCGGATTAACAGTGCTTCGATAGCAGCGCAGGCAGTTTCAATGGTTAATTTATTTGCCATTGTTGTGTTCCTAATTGCTTCCTGTTTTAAAATTTTTTATTTATTAATTGCCTTTTTATTATGCACTTAACACTATTTTAAGAAAAACGGTTGCTTAAGTGCATCACTAAATAAGCAATTATAATGTAATTAGCCCGTTTTGGAAAATCCAATTTTTATCACCCTAGGGCAATAAAAATTTGCTAATCTTTCACAGGTAAAAAATATCCTTGGCAGGTAGATACTAAATTTTCCTCTCAGTAGGGGTTGTTTTATTCAATTACTTTCCGTGTACGTCCGTGCACGTCCGATGACTGAAGTGAACTGAAAACATTCTCAGTCCAAAAAACATTCTCTGGTGAAGATGGAAAGATCAGGGTAGCAGAAATTCGTACACCAAAGGGTATCATAAGGCGACCAATTCATAAGCTTGCTTTACTACCTGTTGAAACCGAGAGCTTTCAAAGTGTGCGGAATGTTGGGTCAAGCAACAAATGACAACCTTACCAATTAACATAACTTTTATTATTGTATAGAATTGTATAGAAGTTAACTTTCCTTTCAAAATTATAAAACGAACAGTATTTTTAGTTCAAAAATCTTGGTATAATTCAACTTTACTTGTATGTTGTATCTTAACGAACATTTTAAATTTTGCGCCAAGACACCAATGTTCACCATATTTATTGAATTATTTAAACATGTGTACTAAATTATTGGATTATCTTTTGTTCTAAAATTAACATGCGTAAAAACTTATAAGAAAATAAAATCAGTATCATTGTACCATCAGAGTTTATCAGAGCTTTTTTATTTAGTTCATTGGTTCAAGTTTCGCTTCGTTGATTTTGCTGTCTATTATAGACATTGCCTATTCATATATTTGCATCGATCGAGATTTTTAATTCTTCACTCGAACAGTAGCTAACTTAAAAACTTATCCAAGTGTATTTTCCTACAATTTTAAAGTAAATTTCCACGAGAAACGGCCGAATAATACTTCGCCGTAAAGAGGCATTAGAAGCGTTGAAAACAACACTTACTTTTGTTGAAGTACTCTCTGGTTTGATAACCGCGTGATGCGGAAGATAAAATGACTTTAATTGTCCGCTTTCAACGTTTTCCAACGAAGTAACTTTTTCCATGTGATTGAGTGAAAGATACTCTGGGATTACTTTTGTGAGCTCAGGTTTGGAAGCTAAAGTTTTTTTCAGTTCTTGAAAACTGTTTAAGTGCAATAAACCTAGATCGACCCAAACTTGTTTTTGAAGTTTGTGGTTTAAAAGGAAGGCGGAGGACGAATCTACCATCAGAGCGTCTGTAAGTGGTTCTGTTGTACAACTCTTCGCAGAAGTGGTCCCCTTTGGATCAAATTGAAGTTGAAGGTACTTCTTCCAACTCCCAAAATGTTCGTATTTGAGTATAAAATTGCTTGTAGGGCTATCAGATGTTATAGAAATGTTGAACGGCTAAATGGAACTCGGAACTGGTCCCGATAATATCCATCCGAACATGGTATTTTGTGCCAAAATGTTAATATGTGCTTAACACCGTCACGAATTATTGACGGGTATAGATCAGCGCCAATAAGAAGGTCTACCTGAGAGAATTTGTTTAACGTAGTATCGGCCAATAAGAGGCCAGCGCAGAAGTTTGTATCAACAATCGAAAAAGATGAACTAGGAAGATTTTTTGTGAGTGTTTTTAGCACAATGGCTTGCACTGAAATAATAACTTGAGGAGAATTTCGACAAGTGGTTCAAAAAGTGCAATGTTTTTTAGAGGTGACAGAAAGATTCCCACTTATTCCAGAAACTGTGGTGTTCCGAACAATGTATGGCAGATTTAGACGTTTTTGCAAAGTTGCCGAAATGAAGGATATTTCAGAGCCTGGATCGATCAGCACCCTAACAAGGTGATTTGACTCTTGCCCTAGAATAATAACTAATGCAGTAGCTAGATGAATTTTCTTACTGGAAGTCACCACATAGCGGATATTTGAGGAACAAATGGTTGCACATTAGCAGATATTTGAGGATCTTGAGCAACTTGCCGTTGAGGAGTGGACTGTATATTCAAAGTTCTTTTAACATTGTTGGCTTTGTTTTGAACTGACAGATTAGTTGCAAGATGCAAAAGAGTATGATGACGTTTTTTGTAATAACTGCAAGAGAATTTGCTAGAGCAATTATGTTTTTGATGACTGGTGCCTAGGCAATTATTGCACATTTTTTGTTGGCGTACGATTTCGATACGAGATGGAACTGTCATTGCTGAAAATTTTGGGCATTCATAAATGGAATGATCTGCTGAGCAAATTTTACACTTGGAACCTCCCACCTTTGCAAGAAACGTGTTGACTTTGTTGGGTCTTTGAGTTATATTTTTTCGTCGAGTTTGCTGATAAGTGAATGGTTTTAAGGACGTAGCGTCCGAAACAGATTCCAAAGTATGGGAACGAGAACTAAGGAACTTGTCCAACTGTTTCCAGGTAGGAACTTTTGTGAGGTCTCCAAAGCTATAGTAGTTTTGGGTAATCTACTTGAACACACAAATACTAAGATCGGATCCCAATGCACAGTATGAATGTCTTGGGCTTGAAGTGTTGATAACGAATCATTGATTTTACTTTGGAGCAAACGAATTGATTAAGCAGATTCTTCGTTAGCTGTAGGCAAGTTAAAAAGATTCTTTACTTGGTTATTAACAAGGATACGGGTGTTTTCATACACAGAGCGATTCCCAGGTTAGTGATAAACTGGCGTTAGTCAAAGGAAACTGACAAACAGTTCTGGATGCATTATCCTTCTTTTAACTTCGCAGATGAAATAATTTTTCAACTTCGCTTAACGTAGAATGTTGAATGTACAATGTATCGAACATATCGCGAAATGCCGGCCAAGAGAGATAATCTCCATGGAAAACATCTGTGTCACATTGTGGTAGTTTGATGGAATGAGAAGCAACATCCAAAGGTTTTTGGAGGAGATTTTTTTAAAGCAGAAGTAATCTTTGAAACTGTTGTAGAGTCTGATTTTAATCTATGTTGAATTTCTAAAAAAAGAGCCAAACAACTAACGTAAGTCTCCTTAATATTTCTATAATTCGTCTCTATCACGTCCATATCTAAATGATCTACCTCCGTTGTTGGTCGAAACCGTACACAATCAGCATATTTGTTTTTAACAGTGTGCCACAGCTCTTTTAATTCCGTTTTCCTTGCTTCTTTTGTCATGGTAGTGTGATTCCGTTCAGGACCTTTTTTTGCTGAAGCATAAAACTTCCACAGCAAGTCCGAGAAAAAGATAAAATCGTCTAATATGATAGACATGATTCTAATTGATAAATGCGTATGAATGTATAAACCGGAAAACGATTGTAGAAATGCAGAAAACTGTTAATCACTTTTAATTGGAAAATCCCAGAGGGAATATGTTTGAAGAACGAGAAAAATGTTTCCGAATTGGATTATAACAAATCTTCGAAACGGAGAAAAAAACTTTGACTTAAAATATCCCAGAGGGAATATGTTTGAAACCATGAAAATGTTTTCGAATTGATTATAAAAAATCTTCGGAACCGAGAAAAAACTTTGGATTAGAAAATCCCAGAGGGAATATGTTTCAAAACGAGAAAATGTTTTCGAACTGATTATAAAAAATCTTCGAAACCGAGAAAAAACCTTTATTTAAAAAATTCCAGGGGAAATATGTTTGAAAACGAGAAAATGTTTTCGAACTGATTATAAAAAATCTTCGAAACCGAGAAAAAACTTTGGATTAAAAGATCCCAGAGGGAATATGTTTGGAAACTAGAAAATGTTTTCGAACTGATTATAAAAAATCTTCGAAACCGAGAAAAAACTTTTAATTAAAAAATCCCAGAGGAAATATGTTTGAAAACGAGAAAATGTTTTCGAACTGATTTTAAAAAATCTTCGAAACCGATAAAAAACTTTTAATTAAAAAATCCCAGAGGGAAATATATTATTGAAGACGAGAAAATTACCACTTATGTCTTTGATGAAATTCTTTCAGATACTCATCTTTCCATCTCTGGTTAAAGTGCTATTGAAAGTATTTAACTTTGTGCCATCGATTAATCAAAGACAAATTAGTATCAACCAGATTCGGTTCTGGTTATATTGGACATAGTTGAAATGGGACGTGAATTTAAGCAATTGGTACCGTTGTCGGAATATACCTCTTTTGGTAATCCCCTTCTTAACATGAAGCGTCCAAATGCGGATAGAAAAGCTTCTGACGACAAATCACTTACGGCCTCAAGGTGAATAGCCTTGGTAGAAAAACAGATCTATACACAGGCGTAGACTTTGGTCATATGACAGTTTTTTGCATTGAAACTCTTGGTCACGAATGGACCAGCAAAATCTGTTCCTGTAACACTGAAGGTGGGTGAATATGTGCTTCGAGCAGGGGGTAATGCGGCCATTAGTTGCTTACTACATTCTTTTTTGTAAATAATGCAAGGTTGACATTGTCGTATGCAGAACTTAATAAGGTTTTTAAGTTTAGTGATCCAAAAACCGCATGAGTCGGAGCATCAAGGAATTACCGCCATGCAATGAAATTTTGATGAACGAACTGAGTGAGCGAATACTAAAATCGCGATTGATAAGGCAAAATGAGAGGGTGTCGTTCAATGTAAGAAAGTATTTACTGAGACAGTCGACCGTTGACTCTAAGAAACTGATTTGCGTCTAGGAACGGATTAAACGAAATAATAGGACTTTTCGGATGAACCGTTTTTCTTTCCATCAACAATCAACGCTCCTTGGGATAAAATATTTTTTGAGATAGCAGTATTAAACGAATTTTAACAAAATCCATTTCATTTTGTGATATGCTATGTAAAACGTATGTGTGGTTTTACTTTTTTGAAAGCAATTAACACGCATTGCACGAGGCAAATTGGAAAAACGCTCAAGAATATCATCAAAACCTTGCTGAACTATCAAGGAGACGATTTCGGGCCATTGCGAGCTTGGTTGGCAGAGGAATGAAGGACCTTTCCACCAAAAGGTGTTAAGCCTTAAATCTGAAGGTTATAAACCGCGAGTAGATAAACCTGCTGAATTATCAGCCGATTTGACATGTCTCTACGGGACATTACCTACATTGTCTTAAATTTCGCTGGTGTGGTTAGCAACAAAAGTTTTCCATGCACAGGGCATGCCTGAATAAATAAAGAAGCCTTATATGCCTTTTCGGATGAGTCACAGAAGCCTTGAAATTGGATTTCTGATGATGGAGAATATTCTACCCATCGAGGTATTGTAATATTTTGTATATCAGTGAGTGATTCCGCAAAAGTTGTCCAAGTTTGAAGGAGTCTGATTTAAGAAGATCGTCCCAAGCTGCTTTCTCTGTCCAAACTTTTTCCATTAGAATTTTTGCAATGATTATAATAGGGGCCAACCATACGGCTGGATCAAAAATGTGAGCGATTTGAGAAAAAACTTCTCATTTTGTATAGATGTCAGATAATAAGATTTATTGAGTGGTAAAATAAAAATTAACTCCTTTGGCATTCCAACGTACGCCTTAAGTCTTCGTATTACTATCAGCGTCAAGCTTCAAAAAATTCTCATTCAAAATGTGTTCTTGAGGTAAATGTTCATGTAGATTTGGAGTGTTGGAGGTCGACCTACGAAGGAAAACCTACAGAATCAAGAAGCTGGATTAGTTCTGACTGGGCTTGTTTTGCTGAGTGAATGCTATGAGCACCTGACAGAACGTCGTCGACGTAAGACTGTGATTGATGAATTTTTGAAGCAAGACGTAAGTGACTTTTGCCAACCTTGGCTATTTCGAGCAGAGTACGGATAGCTAAGTAAGGGGCACAATGTACGTTTACACAAATTTGTAAAATCGCCAGCGAATAATTAAAGACGAAAGAACTTGTTGCAAAATTGGCCCTGGGTACAAAATATCATTTAAGCTGACACCATTTAAAGAGGCATTGGAAGCGTTGAAAACTACACGTACTTTTGTTGAAGTACTCTCTGGTTTGATGACCGCGTAATGCGGAAGGTAAAATGACTTTAATTGTCCGCTTTCAACGTTTTCCAACGAAGTAACTTTTTCCATGTGATTGAGTGAAAGATACTCTGGGATTACTTTTGTTAGCTCAGGTTTGGAAGCTAAAGTTTTTTTCAGTTCTTGAAAACTGTTTAAGTGCAATAAACCTAGAGTGACCCAAACTAGTTTTTGAAGTTTGTGGTTTAAAAGGAAGGCGGATTACGAATCTACCATCAGAGCGTCTGTAAGTGGTTCTGTTGTACAACTCTTCGCAGAAGTGGTCCTCTTTGGATCGAATTGAAGTTGAAGGTACTGCTTCCAACTCCCAAAATGTTCGTATTTGAGTATTAAATTGAAATTGGTTGTAGGGCTATCAGATGTTATAGAAATGTTGAACGACTGAATGGAATTCGGAACTGGTCCCGATTATATCCATCCGAACATGGTATTTTGTGCCAAAATGTTAATATGTGCTTAACAACGTCACGAATTATTGACGGGTATAGATCAGCGCCAATAAGAAGGTCTACCTGAGAGGATTTGTTAAACGTAAGATCGGCCAATAAGAGGCCAGCCCAGAAGTTTGGATCAACAATCGAAAAGAATGAACTAGGAAGATTTTTTGTGAGTGTTTTAAGCACAATGGCTTGCGCTGAAATAATGACTTGATGAAAATTTCGACAAGTGATTGAAAAACTGCAATGTTTTTTAGATGTGACAGAAAGTATTCCAGAAACTGTGGTGTTCCGATCAATGTATGGCAGATTTAGGCGTTTTTGCAAAGTTGCCGAAATGAAGGATATTTCAGAGCCTGGATCGATCAGCCCCCCTACAAGGTGATTTGACTCTTGCCCTAGAATGTTAACTAATGCGGTAGCTAGAAGAATTTTCTTACTGGAAATCATCACATAGTTCTGACCGCATATTTTAGGAACAAATGGTTGCACATTAGTAGATATTTGCGTACGATTTCGATGCGGGATGGAACTGTCATTGCTGAAAATTTTGGGCATTCATAAATGGAATGATCTGCAGAGCGAATTTTACACTTGGAGCCTCCCGCCTTTGCAAGAAACGTGTTGACTGTGTTGGGTCTTTGAGTTACATTTTTTCGTCGAGTTTGCTGATAAGTGAATGGTTTTAAGGACGTAGCGTCCAAAACAGACTCCAAAGTTTGGGAACGAGAACTAAAGAACTTGTCCAACTGTTTCCAGGTAGGAACTTTTGTGGGGTCTTCTAAAGATTGCTACCAGAGAGCTATAGTAGTTTTGGGTAATCTACTTGAACACGCAAATACTAAGAGGTCCCAATGCACAGTAACAATGTTTTGGGCTTGAAGTGTTGATAACGAATCATTGATTTTACTTTGGAGCAATCGAATTGATTTAGCAGATTCTTCGTTAGCTGTAGGCAAGTTAAAAAGATTCTTTACTTGGTTATTAACAAGGATACGGGTGTTTTCATACACAGAGCGCAACGATTCCCAGGCTAGTGAAAAACTGGCGTTAGTCAAAGGAAACTCACAAACAGTTCTAGATGCATTATCCCTCGTTTTACTACGCAGATGAAATAATTTTTCAACTTCGCTTAACGTGGAATGTTGAATGTACAATGCATCGAACATATCGCGAAATGCCGGCCAAGAGAGATAATCTCCATGGAAAACATCTGTGTCACATTGTGGTAGTTTGATGGAATGAGAAGCAACAGCCAAAGGTTTCGGAGGAGATTTTCTTAAAGCAAAAGTAATCTTTGAAACTGTTGTAGAGTCTGGTTTTAATCTATGTTGAAGAGCCAAACAACTAACGCAAGTGTCCTTAATATTTCTATAATTCGTCTCTATCACGTCCATATCTAAATGATCTTAATCCGTTGTTGGTCGAAACCGGACACAATCAGCATATTTGTTTTTAACAGTGTGCCACAGTTCTTTTAATTCCGGTTTCCTTGCTTCTATTGTCATGGTAGTGTGATTCCGTTCAGGACCTTCTTTTGCTGAAGCATAAAACTTCCAAAGCAAGTCCGAGAAAAAGATAAAATCGTCTAATATGATAGACATGATTCTAATTGATAAATGCGTATGAATGTATAAACCGAAAAACGATTGTAGAAATGCAGAAAACTGTTAATCCCTTTTAATTGGAATATCCCAGAGGGAATATGTTTTCGAATTGGATTATAACAAATCTTCGAAACGGAGAAAAAAACTTTTACTTAAAAAATCCCAGAGGGAATATGTTTGAAAACAAGAAAATGTTTTCGAATTGATTATAAAAAAATCTTCAAAAAACAAGACAAAATTATAATTGAAAAATCCCAGAGGAAAAATGTTTGAAAACGAGAAAATGTTTTCGAACTGATTTATTATTAAAAAACATCGAAACCGAGAAAAAACTTTTAATTAAAAAATCCCAGAGGGACCAGAGAGAATATGTTTGAAGAAACGAGAAAACATATTTTCGACCTGATTATAAAAAAAAATCTTCGAAACCGAGAAAAAAAAACTTTTAATTACAAAATCATAGAGGGAAATATATTATTAAAAACGAGTAAATGTTTTCCAACTGATCACAAAAATTCTTCAAAAAAAAAAAAAAAAAAAAAAAAAAAACTTTTAATTGAAAAATCCCAGAGAAAATATGTTTAAAAACGAGAACATGGTCTCGAACTGATTATAAAAAATCTTCAAAACCGAGAAAAAACTTTTAATTAAAAAATCCCAGAGGGGAATATATTATTGAAGACGAAAAAATGTTTTCAAACTGATTATAAAAAATTCTTCGAAACCGAGAAAAAACTTTGGATTAAAAAATCCCAGAGGATATGTTTGAAAACAATAAAATGTTCTCGAACTGATCATAAAAATTTTTCAAAAAAAAATAAACGAGAAAAAACTTTTAATTGAAAAATCCCAGAGAAAATATGTTTAAAAACGAGAAAATGGTCTCGAACTGATTATAAAAAAGCTTCGAAACCGAGAAAAAACTTTTATTTAAAAAATCCCAGAGAGAAATATATTATTGAAACAAGAAAATTTTTTCGAACTGATTATAAGAAATCTTCGAAACCGAGAAAAAACTTTAAAAAATCCCAGAGGAAATATGTTGGAAAACGAGAAAATGTTTTCGAACTGATTATAAAAAATCTTCGGAACCGAGAAAAAACTTTTAATTAAAAAATCCCAGAGGGGAATTGTTGAAGTATTTGGCAACCATACACCACACACATCGTATATTCAACTAAATACTAACAAATATACATTATGTATATAAATATTGTATATACATTTATTCTTTTCTTATTAACTAAACTATGAAATATTCTTTAGTCATTTTCTTAAACTCATTAAATAAAGTTGAATTCTAAAAAGTTAAGTTTGTCTTTTACTTTTTACCTAACAAATGGTTATGGGCCCAGGGATTTTTTTTTTAAATTAAAATAATAATAGTTGTGTTAAATTCAAGTATTTTTAATTTAAAATAAAAAGATGAGTTCTTCACTCTACCAAATAGAGAAACTTGATAACGACAACTATGAGGGATGGAGGGTCCAGATGAAATCTGTGCTAATTCATAGTGAACTATGGCAGTGTGTTAGTGTCACCAGACCAACGATTGAAGCAGATCTCATAATTTGGAATAAAAGGGATGAAAAGGCTTTAGCCTCAATTATTTTAAGCGTAAAGTCCTCAAAATTGATCCACGTAAAAAATTCCAATTCCTCAAAAGAAGCCTGGGAAAAGTTACAAGCAGTTCACAGACCAAGTGGACCTGCTCGAAAAGTAACTCTGTTCAAACAACTTCTGAGTTTAAAAATGCTTGAAAATTCCTCTATGGCAGATCATGTAAGAAATATGTACGAAATTGTAGAAAAATTGACTGAAATAGACATAAAACTGCAAGATGAACTCATTGTCATCATCATGCTTTCGAGTCTGGCAAAAGAATATGAGAGCTTTGTTGTTGCGATAGAGTCCCGTGATGAATTGCCTGAGATGAGTGCTCTTAAAATAAAATTATTGGAAGAAGGGCATAGGCGCGATAATGATTTGCCAAAAATCGAACACAATGAAACTGCATTTTTCAACAAACAAAGAGCAAAGCCGCTACCGCAAGTAAATAAGCCTTTTAAAGGCAAATGTTACATATGTAAGAAAAGAGGTCATATATCAAATGTTTGCCGTTTTAAAAGAGAAACTAATAATTCACCATCAGTGGGAAACAAACCAACAAGCACATTTGCAATGCTAAACTCAAATCATCAAAAGGGCATGCAATTGAACGTTAATACATGGGTACTTGATAGCGGCTCTACGTCACACTTGTCTTGCCAACGGGAAAAGTTCCTAAAGTTAGAAGTTCATAAAGAAACAACAGAACTAGCTGGTGGCAAATTTATTTGGTCAACGGGAATTGATGACGTAGAAATAGAAACCGAATATTGTAAAATTCTATTAAAGAGAGTGCTATATGTACCGGAATTAAAATGTAATTTTTTGTCACTAACGAAAGCCGCGCGAGAGTGTACTGTGCAGATGAAAAATAATTGCATTGCTATTTATGATACCAAAGATAAAATTATTATGCGTGGAACCAGAGATGGTGATTTATTCGTTTATGTGACGAAAAACAAAATTATTTAGTGTCTCAAGCAAGAACCATAATTTAATGTGGCACAATCGCTTTGGACACCTCAACGGTGAAAGTTTGCAGTTATTTTATAAGCAAAAAATGGTTGATGGATTAAAACTACAAAATAACATATCAATAGAATGTGAAACTAGATCTCCCGAGCAGCAAAGTAAGTCTTTGCTTAAACCTATTCATAGTGACATATGAGGGTTATGTCAAATGGCGGTGCTTAATATTATGCACTATTTATAGATGATTGTTCTCGAAAAATGTTTGCATATTTTTTAAAGCAAAAATCCAAAATTTTTTCTCGGTTTCGAAGATTTTTTATGATCAGTTCGAAAACATTTTCTCGTTTTCAAACATATTTCCTCTGGGATTTTTTAATTAAAAGTTTTTTCTCGGTTTCGAAGATTTTTTATGATCAGTTCGAGAACATTTTCTTGTTTTCAAACATATCCCCTGGGATTTTTTAATCCAAAGTTTTTTCTCGGTTTCGAAGATTTTTTTATAATCAGTTTGAAAACATTTTCTCGTCTTCAATAATATATTCCCCTCTGGGATTTTTTAATTAAAAGTTTTTTCTCGGTTTCGAAGATTTTTTATAATCAGTTCGAGACCATGTTCTCATTTTTAAACATATTTTCTCTGGGATTTTTCAATTAAAAGTTTTTTTTTTTTTTTTTTGAAGAATTTTTGTGATCAGTTGGAAAACATTTACTCGTTTTTAATAATATATTTCCCTCTATGATTTTGTAATTAAAAGTTTTTTTTTCTCGGTTTCGAAGATTTTTTTTATAATCAGGTCGAAACATATTTTCTCGTTTTTTCAAACATATTCTCTCTGGTCCCTCTGGGATTTTTTAATTACAAGTTTTTTCTCGGTTTCGATGTTTTTTTATAATAAATCAGTTCGAAAACATTTTCTCGTTTTCAAACATTTTTCCTCTGGGATCTTTCAATTATAATTTTGTCTTGTTTTTTGAAGATTTTTTTATAATCAATTCGAAAACATTTTCTTGTTTTCAAACATATTCCCTCTGAGATTTTTTAAGTAAAAGTTTTTTTCTCCATTTCGAAGATTTGTTATAATCCAATTCGAAAAAATATTCCCTCTGGGATATTCCAATTAAAAGGGATTAACAGTTTTCTGCATTTCTACAATCGTTTTTCGGTTTATACATTCATACGCATTTATCAATTAGAATCATGTCTATCATATTAGACGATTTTATCTTTTTCTCGGACTTGCTTTGGAAGTTTTATGCTTCAGCAAAAGAAGGTCCTGAACGGAATCACACTACCATGACAATAGAAGCAAGGAAAACGGAATTAAAAGAACTGTGGCACACTGTTAAAAACAAATATGCTGATTGTGTCCGGTTTCGAACAACAACGTTTTTTCAAACATATTCTCTCTGGTCCCTCTGGGATTTTTTAATTACAAGTTTTTTCTCGGTTTCGATGTTTTTTTATAATAAATCAGTTCGAAAACATTTTCTCGTTTTCAAACATTTTTCCTCTGGGATCTTTCAATTATAATTTTGTCTTGTTTTTTGAAGATTTTTTTATAATCAATTCGAAAACATTTTCTTGTTTTCAAACATATTCCCTCTGAGATTTTTTAAGTAAAAGTTTTTTTCTCCATTTCGAAGATTTGTTATAATCCAATTCGAAAAAATATTCCCTCTGGGATATTCCAATTAAAAGGGATTAACAGTTTTCTGCATTTCTACAATCGTTTTTCGGTTTATACATTCATACGCATTTATCAATTAGAATCATGTCTATCATATTAGACGATTTTATCTTTTTCTCGGACTTGCTTTGGAAGTTTTATGCTTCAGCAAAAGAAGGTCCTGAACGGAATCACACTACCATGACAATAGAAGCAAGGAAAACGGAATTAAAAGAACTGTGGCACACTGTTAAAAACAAATATGCTGATTGTGTCCGGTTTCGAACAACAACGGATTAAGATCATTTAGATATGGACGTGATAGAGACGAATTATAGAAATATTAAGGAGACTTGCGTAAGTTGTTTGGCTCTTCAACATAGATTAAAACCAGACTCTACAACAGTTTCAAAGATTACTTTTGCTTTAAGAAAATCTCCTCCGAAACCTTTGGCTGTTGCTTCTCATTCCATCAAACTACCACAATGTGACACAGATGTTTTCCATGGAGATTATCTCTCTTGGCCGGCATTTCGCGATATGTTCGATGCATTGTACATTCAACATTCCACGTAAAGCGAAGTTGAAAAATTATTTCATCTGCGTAGTAAAACGAGGGATAATGCATCTAGAACTGTTTGTGAGTTTCCTTTGACTAACGCCAGTTTTTCACTAGCCTGGGAATCGTTGCGCTCTGTGTATGAAAACACCCGTATCCTTGTTAATAACCAAGTAAAGAATCTTTTTAACTTGCCTACAGCTAACGAAGAATCTGCTAAATCAATTCGATTGCTCCAAAGTAAAATCAATGATTCGTTATCAACACTTCAAGCACAAAAATTGTTACTGTGCATTGGGACCTCTTAGTATTTGCGTGTTCAAGTAGATTACCCAAAACTACTATGGCTCTCTGGTAGCAATCTTTAGAAGACCCCACAAAAGTTCCTACCTGGAAACAGTTGGACAAGTTCCTAAGTTCTCATTCCCAAACTTTGGAATCTGTTTTGGACGCTACGTCCTTAAAACCATTCACTTATCAGCAAACTCGTAGAAAAAATGTAACTCAAAGACCCAACAAAGTCAACACGTTTCTTGCAAAGGCGGGAGGCTCCAAGTGTAAAATTTGCTCAGCAGATCATTCCATTTATGAATGCCCAAAATTTTCAGCAATGACAGTTCCATCCCGTATCGAAATCGTACGCAAATATCTACTAATGTGCAAACCATTTGTTCCTAAAATATGCGGTCAGAACTATGTGATGATTTCCAGTAAGAAAATTCTTCTAGCTACCGCATTAGTTAACATTCTAGGGCAAGAGTCAAATCACCTTGTAAGGGGGCTGATCGATCCAGGCTCTGAAATATCCTTCATTTCGGCAACTTTGCAAAAACGCCTAAATCTGCCATACATTGATCGGAACACCACAGTTTCTGGAATACTTTCTGTCACCTCTAAAAAACATTGCTGTTTTTCAATCACTTGTCGAAATTTTCCTCGAGTCATTATTTCAGCGCAAGTCATTGTGCTTAAAACACTCACAAAAAATCTTCCTAGTTCATCCTTTTCGATTGTTGATCCAAACTTCTGGGCTGGCCTCTTATTGGCCGATCTTACGTTTAACAAATCCTCTCAGGTAGACCTTCTTATTGGCGCTGATCTATACCCGTCAATAATTCGTGACGTTGTTAAGCACATATTAACATTTTGGCACAAAATACCATGTTCGGATGGATATAATCGGGACCAGTTCCGAATTCCATTCAGTCGTTCAACATTTCTATAACATCTGATAGCCCTACAACCAATTTCAATTTAATACTCAAATACGAACATTTTGGGAGTTGGAAGCAGTACCTTCAACTTCAATTCGATCCAAAGAGGACCACTTCTGCGAAGAGTTGTACAACAGAACCACTTACAGACGCTCTGATGGTAGATTCGTAATCCGCCTTCCTTTTAAACCACAAACTTCAAAAACTAGTTTGGGTCACTCTAGGTTTATTGCACTTAAACAGTTTTCAAGAACTGAAAAAAACTTTAGCTTCCAAACCTGAGCTAACAAAAGTAATCCCAGAGTATCTTTCACTCAATCACATGGAAAAAGTTACTTCGTTGGAAAACGTTGAAAGCGGACAATTAAAGTCATTTTACCTTCCGCATTACGCGGTCATCAAACCAGAGAGTACTTCAACAAAAGTACGTGTAGTTTTCAACGCTTCCAATGCCTCTTTAAATGGTGTCAGCTTAAATGATATTTTGTACCCAGGGCCAATTTTGCAACAAGTTCTTTCGTCTTTAATTATTCGCTGGCGATTTTACAAATTTGTGTAAACGTACATTGTGCCCCTTACTTAGCTATCCGTACTCTGCTCGAAATAGCCAAGGTTGGCAAAAGTCACTTACGTCTTGCTTCAAAAATTCATCAATCACAGTCTTACGTCGACGACGTTCTGTCAGGTGCTCATAGCATTCACTCAGCAAAACAAGCCCAGTCAGAACTAATCCAGCTTCTTGATTCTGTAGGTTTTCCTTCGTAGGTCGACCTCCAACACTCCAAATCTACATGAACATTTACCTCAAGAACACATTTTGAATGAGAATTTTTTGAAGCTTGACGCTGATAGTAATACGAAGACTTAAGGCGTACGTTGGAATGCCAAAGGAGTTAATTTTTATTTTACCACTCAATAAATCTTATTATCTGACATCTATACAAAATGAGAAGTTTTTTCTCAAATCGCTCACATTTTTGATCCAGCCGTATGGTTGGCCCCTATTATAATCATTGCAAAAATTCTAATGGAAAAAGTTTGGACAGAGAAAGCAGCTTGGGACGATCTTCTTAAATCAGACTCCTTCAAACTTGGACAACTTTTGCGGAATCACTCACTGATATACAAAATATTACAATACCTCGATGGGTAGAATATTCTCCATCATCAGAAATCCAATTTCAAGGCTTCTGTGACTCATCCGAAAAGGCATATAAGGCTTCTTTATTTATTCAGGCATGCCCTGTGCATGGAAAACTTTTGTTGCTAACCACACCAGCGAAATTTAAGACAATGTAGGTAATGTCCCGTAGAGACATGTCAAATCGGCTGATAATTCAGCAGGTTTATCTACTCGCGGTTTATAACCTTCAGATTTAAGGCTTAACACCTTTTGGTGGAAAGGTCCTTCATTCCTCTGCCAACCAAGCTCGCAATGGCCCGAAATCGTCTCCTTGATAGTTCAGCAAGGTTTTGATGATATTCTTGAGCGTTTTTCCAATTTGCCTCGTGCAATGCGTGTTAATTGCTTTCAAAAAAGTAAAACCACACATACGTTTTACATAGCATATCACAAAATGAAATGGATTTTGTTAAAATTCGTTTAATACTGCTATCTCAAAAAATATTTTATCCCAAGGAGCGTTGATTGTTGATGGAAAGAAAAACGGTTCATCCGAAAAGTCCTATTATTTCGTTTAATCCGTTCCTAGACGCAAATCAGTTTCTTAGAGTCAACGGTCGACTGTCTCAGTAAATACTTTCTTACATTGAACGACACCCTCTCATTTTGCCTTATCAATCGCGATTTTAGTATTCGCTCACTCAGTTCGTTCATCAAAATTTCATTGCATGGCGGTAATTCCTTGATGCTCCGACTCATGCGGTTTTTGGATCACTAAACTTAAAAACCTTATTAAGTTCTGCATACGACAATGTCAACCTTGCATTATTTACAAAAAAGAATGTAGTAAGCAACTAATGGCCGCATTACCCCCTGCTCGAAGCACATATTCACCCACCTTCAGTGTTACAGGAACAGATTTTGCTGGTCCATTCGTGACCAAGAGTTTCAATGCAAAAAACTGTCATATGACCAAAGTCTACGCCTGTGTATAGATCTGTTTTTCTACCAAGGCTATTCACCTTGAGGCCGTAAGTGATTTGTCGTCAGAAGCTTTTCTAGCGGCATTTGGACGCTTCATGTTAAGAAGGGGATTACCAAAAGAGGTATATTCCGACAACGGTACCAATTGCTTAAATTCACGTCCCATTTCAACTATGTCCAATGATCCCTCTGATCTATTGGATTTAACACCCGGGCACTTTTTATGTGGCGGTCCACTTTTAATATAACGAGAACCGAATCTGGTTGATACCAATTTGTCTTTGATTAATCGATGGCACAAAGTTATATACTTTCAACAGCACTTTAACCAGAGATGGAAAGATGAGTATCTGAAAGAATTTCATCAAAGACATAAGTGGTAATTTTCTCGTCTTAAATAATATATTTCCCTCTGGGATTTTTTAATTAAAAGTTTTTCTCGGTTTCGGAATTTTTTTTGTAATCAGCTCGAAAACATTTTCTCGTTTTCAAAAATATTTCTTCTGGGATTTTTTAATTAAAAGTTTTTTCTCGGTTTCGAAGATTTTTTATAATCAGTTCGAAAACATTTTCTAGTTTTCAAACATATTCCCTCTGGGATTTTTTAATCCAAAGTTTTTTCTCGGTTTCGAAGATTTTTTATAATCAGTTTGAAAACATTTTCTCGTCTTCAATAATTTATTCCCCTCTGGGATTTTTTAATTAAAAGTTTTTTCTCGGTTGAAGATTTTTTATAATCAGTTCGAAAACATTTTCTCGTTTTCCAACATATTCCCTCTGCGATTTTTTAAATTTTCTTCTCGGTTTCGAAGATTTCTTATAATCAGTTCGAAAACATTTTCTTGTTTCAATAATACATTTCTCTCTGGGATTTTTTAAATAAAAGTTTTTTTTCGGTATCGAAGATTTTTTATAATCAGTTCGAGACCATTTTTTCGTTTTTAAACATATTTTCTCTGGGATTTTTCAATTAAAATTTTTTTCTCGTTTTTTTTTTGGAGAAGAATTTTTATGATCAGTTCGAAAACATTTTCTCGTTTTTAATAATATATTTCCCTCTGAGATTTTGTAATTAAAAGTTTTTTTTCTCGGTTTCGATTTTTTTTATAATCAGGTCGAAACATATTTTCTCGTTTTTTCAAACATAATCTATCTGGTCCCTCTGGGATTTTTTAATTAACAGTTTTTTCTCGGTTTCGAAGTTTTTTTTTATAATAAATCAGTTCGAAAACATTTTCTCGTTTTCAAACATTTTTCCTCTGGGATTTTTAAATTATAATTTTGTCTTGTTTTTTGAAGATTTTTTTATAATCAATTCGAAAACATTTTCTTGTTTTCAAACATATTCCCTCTTAAATTTTTTAAGTAAAAGTTTTTTTCTCCGTTACGAAGATTTGTTATAATCCAATCCGAAAACATTTTTCTCGTTCTTCAAACATATTCTGGGATTTTCCAATTAAAAGTTTTCTGCATTTCTACAATCGTTTTTCGGTTTATACATTCATACGCATTTATCAATTAGAATCATGTCTATCATATTAGACGATTTTATCTTTTTCTCGGACTTGCTTTGGAAGTTTTAAGCTTCAGCAAAAGAAGTTCCTGAACGGAATCACACTACCATGACAATAGAAGCAAGGAAAACGGAATTAAAAGAACTGTGGCACACTGTTAAAAACAAATATGCTGATTGTGTCCGGTTTCGACCAACAACGGATTAAGATCATTTAGATATGGACGTGATAGAGACGAATTATAGAAATATTAAGGAGACTAACGTTAGTTGTTTGGCTCTTTTTTTAGAAATTCAACATAGATTAAAACCAGACTTTACAACAGTTTCAAAGATTACTTCTGCTTTAAGAAAATCTCATCCGAAACCTTTGGCTGTTGTCATTCGAGCGAAAGCTTCTGACAAAGCAAGACGCATAGTAGTGCAATCTTTAATTCTGATCGTGATTTTTTTGTTATCAATATTAATAAACGTGCGAGATCGCCTGGTTCCGAGGACCACCCAGCGTCCTTGGACAGTAAATTTCGGAAAATGAAAAATATAAATACTAACAATAATACTAACACAAGGGACTCCAGAAGAAACTACTGGGGTCCCTTACAATGTTTGCCGGATAGTGACACCGACAATGAAAATGAAAGTGAAAAAATGGACGATTCTTCATCGCCTCCTAAAAAAGTGCAAATTCCACCCATAAAACTTTTACAAAAAACTTGTGAATATGTGCATACATTGATGCAATCGATTAAAATATCGGATTATTCAATAAAAAAAATGTCAATTGGCATAAAAATTATGTGTGAATCAATAAATTCATATAACCAAGTTCTCAATAAATTAAACTCCGAAAATTGCCAGTTTTTCACACATGCTTTAAAAAGTGAAAAAGCTTTTAAAGCTATCTTATATGGTTTAAATGAAATAAATACTACTCTGTTGAAAGACGAACTTATTAAACTTGGACTATTGTGCAAAGAAATTAAAATGATCACCAAAAAATATGATCAATATACTGATACGTTCTACATTGTATCCTTCGAATGTGGCTCAATTAAACTATTTGAACTTAAAAAAAAATATCGATCAATTTTTCACACACAAATTAATTGGGCATATCAACGCAAACAAAAAAATCGTTTAACACAGTGTAGAAACTGCCAACTATATGGTCATGGGGAAAGAAATTGCCATGTAAAAACATATTGCTCTATATGTGCGGCATCTCATAAAACCGAAGAATGCAACAACACTGGTAATACTGAGGTTTACAAATGTGCAAACTGCAATGAGAAGCATAAATCGACCGACAGCGCCTGCGCGATCAGAAAGAAGTATCTTGAAATGAGAGAAAAGCTTTCAAATAAAGCAAGTCAAGCTCAGCCTAAGATCACTAATAGTGTCAACATACAGAAGTTCAACTCTTCACATCTCTCAATGGATGACTTTCCAGCCTTACCTCAACGTATGCATGGGAGACAAGTGCAAAACAACAATGTGCCAAGGTCAACGTGGGAAAAAATAACACCAGTGGTGAATTTAGAACCGAGTACATCGAACTTCAATAAATCAACGCCATCCTCGAGTGGTGAGTTATTCTCTATGGAAGAATTAAATACTCTCGTAATGGAAATGATTTCCACATTAAGTTTATGTAAAACAAAATTAGACCAATTTCAAGCTATCGCACAGTTAGCTACTAAGTTTCTCTATTCCAATGTCAAGTAATATGATATCAAATAATAATATGCTAGATTATAATTTAAAAATTATAACATGGAATGCCAAAGGCATTCGAAACAAAACTGTAGAATTTTTAAATTTTTTGAACCACTATGCAATCGATGTAGCTCTTGTAACAGAAACATGGTTAAGTTCAGATGTTTTAATTCCCACTTCAAATTATAAATGCCATCGCGTAGATAGAATAGATCAAAGAGGGGGTGGTGTAGCTATCTTAATTAAAAGATCTATTCAACATTCTTTACTGCCTGTCGTTAGAACTCGGTACATAGAGAATATTGGTATAGAGGTAAGGTTAAGCAATCATACAAGCATACAAATATTCTGTGTATATTTTCCTGGTAAGAATTCTTCTCAAGAAAAAAGAATGCACTTCAAAAGAGATTTAAGAAAATTAATTATAAATAATGAGAATTATATAATCGGAGGTGATTTAAATTGTAGACATCGGGATTGGGGATGTATCCGTGCGAACTCTTGGGGTAATGTTCTTGTTGGTTTGTCCTGCTTTGTTCCGTTTTCTATGTTGTATCCGTTTAGTCCAACTTATTTTCCGTCTGGGTCAAGAGGAAGTCCTTCTGTTCTTGATTTATTCTTAACGAATATACCTTCATTGTTCACTCAGCCTGAGACTATAAACGAATTAAGTTCTGATCATATCCCAGTTTTTTGTAAAATGAAAGAAATGGCCGAACATAGAGAACAGTACTTTTTAGACATAAAAAATGCAAACTGGAGTCGTTTCAAGTCAGAGATGAAATCCAAACTGAGAACTATTTCAACTGACTTGGATACAGTGAGTTCTAAAGAAGATGTTGATATTCACGTCGATACCTTCTCCAACCAAATACTTGACACAGTGCAGTCATGTGTACCAAAAAAACCTAAAAAACCTTTTTTCATAAAAATGCCTGAACACATAATTGAATTCATACGAATAAGGAATTCTTTTAACAGGCAGTGGCAACGTTACCGCTTACCCGAATATCGTGTTCAAGTTAAATACTATAATAAGAAAATTGACGAGGAAATAAGCAAACATAAAAACAGAAATTGGAATGAAAAACTAAGCAAATTGGAAAAAAATGCTAAACCGTTCTGGAATATTGCTAAAATTATTAAAAACAAAAACAGGCGAATACCCAATCTTGAAAATGGTAATGAAGTCATTTACCAAGATTCGATAAAAGCTAACACATTTGCAACAACATTTTTGAACAACCATAATGTATCACAACATCTTAACGATGCCACTACTCAAAATCTTGTAAGTGACACGATAAACACGATCAATTCGCAAATCATTAATACTCCTGGGGATCAATTTGTATCCAGACAGGATGTGAAATACATTGTTTCTAATTTGAAATCTAGGAAGTCGGATGGTCTTGACAATATTAAAAATATTTATATAAAAAATCTGCCCAAGGCAGGACTTGATTTTCTTACTTTTTTGATAAATGCATGTCTCAAAATCCAATACTTTCCAACGATTTGGAAAAATGCAAAGGTAATACCAATACCAAAAGCTGGAAAACCTGCAAAACTCCCTACCAGCTACAGACCAATAAGTTTGCTTAGTTGCCTTAGCAAAATACTCGAAAAAGTACTTAAACACAAAGTACTAGAAGTAGTTGATGACTTAAACGTTTTCCCAAATGAACAATTTGGATTTAGAATGCATCACAGTACTTCACATCAAGTCTTAAGAGTCTGTGAACATGTGAAAAAGAATCGTTCTCTGGGAAAATCCACTGGCCTTATTCTACTTGATATAGAAAAAGCATTTGACACTGTATGGCATGATGGGATTGTGCACAAAATGGTATGTTTTAGATTTCCCATGTATCTCGTTAAAATAATTCAAAGTTTTCTGTCTAATCGATGTTTCAGCGTTTTTGTCAATAATAGTCCCTCTAACTGTTGTCAAGTTAACCAAGGTGTCCCACAAGGATCAGTACTTGGTCCATTTTTGTACAACATATACACATCTGATATACCTACGATACCAGAGTGTCAAATAGCTATTTTCGCTGATGATACAGGCATCTTTTCATCGCATGAATTTAGTCTCAATATTGAGACAAATTTACGTCATGCAGCCGAACTGATGTCTCAATATTATCAGAAATGGAAAATTAAGCTGAATGTTGATAAGTTGCAGGCTATCTTTTTCAGTAGAAAAAGAAAGTCCTGCTATCTGCCCAGCAACCAGCTTAACATTAATGGCGTTAATGTTCAATGGGACTCAAGTGTAAGATATCTAGGAGTTCATTTAGATCAAAAACTTACATTCAAAATACATATTGCTAAAACGTTACAAAAAATAAGCATAGCAATCAACATGCTCTATCCGTTTATTAATAGAAAGTCTTGTCTTAGCAACGCTAATAAAATAATTATACATAAAGTTATCTTCCAAGCAATCCTATTGTATGGATGCCAAGTGTGGGGAAAATGTGCAAAATGTCACCTTAAAAAACTGCAAGTCTCTCAAAATAAGTTACTTAAAATGATGCTTAACCTTCCTTGGTATCATTCCACCTCAGATTTACACGAAAAGGCAAATGTTGAAATGATTTCTGCAAGAATAACAAAACTGAACAACTCATTTTTACAAAGGTGTGAAAACTCTGAAAACCCACTAATTAATGAACTTATTTCTTAACCATTTTTTTGATTTTATTTGCAACTATTTCTTAAAACCGTATATCCGTTAATTTATTCATGTTCACATGTACACATGTAACTATTTACTTATTTTGTATCATGTTTATTATTTATTATATTACGTTCATGTTTTTTTTTGTTTTTTGTATTTATCTTGTTATTCATCTATTTATTTATTTATTTATTTATTTTTTCTTAGTAATTTATTTATTAGTATGTTTATTTATTTGTTTATTTGTTTATGATTTCATCTATTTATTTATTTATTTTTCGTTTTTTTAGTCTGTTTATTTAATTTATTCACCTATATGATAGTATATATATTTACACTGTTTAGTTGTTATCTTGTCTAATATATTTATTTAATTACTGTTTATTTATTTATTTATTATTTATTTATTTATCTGTTTATTTACATAACTATTTACTCTTCTATTTTCACTAACAAGCAACTAACATAGTATAATTTTATATTATTATTCACTAACTCAACTAACCTTTAGCTACTTTATAACTGTAAATTGTTTGTAAGTATTTTTCATTAATCCTAGTCAAAATGTACCTGATCTTTTTCAAATCATATTGGAGGTTTTTGTTTGTATTTTCCTTCAGAATAAAATATTTAAACCTAGAATAAATTCAATGTAAATTAATACAATTATTCAGTAGAAAGATATCATAAATAGTATATCAAATCTCTGTGTGTAAACTGTGCGGTAGCTTACCAAATGTAAATTCATATACAGAAAATAAAAATCTATCTATCTTTGGCTGTTGCTTCTCATTCCATCAAACTACCACAATGCGACACAGATATTTTCCATGGAGATTATCTCTCTTGGCCGGCATTTCGCGATATGTTCGATGCATTGCACATTCAACATTCCACGTTAAGCGAAGTTGAAAAATTATTTCATCTGCGTAGTAAAACGAGGGATAATGCATCTAGAACTGTTTGTGAGTTTCCTTTGACTAACGCCAGATTTTCACTAGCCTGGGAATCGTTGCGCTCTGTGTATGAAAACACCCGTATCCTTGTTAATAACCAAGTAAAGAACCTTTTTAACTTGCCTACAGCTAACGAAGAATCTGCTAAATCAATTCGATTGCTCCAAAGTAAAATCAATGATTCGTTATCAACACTTCAAGCCCAAAACATTGTTACTGTGCATTGGGACCTCTTAGTATTTGCGTGTTCAAGTAGATTACCCAAAACTACTATAGCTCTCTGGTAGCAATCTTTAGAAGACCCCACAAAAGTTCCTACCTGGAAACAGTTGGACAAGTTCTTTAGTTCTCGTTCCCAAACTTTGGAGTCTGTTTTGGACGCTACGTCCTTAAAACCATTCACTTATCAGCAAACTCGACGAAAAAATGTAACTCAAAGACCCAACACAGTCAACACGTTTCTTGCAAAGGCGGGAGGTTCCAAGTGTAAAATTCGCTCTGCAGATCATTCCATTTATGAATGCCCAAAATTTTCAGCAATGACAGTTCCATCCCGCATCGAAATCGTACGCAAATATCTACTAATGTGCAACCATTTGTTCCTAAAATATCCGGTCAGAACTATGTGATGATTTCCAGTAAGAAAATTCTTCTAGCTACCGCATTAGTTAACATTCTAGGGCAAGAGTCAAATCACCTTGTAAGGGGGCTGATCGATCCAGGCTCTGAAATATCCTTCATTTCGGCAACTTTGCAAAAACGCCTAAATCTGCCATACATTGATCGGAACACCACAGTTTCTGGAATACTTTCTGTCACATCTAAAAAACATTGCAGTTTTTCAATCACTTGTCGAAATTTTCATCAAGTCATTATTTCAGCGCAAGCCATTGTGCTTAAAACACTCACAAAAAATCTTCCTAGTTCATTCTTTTCGATTGTTGATCCAAACTTCTGGGCTGGCCTCTTATTGGCCGATCTTACGTTTAACAAATCCTCTCAGGTAGACCTTCTTATTGGCGCTGATCTATACCCGTCAATAATTCGTGACGTTGTTAAGCACATAATAACATTTTGGCACAAAATACCATGTTCGGATGGATATAATCGGGACCAGTTCCGAATTCCATTCAGTCGTTCAACATTTCTATAACATCTGATAGCCCTACAACCAATTTCAATTTAATACTCAAATACGAACATTTTGGGAGTTGGAAGCAGTACCTTCAACTTCAATTCGATCCAAAGAGGACCACTTCTGCGAAGAGTTGTACAACAGAACCACTTGGTAGATTCGTAATCCGCCTTCCTTTTAAACCACAAACTTCAAAAACTAGTTTGGGTCACTCTAGGTTTATTGCACTTAAACAGTTTTCAAGAACTGAAAAAAACTTTAGCTTCCAAACCTGAGCTAACAAAAGTAATCCCAGAGTATCTTTCACTCAATCACATGGAAAAAGTTACTTCGTTGGAAAACGTTGAAAGCGGACAATTAAAGTCATTTTACCTGCCGCATTACGCGGTCATCAAACCAGAGAGTACTTCAACAAAAGTACGTGTAGTTTTCAACGCTTCCAATGCCTCTTTAAATAGTGTCAGTTTAAATGATATTTTGTACCCAGGGCCAATTTTGCAACAAGTTCTTTCGTCTTTAATTATTCGCTGGCGATTTTACAAATTTGTGTAAACGTACATTGTGCCCCTTACTTAGCTATTCGTACTCTGCTCGAAATAGCCAAGGTTGGCAAAAGTCACTTACATCTTGCTTCAAAAATTCATCAATCACAGTTTTACGTCGACGACGTTCTGTCAGGTGCTCATAGCATTCACTCAGCAAAACAAGCCCAGTCAGAACTAATCCAGCTTCTTGATTCTGTAGGTTTTCCTTCGTAGGTCGACCTCCAACACTCCAAATCTACTTGAACATTTACCTCAAGAACACATTTTGAATGAGAATTTTTTGAAGCTTGACGCTGATAGTAATACGAAGACTTAACGCGTACGTTGGAATGCCAAAGGAGTTAATTTTTATTTTACCACTCAATAAATCTTATTATCTGACATCTATACAAAATGAGAAGTTTTTTCTCAAATCGCTCACATTTTTGATCCAGCCGTATGGTTGGCCCCTATTATAATCATTGCAAAAATTCTAATGGAAAAAGTTTGGACAGAGAAAGCAGCTTGGGACGATCTTCTTAAATCAGACTCCTTCAAAACTTGGACAACTTTTGCTTAATCACTCACTGATATACAAAATATTACAATACCTCGATGGGTAGAATATTCTCCATCATCAGAAATCCAATTTCAAGGCTTCTGTGACTCATCAGAAAAGGCATATGCGGCTTCTTTATATATTCAGGCATGCCAATCTGATGGAACAATCATATCTTACCTCAAAATCTAAAGTTGCACCCATTAAGTCTGTTTCGCTACCACGCCTTGAGTTGTGTGGCGCTCTCCTACTTTCTTAATTGATAAAATTCCACGTATCAAATTTTCCAGTTCACTTGTACAATATTTTTCTCTGGACAGACTCCTCCATCGTTTTAGCCTGGCTCAAAAAACCACCCTGTGCATGGAAAACTTTTGTTGCTAACACACCAGCGAAATTTTAGACAATGTAGGTAATGTCCCGTAGAGACATGTCAAATCGGCTGATAATTCAGCAGGTTTATCTACTCGCGGTTTATAACCGGCAGATTTAAGCCTTAACACCTTTTGGTGGAAAGGTCCTTCATGCCTCTGCCAACCAAGCTCGCAATGGCCCGAAATCGTCTCCTTGATAGTTCAGCAAGGTTTTGATGATATTCTTGAGCGTTTTTCCAATTTGCCTCGTGCAATGCGTGCTAATTGCTATATATTTCGATTTTACTTCAAGCTTTCAAAAAAGTAAAACCACACATACGTTTTACATAGCATATCACAAAATGAAATGGATTTTATTAAAATTCGTTTAATACTGCTATCTCAAAAAATATTTTATCCCAAGGAGCGTTGATTGTTGATGGAAAGAAAAACGGTTCATCTGAAAAGTCCTATTATTTCGTTTAATCCGTTCCTAGACGCAAATCAGCTTCTTAGAGTCAACGGTCGACTGTCTCAGTAAATACTTTCTTACAATGAACGACACCCTCTCATTTTGCCTTATCAATCGCGATTTTAGTATTCGCTCACTCAGTTCGTTCATCAAAATTTCATTGCATGGCGGTAATTCCTTGATGCTCCGACTCATGCGCTAAGGTTTTTGGATCACTAAACTTAAAAACCTTATTAAGTTCTGCATACGACAATGTCAACCTTGCATTATTTACAAAAAAGAATGTAGTAAGCAACTAATGGCCGCATTACCCCCTGCTCGAAGCACATATTCACCCACCTTCAGTGTTACAGGAACAGATTTTGCTGGTCCATTCGTGACCAAGAGTTTCAATGCAAAAAACTGTCATATGAGCAAAGGCTACGCCTGTGTATAGATCTGTTTTTCTACCAAGGCTAATCACCTTGAGGCCGTAAGTGATTTGTCATCAGAAGCTTTTCTATCGGCATTTGCACGCTTCATGTTAAGGAGGGGATTACCAAAAGAGGTATATTCTGACAACGGTACCAATTGCTTAAATTCACGTCCCATTTCAACTATGTCCAATATAACCAGAACCGAATCTGGTTGATACCAATTTGTCTTTGATTAATCGATGGCACAAAGTTAAATACTTTCAATAGCACTTTAACCAGAGATGGAAAGATGAGTATCTGAAAGAATTTCATCAAAGACATAAGTGGTAATTTTCTCGTCTTCAATAATATATTTCCCTCTGGGATTTTTTAATTTAAAGTTTTTTATCGGTTTCGAAGATTTTTTAAAATCAGTTCGAAAACATTTTCTCGTTTTCAAACATATTTCCTCTGGGATTTTTTAATTAAAAGTTTTTTCTCGGTTTCGAAGATTTTTTATAATCAGTTCGAGAACATTTTCTCGTTTTCAAACATATTCCCTCTGGGATTTTTAAATTAAAAGTTTTTTCTCGGTTTCGAAGATTTTTTATAATCAGTTCGAAAACATTTTCTAGTTTTCAAACATATTTCCTCTGGGATTTTTTAATCCAAAATTTTTTCTCGGTTTCGAAGATTTTTTATGATCAGTTCGAAAACATTTTCTCGTTTTCAAACATATTTCCTCTGGGATTTTTTAATTAAAAGTTTTTTCTCGGTTTCGAAGATTTTTTATAATCAGTTCGAAAACATTTTCTAGTTTTCAAACATATTCCCTCTGGGATTTTTTAATCCAAAGTTTTTTCTCGGTTTCGAAGATTTTTTATAATCAGTTCGAAAACATTTTCTCGTTTTCAAACATATTTCCTCTGGGATTTTTTAAATAAAGGTTTTTTCTCGGTTTCGAAGATTTTTTATAATCAGTTCGAAAACATTTTCTCGTTTTGAAACTTATTCCCTCTGGGATTTTCTAATCCAAAGTTTTTTCTCGGTTCCGAAGATTTTTTATAATCAATTCGAAAACATTTTCATGGTTTCAAACATATTCCCTATGGGATATTTTAAGTCAAAGTTTTTTTCTCCGTTTCGAAGATTTGTTATAATCCAATTCGAAAACATTTTTCTCGTTCTTCAAACATATTCCCTCTGGGATTTTCCAATTAAAAGTGATTAACAGTTTTCTGCATTTCTACAATCGTTTTTCGGCTTATACATTCATACGCATTTATCAATTAGAATCATGTCTATCATATTAGACGATTTTATCTTTTTCTCGGACTTGCTTTGGAAGTTTTATGCTTCAGCAAAAGAAGGTCCTGAACGGAATCACACTACCATGACAATAGAAGCAAGGAAAACGGAATTAAAAGAGCTGTGGCACACTGTTAAAAACAAATATGCTGATTGTGTCCGGTTTCGACCAACAACGGAGGTAGATCATTTAGATATGGACGTGATAGAGACGAATTAAAGAAATATTAAGGAGACTTACTTTAGTTGTTTGGCTCTTTTTTTAGAAATTCAACATAGATTAAAACCAGACTCTACAACAGTTTCAAAGATTACTTCTGCTTTAAGAAAATCTTCTCCAAAAACCTTTGGATGTTGCTTCTCATTCCATCAAACTACCACAATGTGACACAGATGTTTTCCATGGAGATTATCTCTCTTGGCCGGCATTTCGCGATATGTTCGATACATTGTACATTCAACATTCTACGTTAAGCGAAGTTGAAAAATTATTTCATCTGCGAAGTTAAAAGAAGGATAATGCATCCAGAACTGTTTGTCAGTTTCCTTTGACTAACGCCAGTTTATCACTAACCTGGGAATCGTTACGCTCTGTGTATGAAAACACCCGTATCCTTGTTAATAACCAAGTAAAGAATCTTTTTAACTTGCCTAACGAAGAATCTGCTTAATCAATTCGATTGCTCCAAAGGAAAATCAATGATTCGTTATCAACACTTCAAGCCCAAGACATTCATACTGTGCATTGGGACCCGATCTTAGTATTTGTGTGTTCAAGTAGATTACCCAAAACTACTATAGCTCCCTGGTAGCAATCTTTCGAAGACCTCACAAAAGTTCCTACCTGGAAACAGTTGGACAAGTTCCTTAGTACTCGTTCCCAAACTTTGGAATCTGTTTCGGACGCTACGTCCTTAAAACCATTCACTTATCAGCAAACTCGACGAAAAAATGTAACTCAAAGACCCAACAAAGTCAAAAGTTTCTTGCAAGGGTGGGAGGTTCCAAGTGTAAAATTTGCTCAGCAGATCATTCCATTTATGAATGCCCAAAATTTTCAGCAATGACAGTTCCATCTCGTATCGAAATCGTACGCCAACAAAAAATGTGCAATAATTGCCTAGGCACCAGTCATCAAAAACATAATTGCTCTAGCAAATTCTCTGGCAGTTATTACAAAAAACGTCATCAAAAACATAATTGCTCTAGCAAATTCTCTTGCAGTTATTACAAAAAACGTCATCATACTCTTTTGCATCTTGCAACTAATCTGTCAGTTCAAAACAAAGCCAACAATGTTAAAAAAACTTTGAATATACAGTCCACTCCTCAACGGCAAGTTGCTCAAGATCCTCAAATATCTGCTAATGTGCAACCATTTCTTCCTCAAATATCCGCTATGTGGTGACTTCCAGTAAGAAAATTCATCTAGCTACTGCATTAGTTATTATTCTGGGGCAAGAGTCAAATCACCTTGTTAGGGTGCTGATCGATCCAGGCTCTGAAATATCCTTCATTTCGGCAACTTTGCAAAAACGTCTTAATCTGCCATACATTGTTCGGAACACCACAGTTTCTGGAATAAGTGGGAATCTTTCTGTCACCTCTAAAAAACATTGCACTTTTTGAACCACTTGTCGAAATTCTCCTCAAGTTATTATTTTAGCGCAAGCCATTGTGCTAAAAACACTCACAAAAAATCTTCCTAGTTCATCTTTTTCAATTGTTGATACAAACTTCTGCGCTGGCCTCTTATTGGCCGATACTACGTTAAACAAATTCTCTCATGTAGACCTTCTTATTAGCGCTGATCTATACCCGTCAATAATTCGTGACGGTGTTAAGCACATATTAACATTTTGGCACAAAATACCATGTTCGGATGGATATTATCGGGACCAGTTCCGAGTTCCATTTAGTCGTTCAACATTTCTATAATATCTGATAGCCCTACAAGCAATTTTATACTCAAATACGAAAATTTTGGGAGTTGGAAGAAGTACCTTCAACTTCAATTCGATCCAAAGGGAACAGAACCACTTACAGACGCTCTGATGGTAGATTCGTCCTCCGCCTTCCTTTTAAACCACAAACTTCAAAAACAAGTTTGGGTCGATCTAGGTTTATTGCACTTAAACAGTTTTCAAGAACTGGAAAAAACTTTAGCTTCCAAACCTGAGCTCACAAAAGTAATCCCAGAGTATCTTTCACTCAATCACATGGAAAAAGTTACTTCGTTGGAAAACGTTTAAAGCGGACAATTAAAGTCATTTTATCTTCCGCATCACGCGGTCATCAAACCAGAGAGTACTTCAACAAAAGTAAGTATTGTTTTCAACGCTTCTAATGCCTCTTTACGGCGAAGTATTATTCGGCCGTTTCTCGTGGAAATTTACTTTAAAATTGTAGGAAAATACACTTGGATAAGTTTTAAGTTAGCTACTGTTCGAGTGAAGAATTAAAAATCTCGATCGATGCAAATATATGAATAGGCAATATCTATAATAGACAGCAAAATCAACGAAGCGAAACTTGAACCAATGAACTAAATAAAAAAGCTCTGATAAACTCTGATGGTACAATGATACTGATTTTATTTTCTTATAAGTTTTTACGCATGTTAATTTTAGAACAAAAGATAATCCATTAATTTAGTACACATGTTTAAATAATTCAATAAATATGGTGAACATTGGTGTCTTGGCGCAAAATTTAAAATGTTCGTTAAGATACAACATACAAGTAAAGTTGAATTATACCAAGATTTTTGAACTAAAAATACTGTTCGTTTTATAATTTTGAAAGGAAAGTTAACTTCTATACAATTCTATACAATAATAAAAGTTATGTAAATTGGTAAGGTTGTCATTTGTTGCTTGACCCAACATTCCGCACACTTTGAAAGCTCTCGGTTTCAACAGGTAGTAAAGCAAGCTTATGAATTGGTCGCCTTATGATACCCTATGCTACCGTCGCCTTATGATACCCTATGCTACCCTGATCTTTCCATCTTCACCAGAGAATGTTTTTTGGACTCTCCCAAGCAACCAGAATTGAGGGTGTGTATTGTCCTCGTGAACGATGACTAACGAATCGACTACCAAATTAGGATGCTGCGAGGACCACTTTGTTCGCTGTTGTAGTTCCTGCAAGTACTCAATGGTCCAACGTTTCCAGAAATGCGTTTTTATATTATGGATGCGACGCCAATATTGCAGAAGGGATGTATTTGGAGCATCGTCAGCAGGCTCGGAGATCGCTTTAAGTGATGATCCGATTAGAAGGTGACCAGGAGTCAAGGCCTCAAAGTCATTAGGATCACTTGTCATTGGAGTTATGGGCCTCGAGTTCATGACAGCTTCTATCTCGCAAAGTGCTGTAGCAAGTTCCTCATACGACAACTTGGTATTGTCCAACGTTCGCAGAAGATGCCCTTTAGCAATTTTCACAGCGGCCAAAATGCGGAGCTCTAGGGGGAATAAAGTTAAAATTAATATGTTCATTACTACAATAATCGGAAATGACATCGTGAGAGGTTTTGTGAAACAACATTTTGTGAAGTTCAGTTAATTTAGAATTTGCTCCAACAAAGTTGGTTCCGTTGTCACAGAATATATCCTGCGGTAACCCACGATGACTTATCATACGTTTAAGTGCAGCGATAAAAGCGGAAGAAGATAAGTCTGATACTGCTTCTAAATGGACTGCCTTAGACGTAAAACAGACAAATACTGCAATGTACGTTTTATACGGAACCTTTCCGCGAACTCTGTAATACGTAAGTATAGGCCCACAGAAATCAACGCCACAACGAAGAAAAGGTCGATTTGGGATGAGTCTTTCTGGAGGAAGATTACCCATGACCTGTTGCAAAAGCTTTGGCTTGTAGCGAATGCAGTGTATACAGTTGTTTACTAGTTTTCGAGCGAGGTCTCTAGCGTTTGTGATCCAAACTTTTTGTCTAAGAAGCGCAACCACAGCCTTGGGTCCAGCGTGGTAGTTTTTATAATGAAGATAGTTAAGATAACATATGGCAAAGTGAGATTCCTTTGCTAGTAACACTGGATGTTTTTGTTCTTCTTTCAGTTTTGATTTTTGCAAACGTCCTCCAACTCTCAATATGGGACATTCTTTTGAATTATCCAAAAATGGACAGAGTTGTCTCAGAGAACTCTTGATCTCTTTTTCGTTTTTTATTAAATGAATCTCTTCGGCAAAATAGTGATTTTGTTCTATCCAAACAATTCTGATGAATGCCGCATCTAGTTCTTCAGTACTGAGAGCAATGGTTTTTTCCAGGTTTTGGTTTTTACGCCTACACACAAATCTCAAAATGTAGGCAAAAATGTGGAGAATTTTTGTATAAGAGCTGCAATTATTTATTGTATCGAGTAGGGCGTTTTTAATGGTATTCCTGCATACCAACGAAACTTTTTTCTTTTCAAGCAACAACTGGTCTGGCGAAAGTAGAAGTATTAGGTTTGAAGGCCAGTTGTCAGAGAATTCAAGTAGAAATTTTGGTCCAGTTGACCATATGGACTGTCAAATTTCTTCCACAGTACATCCTCGCGAGCAAACGTCTGCTAGATTACACTCAGTAGGAACATGTCTCCAGTTGATCTCAGCTGTGGTCTCTTGGATTTCCGCAACTCGATTTCCCACGAATGTACTTAGCTTTGAAGTGTGATTCCTGATCCAATGCAGAACCACCGATGAATCCGTCCAAAAATGTATTTCCGAGTACGAATCGTTGAAAACATGCCGAATTTTTGCCCATAGTTTTGCCAAAAGATGAGCAGAGCAAAGTTCGAGCCGGAGAATTTGTTTGTTTTTTGATGGTGACACTCTTGTCTTCGCTACATACAGTTTCACTGAAACTGAACCATCAGCGTCTGTTGTTCAACACCCATACGCATTCATGGATGCGTCACAGAATCCGTGTATTTGTACACATTTTTTGAAAGGAGCAAGAACATATCTAGGAACCAAAAGATTCTTAATTAAGTGCAAATCACTCATAAACTGCCTCCATTCTGTGTCTATTGTTTGGGGGATCGCGGTATCCCAATCAATTTTATCTATCCACAATTTTTGCATAATCAGTTTTGCTCTGACAATAATTGGACAAAGAAGACCCAATGGATCGAAAAGCGACGACGCTATCGATAAAATTTTTCTTTTTGTAAAGTTTGAGTAGCTTTTTGTGGGTTTGTAAGAAAAATTAAAATTGTCTTCCAGTGAATTCCAAGTTATGCCTAACGTGCTTGTGACGTTAGCCTCATCGATGCTTAGATCCTTGTTATTTTCATCTGATGAAACTGATGAGTGGTTGCTATGCCACTTCGCTAGTTCAAAGCCTGCAGACCTCAATATACCGGTGACTTCACTTCGCTTCTGCCTAAGAGTGTCAAGATAATCAGCACCTGTGATTAAGTCATCTACATAAAAATCTGTACGAAGAGTTTGAGCTCCAAGGCTGTACAGAGAGTCATTATGATCTGCTAAATATTGAAGACATTTTATTGCCATAAATGGCGCAGAAGAAGTGCCATACGTGACGGTTTTAAGAGCTTATGTTTTTATAGGTGTTTCATTGTTTTGTCTCCATAGGATGTATTGAAACCGATGATGGTCGGGATGTACCAAGACTTGCCGATACATTTTAACAATATCGGCGGTTAATGCGAAGCGGTGCAAAGGAAAACGAAGAAGAATTAGAATACCATTGAATAATATTGTATACCATTAGGATACCATTGAGTAAAATATTTGATGAGGTACGACACGATGCATCAAACACTACTCGTAATTTTGTTGATAAGCTGTTTGGTCTAAGTACACATTGGTGGGGCAAATAATAATGGGGTTGAGTAAGGTCAGGATTTTCGACTAAAGACATGTGACCTAGGTTTTCATATTCGTTGATAAAAGCGATATAAGAAGACTTTAGCCTAGGATTTTTGTTTAATCTGCGTTCTAAAGAAAGAAATCGGCGAAAGGCGGTATTATAAGATTCACCGAGAACTGAAGGTTCTTGTTTGAATGGTAGCTTGAGCATGATTCTTCCATTATATATGGTTTCCACAGATTCTTGAAATCGTTTCTTGCATTCAATCTGTTCATCGGTCCATTTTGACTTTTTGCCAGTAACTGCCTCTAGTTCCCAAAATCGTTGCACAAATTCATCCAGGTGATCGTCATCTGAGATAACGCAACAGTTAAGTTGATTAATTTTTGAAGATTTAATTTTTCCCGAAACTCCATCCTAAATGAGTGTTTTGAAGTGTTGGCAGTCCTTTTTCAAGTTTAATTTGACCCACCAGCAACAGCTCAAAAAATGATTCTGCTCCCAATAACATATCAATGGGTCTAGATGGATTGAATTGTTCATCAGCGAATTCAAGATTTTTTGGGAGGTTCTAATTGTCTACGTTGACTGAAAATCGGGTTGATAGCCAGTAATCGAGTGTAAGACCAAAAAACTTAATGAAAGCTCAAAAGGCGAATATCTGGATTTGATAGAAGTTTGAGTTGTTGAACCTATCTTCGTCTCCAACATACATATTCCTTGAATATTTACGTTCTTTCGTTTAGTTGGAAGTCTTAAGGTCTTTGCAAAATGTTCTTTTATCATATTAACTTGGGAGCCCGAATCTAACAACATTCTTTCTAGCTGGAAACCTCCTGAAGCATCTTTTACAAGAACGAATGGTGTAGCTAATATAACTTGGGTTGAATCTCTTTCGCTGACAGTATTTTCAACTGCATTCGAAGTAGATTGAGAAGCAGCAGACTCCGGCATCTGTGTAAGCGTAGTGCCTTGAGATTGGCTTGGTCGATGAAGCAACGTATGATGCGAGTTTCTGCATATTCTGCATTTATAAAGCGATAAACATTTGGCCACACTGTGTCCTTTTCGAAGGCAATTAATGCATAAACCAAGCTTCTTTATGTTGGTGAAACGATCCTGAATTGATAACTTAGTAAAATCTGGACAACTAGCAATTGTATGCGAAATATCTTTGCAAAATAAACAACCATGTTGGGATATTGTGAGTGAAGTCCTTAGAATATGTTCATGTTGAACTGATTTCGACTTATTGATTGAGTGTTTCTTGCCCGTATCAAAGCTTATGGTTTTGCTTTCTCGAGCCCCAAAATATTGGCAACGTCTACTTAAAACTTCTGAACACTCCTTCCATGTTGGCAAATTGCTATATTTAAGCTGCTCATCCCACTTGGCTTGTGATTCTGAATCAGCTTTGGACATTGCAATATGAATTATTATTGCGTTATATATTTCTGCTTCAGATCCTATGGACTGCAGCGAATTAAAGAGAGCTGAAACGTTGTCTACGAGATTTTTTAAATGCATTGCTGACGGCCTTTGAATTTTGTGTAGCTCAAACAATTGCGAAATATAGTCTAAGAAAATAAGACAATCGTTATCATAACGTTCTTTTAATCGCGCCAGTGCTTTTTCATAATTATCTTCAGTTATTTGAAATGCCTTCACAGTTCCTAACGCTTGATCAATCAAACAATTTGAAAGATGGTTAAATTTTTCAATTTTCGATAGAAAGAGTCATTGTGAACGCGCTTTTTAAAAGTGTTTATAAAGTTCTTATACTCTGAGTATTTGCCACTGAATCGTGGTAACTTTGCAAAAGGTAGATGGTTTGTGGAGTGAGGAATTGATAAGGTGGTTTTTTGCTAAAAAAAAAAGAGAACATAACTGCTGCATTTGGATATTATCATCGCTTCTCATACAGATCTTCTGTTTCCCCCTCCCTGGTGAGTGAAACTTTTTGTATATGTTCCGCACTCGAAGCTTTGTGGATACTGCATTGAATCCCAACTTTTTGTTTACATTTTCATACTGCAACCGAGCTTTACCTGAGTGATTGGCTACTTTTTGCTTCAGACTGCAGTATACGCTTACCTGCTAGACGATGCTTTTTTGTTTTCATTGGCATATATAAATACAAAAACAATTTTGTTGTTGCTGCATTTTATTTTTGCTTGACTTTATGCTGATCATCTGTAATCTATCATCTGTCATCTTTCATTTAACTGCTGTCATCTTAAACTACATTGCCGACACATTGATCTAAGTACATTACTAAATTCGGAGTACACTACGAGTGAACATTTTGGCAAGTAACATCAATTTTTATTTTTTTTTATAAATCAAAAATCGCCGTAAATCCAAACTATCACCTCCAAAAAATAAAAAATTATAAATAACAAAAATTATTATGTCTGCGTGCGCTTTGTGTGATAATATCGCAGATTACCTTATTGACGCTATAATTTGTCATGGAAGCTGTCGCAAATTATTGCACATAAAATGTTTTAATGCTCCGTTCAGCTCTATTAATCTGTTCAAACAGAGAAAATCTTTTTATTTCTTTTGTGAAGAATGTGACCCGTTTGCTTATACGAATATTGTCCGTGATGTAATACAAAATAAGCAAAATCTTGACAACCTTCATAACCAATTGCTCCAACTAAATAAGAAAATTGAAGATATTACCTCCAATCAACAATCTTTACAAAATGTAGTACAAAATAATGATTATTTAATAGTAAATAATAATCCATCTACATGTGATTCTGCACCCTTGAAAAGAAAACTGAACGAAATGGATACCGAAATATCTGAAACCAACCATTTGACAAAGAAACCTGCCATTCCTTTACGAAAAGTAAGACATTTAAGTAATACTCCACCGTGGTTTGATCAACATATTAAAACTCTTAAAAATAAAAGAAACAAGGCTTGGGTGAAGTTAAATCGATCCTGGAGCGATGAAGCTCAAAATGAATATACTAGACTTAAAGATGAATTCATTAACTACTCTAATTTTCTTTATTCGGACTTTATATTAAGAACTGAAGATGATCTTAAATCTAATCCATGAAATTTCTGGAAATATGTAAATCTTAAGAGAAAATCTGATGGTTGCCCAACTAATATGAGTTACCAAAATGCAGAAAGTCATTACCCAGAAGACATTGCAAATATGTTTGCCGAATACTTAAAGACTGCTTTTGATGTATCTTCTTCTTGCGATGAGTTTTTACATCTTAATTCGATTGATTTTTCTATTTCTGAGGTAACTATCTTAGAGTACATTAAGAAAATAGATGATTGTTTAAGTCCCGGTCCTGATGGTTTTCCCGCTTTTATGTTAAAGAAATGTGCAATATATATGTCATACCCGTTATATATACTTTTTAATCAATCTATAAAAAACTGTAAATTTCCGACCCTTTGGAAAAATGCATTCCTTATCCCTACTTTCAAGAAAGGTAAGAAAGACTTAGTTTTAAATTACAGACCAATAGCTTAACTATCTGCTATTCCTTAAATGTTTGAATCTATTATTTGTGATAATTTGTCTTTTCATTGTACCTCCGTTTTATGTGACAATCAACATGGCTTTGTTAAAAAGAAATCCACTGTAACTAATTTATTACAGTTTACTACATTTTGTATTGACGCGTTTGAAAAAAAAACAACAAGTTGATTGTATTTTTACTGACTTTAGCAAAGCATTTGACAAACTTAACCATCATGTACTGTTAAGAAAACTTCAAAATATAGGTCTTAGCGACAGTTTTGTGTTATGGATATCTTCATATCTCAAAGATAGGTTATATAGTGTTGTTTTTAAGAGTGAACGTTCTTAATGTTTTACAGTTAACTCCGGTGTTTCTCAGGGTAGCCATCTTGGTCCGTTATTATTTGTACTATTTATTAATGATCTTCCGTCAGTCCTAGTTAATTCAATGTCTCTTATATATGCCGATGATGTAAAAAATTTTAGTACAATTAACTCTGTAGAAGACTGTGATATTTTACAAAAAGACCTTCAAAGTTTCTGGGAATGGTGCAATATTAATGGTTTAGTTTTAAATATTGACAAGTGTAAAACAATGTGTTTTACACGCAAGAAAAATGTGATTGTGTATAATTACGCTATTAATTTGTCACCATTGTGTAATCTGTCCAGTTTTACTGACCTTGGGATAGTGTTGGACTCTAAACTTACTTTTATTGACCATTTTGACTATATTATTAAAAAAGCTAATATGACTCTCGGTTTTATTAAAAGGTTTGCTCGTGAATTTCGTGATCCTTATGTTTTAAAAACTCTTTATATCTCTTTTGTAAGATCCATCTTAGAGTATGGTTGTGTTGTATGGGCACCTTATTATGCGGTTCATATAAACAGATTGGAGTCCGTGCAAAGAAGATTTATGAGATTTTGTTTAAGATTATTACCATGGTCGAATCGATTTAACTTGCCACCTTACGCTCAACGTATTCAATTAATAAATCTCCCATCTCTAACAAGTCACGCTCTGTATATACAATTTTGTTTTATTGTTGGAATAATCAATGGATCAATTTCAGCTCCATTGATCCTCAGTCGTTTGAATTTCACAGCTAGTCAATATAGTTTGAGAAGGCAGTTGCCAATTAGTAACATTTTCAGTAGATCAAACTACGGTGCTAATAGTCCTTTAAATCTTATAATAACTATCTACAATAAAAATTCAAATATAATTAATTCCACCAATGTTAATGTTAAACCACTTAACTTAAGAAAAATATTTTTCATTCAAAACAATTTATAATATGAACTTGATGTAAGTTTTTCTTTTATTTTGTAAGAATATAATATATAATTGTAATTTTAATTTTAAAATTTACTTATGTACCGTTAGTATTTAACGAAATAAACTAAGATAACTACTTCCTCTTTCACTGCCCATTTGCGAAAGAATTTTGGATTTTGTGGAGACATAGATTTCTTCCAGTTCACCACGGGCAGTGTCTGTTGGGTCCAATCTTTCAATTTGTGTTGTATACGACAATGCCTGTTTGAAATATGACTCGACAATTCCTTAACGGCATTCCAATTCTATCAGCGATAATGTTTTTGTTTCGACAAGATTTTTTATTCGAGTCATGCTTCCCTTTGTTGAAACGCGAGAAGTTTTCAATTTATCAAGAGACATTTTAATGTGAAAAAATATATTGTTCTTGGTTTGTTGGTTTTCTTTGATTTTCTATGAATTATCATTTGTAAATAATTACCCTGCAATAAGTTAAAGCAAAAATAAAACAACAGCAACAGCAAGAAATCGATGAGCAGCAGCAGCAGCAACGACAGCAGCAATCAGGAACAAACAGCTAACAGCAATTAATTAGAATTGATTAAATATGAGCGAAGATGATCGACAGAAGAAAGTTTTAACAGAATAAAACAATTTTTTCTTCACAGCATTAAAATCTGTTTGTTGAATTAGGTAGACGAGAGATTTTTTCTGCAGTCGAATAGATCTATGCTGTACGAAAGGCGAATGCGATATAAAGCGAAAGAGCGAAAAGTGCTAATGAAATGAAGTAACGACTAAATAATAATGCTGGTGATGGCTGAGAATAGGCTTTAAAGAGCTTTTGTCAGCTTAACAAATATATGTACCTATATGTGAAGAGAATTGGCTATTTTGTGGATTATACCAGTAAATTATAATATACTTTGATCTTGTGGATGCAAAGATGTTATGCGATATGAGCTTTTATGGTTTTTATTATTTTGTTCGATAATTGATAAGAAGCAAAATTCAAAGTTGTTTCACAATTCCAATAATAATATAATTAATTATGAAATTAAATTACATTCAACATACTTTCTTTATTATAGAATGTGCGTTTGGTGACTGTTAATTAATGAAAGCTACTCATTCTTTTTATTAGAATTCGTTGTGACAAACAAGAAGTCATTTATGGTTTTTAATTTTTAGATTTTTGATTTTAACACTTTTAATTTCGAGCGCACGTTCGAATAAAGAAAAAATGTGTCCACATACCTGGTAGGAAAGTTTTCATAATTATTTCCTTCTGTTCCAACCGATTTCTTAGCACTTTTTTGTGGTTTTTCTTCTTCGTGGGAAGTCTACTAGATTTTCCTCCTGGAATGTAGTGCCGGATCTTGAAATTCCTCACGGGTAGCTGGAAACTGCTCCCTGCCGTTACAATAATTGCACTTTCACAAACCGTTACTGTTCAGGAATTACAACTTATTATTTATTAATTATTAGTTGTCTTCTTATTTATTTATTTATATTTAACAATTTGGTTCACTTTATTAATTAAGTTTGTAATGCATTTGAATTATTATTTTGTTACTTATTATTTTGTTACTTTGCCAAACATTGCTTAATTTTCCCTACAGTATTTGTAAACTTTAAATCTAGTTGTTAATTTACTATGTATTTGTATATCTTGTCACTCTTAAAAAATACGCTCTAACTGTTAAATTAATTGTACATTTTGCCTCTTAAAAATTACTCTCTAACTGTTAATTTAATTTGTTTCTTCTCATTGGAAAATTACGCTCTAGCTGTAAAATTATATTTATACCATTCATAAGCCTAAACTATTTTTTGCTGTCAATTTGACTCATGATAAACTAAAACAAATAATTGTCCTCTTTCTTGTTTGGACCACCACGGAGTTATCATCTAGTCGTAAGAAATAAATTATCAAGTGATTTTTTACATAACCTGTTTTTTTCTACTTCGCCGTCGCATGAATGCTTATCTATGGGAAGTTTTCAAATTCGCTAAAATCGTTACATACTAATAAAAATTGAAGGTGAAGTTTTTAATTAAAATACATTCTGGTCCTTCGTCGCCAAATCATAAAGAACAATTTTTGGAACTCGTGGTGTGTTATTGTTTGATTGGGAATATTTTGGACATTTGCTTTGGGCAAAACTGTTCCTTTTTTGTATTGACTCCCAGTCTTTTAGAAAGAGACGAGTTAAGAAATATTTACATCTTCAGATCGTGTTAAAGATATTCATTGTAAATTCTACATTTGTTTTTGCCACTCGTTTTTCGTGTATAAATTCACATGTTTTTTTTTCTGCCGCAATGAATGTGGTTAAGGCAAAACGTGGTCGTGCCAAGGGTAGGCTGACCAAAGCAGCGGACTACGCAAGCTCAGTGGACATCAATACTCCATTAAATATGTTGCAAATTCGCTTGGAAAAGTTGGAAGAAGCCTGGACGGATTTTGTTTCTCTGCAAAATGAGATGTATGCGCACATTGATGATGTGGATTTTGTAGATCCGGAGCCAGAGTTCTTTGAATATGAAGCAAAATATTTTGTCTCGCATTTGACTTTCGTGAGCTTCATTAAAGTCAAATCGCCAGAACCTTCTCCTTCTAGTGAAGTGGTTGCTGAAAAGCTAGCAACACAACAAGCTGCTTTTCTGGAGAAGTTAAACTCCACCAGCAAGTCATCGGTAAATTTACCCAAAATAGCTGTTGCAACTTTTTCGGGTAATTATGAAGATTGACCTTCATTTAAGGACATGTTTGTCAGCTCGGTTGACCGAAATCCGTCGCTAACTCCATCTCAAAAATTGTACTATCTCAAGACATGCTTGAGTAGCACTGCTGCTGATCTTGTCAGCCATATGAAGTTGACGGATAGTAATTATTTTGAAGCTTGGGATAGATTGGAGAGGCGGTTTGATAGATCGCAACTTATAATACAATCAACTCATACATTTCACTTCCTGTGACAAATTCCTCTAATGTTAGTTTACTTAGAAAGATAACCGATGGTGCTGACGAGGTGATAAGGGGTTTGAATGCTTTGGATGCCAATGGTCGTGATCATTGGCCAATCTTTTTATTGGTTCAAAAACTTGACCCAGATACGAAGCAAGCCTGGGCGGAACATCTTGGTTCAAAGGAAGGGGCTACAATAGATGAACTGTTGGAGTTTTTACAAAACCGCTGTGCATGTTTGAAATCATGTACAACTCCTGTTCGAGCTTCTAAACCTAGGAATAAGATTCAAAATGCAGTAAAGTCGCATGTCGTTGAGTCTGCTCAAATCTGCTTGCAATGTAAAGGAAATCATAACCTTGTAAATTGTAAAAATTTTCTCGCTTTTGATATTGATGCTCGTCGAAGTTTCGCTAAGGACAATTCGTTGTGTTTTAACTGTTTACGTCAGGGACATTCTGCAAAAAGATGTTTTTCTTATCAAAGGTGTAAAATTTGCAAGTCGCGTCATCATGTTTTGATACACCAGGATGCTGCTACAACTTCATCGTCAGTTCGAGCTAATTTAAGCCAAAACCATTCACCAGTTGCTGTTCCTGTCGCGTTTCGTTCTTCTTCATCAAATCCAGGTCAATCGCCTTTGAATATAAACCATTCTTCTGAACCAGGTTTCAATGGTCAAACTATACTTTCCACTGCTATTGTTAGAACCCAGGACAGAGAAACGTCGTTCCAGAACGTTCGTGTTCTTCTTGATACGGGATCCCAAGTCTCATTTATATCTGAACAGTTTGTTCAACGCTTAGAACTAACTCGTAGTCGTTCTCGAATTCCTGTGCTTGAAGTTGCGTCGAAATCACCAGGTTCTACCAACGGCGTAGTGACAATTCGGCTCACTTCCCGTTTCAATTCGAACTTTGTTGACGTAAGCTGCCATGTTCTTTCAAAGCTTACTTCCTTGTTACCGTCTTCATTGATTGATAATATCAACATCAGCAGCTTGGTATCGTTTGAACTTGCAGATCCTTACTTCTACAAACCTGGGTCTATTGATGTTTTAATCGGCGCGGATAAGGTGTTCAATATTATAACAGGTTCCACAAATAATAAAATAAATGGCATTCCTAATTTGATACCTACAATTTTCGTATCAATTGTTGCTGGAAGGTCTGCACCTTCTCTTAAGCTCAGTAGTGATGTTGAGACATTTTGTACGCAGCTGGATTATTCCCAAGAATTTGATCTCGAGAGATTCTGGCGTTTAGAGGAAATCTCTGATGAGCCCACCCTCTCGATCGATGACCAGCGTGCTGAAGAGTTGTTTGCTTCATCTCATGAAAGGCTCTCTAATGGTAGCTACATGGTAAAATTACCATTTAAAAATGATGAGGATATAAATTTTGGAAATTCATATGCTGTTTCACTACATCGTCTTCACTCAATTGAACGAAGGTTTACGTCGAATCTTCAACTAAAGGATCAGTACCACAAATTTATAGAGGAGTACCTGTCACTGGGTCATATGGAAGAAGTTCCTGCTGTTGACATATTCCAACCACCTAATAAAGTATATTATCTTCCACGCCATGCGGTTTTTAAGAATGACAGCAGCACCACTAAAATTAGGGTTGTTTTCGATGGATCTGCTAAGACCAATCATTCTAAGTCATTAAACGATTCACTTCTCGTAGGTCCAACCATTCAACGGGACATTTTGTCTATCTGTCTTCGTTTTCGGTGCCATCTCTACACCATATCGGGAGACATCGAGAAGATGTACCGAAAAATTCGAGTTTCATATGATCACTGCGATTTTCAGAGGATTCTTTGGCGTAAAACTCCAGAGGACCCTGTCAAGCACTTCAGGCTTTTGACCGTCACCTACGGTACTGCTTGTGCTCTCTTTTTAGCCGTTCGAACGTTGAAGCAATTGGCTCTGGATTCTTCTGTGGACTATCCTTTAGCGTCGGCAATGGTTCTCAACGATTTTTACGTTGATGATGTCATCACCGGTGCAGACACCATTGATGAAGTCATTGCTCTTCAGAAGGAATTGGTAGAGCTGCTAAAAATGGGAGGTTTTAATTTACGCAAGTGGACTACAAACTGCTGGCCTCTTTTGTTGTCGTTACCTGAAGATCAACGTGAAATGTCGCCGTTGGAATTCAAAGAGTTCTATTCAGTGAAGGTTCTCGGACTGCAGTGGTGTCCTTCCAAAGATTGCTTTTCCTACAAGGTGAAACTAAGCCCAAATGTTGCCTGTACCAAACGTCGAATATTGTCAGACGCATCTCGAATCTTTGATCCGATGGGATTTCTAGCTCCGATGATTGTTGCTGTGAAAATACTACTACAGGACGTATGGAAAGAAAATTTACTCTGGGACGAAGAAATTCCGAAGGAAATGCCTCATCGGTGGAAGGTTGTACGGCAAGAACTACCCCTCGTCGAAACTATTCATATGCCCAGGATAATATGGACCAACAAATTGAATCATGAGTTCCATGCTTTTTGTGACGCATCTTTAGATGCATATGCTGCAGTGGTGTACTGCAGGAGTAAGAACGACGACGGTTCAATCTCGGTGGCATTGGTATCTGCAAAGAGTAAGGTTTCTCCTATCAAAATTGTGTCTCTTCCCAGGTTGGAGCTCTGCGGAGCCTTATTATTAACACGTCTAATAAATAAGCTTAAAATGTCTTTACAGGATAAAGAAATGAAAGTTTTCGCTTGGACTGATTCATCAATCGTGCTTCACTGGCTTTCGGCTCCTCCAAAAAAATGGTCGGTGTTTATTGGAAATCGAACTTCAGAAATTGTGTCATCGATTCCGCATAAGCTTTGGAATCACGTTCGATCAGCAAGTAACCCAGCCGACTGTGCAACTCGTGGAATCCCACCATTTCTTTTGCCTTCAAACGAGCTGTGGTGGAAAGGACCCTCGTGGCTGTGGCTAGAGAAAGATCAGTGGCCCCTGTCAAATCCCTGTGTGAAAGATTTTCCAGAAGAGCAGTTGGAAGAAAGGAGAAAACCGAAAATGCAGGTATTTATGTCAAATGCTACCGAAGATAATATTTTGCAGAAAATTTTAATCGATTCGTCAAAATGGTACAAATGTGTCTAACAGCAACATTGTTTCGGTTTTATTCAAACTGCCGCGTTTCAAAAAACCTTCGCAATTATGATTCAATGTCCGTGGAAGAACTATCCCGTGCTAAGATTGTACTAATAAAATTTTGCCAAATGTCTTCCTATTCGTCGGAAATCGCCGCGTTAAAACAAAATAAACAACTTAATAAAAAACACAAACTATCTTATCTTGATCCGTTTTTAGATTCAAACAGTATGCTTCGAGTTGGCGGTCGAATACAGAACTCTATATTGCATTTTGGTGAAAAACACCCTATTATACTTTGCAAATCGAGTCGTATATCAGTACTTATTGTGCATTATATTCATGAACATTATTTACATCCCGGTGTGACAATGATGATTGCTTTATTACAAAGGGACTTTTTTATTTTTGGTGCCAGAAACATTGTGCGCAAGGTTGTTAAAAATTGTGTTAGATGCTTTCGGCATCGTCGGGATACGTCAAAACAATTGATGGGAAACCTTCCGGCTGAACGAATTCGGTTTTCGCGACCGTTCAGTAAGGTTGGATGTGACTATGCCGGTCCCATAACGCTAAGGCTTTCGCGTGGTCGGAACCCAAAATTCGTGAAAGCATATATTGCTCTTTTTGTTTGCTTTGTCACAAAGGGTATCCACCTTGAACTAGTCGGTGACTTGTCTTCGAAGGCTTTTCTTCTCGCGTTGGATCGATTTTGTTCGCGTCGCGGAAAACCTACAGAAATTTGGAGTGACAATGGAACTAATTTCCATGGTGCAAAACGTTTGTTAAACGATATGTATCAAAGCGTATTGAAACAACAGCATCAAAAAATTGTCATTGATCATCTCGCCAAGGACAACATCAGCTGGAAGTTCCTCCCTCCATCTGCACCTCACTTTGGAGGCTTATGGGAAGCTGGCGTCAAGTCTGTAAAGCAGCACTTAAAAAGGGTCATTGGAGAGCATATCCTGACTTATGAGGAGATAAACACTCTCCTTACCAAAATTGAAGCGCTTCTGAATTCACGTCCTATGTGGCAAATATCGGACACTGAACCAAGTGCTCTTTAGCCATCACATTTTATGATTGGGGGGCTTACACTTCTGTTCCACAACCCAATTTGGTATATTCTAACATTTCTGTTCAAACTAATTGGTATCTTTTGCAGACATTATCTCAAGGTTTTTGGAAAAGATGGCATCAAGAATATCTCACATCTCTCCAACAAAGACACAAGTGGCAAAATACTCAACCAAACTTAGCTGTTGATGACGTCGTTCTGTTGAAGGAACCGAACCTTCCTCCATCTAAGTGGATACTTGGTCGCATAGTTGCAACGCATCCAGGCAAAGACAACAAGGTCAGATATGTCACCGTCCACACAATGCACGGAGAGTACACCCGCCCTGTGGTTAAGGTTGCCCCGCTTCCGTTTGCTGCAAGACCGGGGCCTTTCAGGGGGGGCTGAATGTTCAGGAATTACAACTTATTATTTATTAATTATTAGTTGTCTTCTTATTTATTTATTTATATTTAACAATTTGGTTCATTTTATTAATTAAGTTTGTAATGCATTTGAATTATTATTTTGTTACTTATTATTTTGTTACTTTGCCAAACATTGCTTAATTTTCCCTACAGTATTTTTAAACTTTAAATCTAGTTGTTAATTTACTATGTATTTGTATCTTTTGTCACTCTTAAAAATTACGCTCTAACTGTTAAATTAATTGTACATTTTGCCTCTTAAAAATTACTCTCTAACTGTTAATTTAATTTGTTTCTTCTCATTGGAAAATTACGCTCTAGCTGTAAAATTATATTTATACCATTCATAAGCCTTAACTATTTTTTGCTGTCAATTTGACTCATGATAAACTAAAACAAATAATTGTCCTCTTTCTTGTTTGGACCACCACGGAGTTATCATCTAGTCGTAAGAAATAAATTATCAAGTGATTTTTTACACAACCTGTTTTTTTCTACTTCGCCGTCGCATGAATGCTTATCTATGGGAAGTTTTCAAATTCGCTAAAATCGTAACATACTAATAAAAATTAAAGGTGAAGTATTTAATTAAAATACCGCAAACGTCTTTTTATTCAATTTTTGAAGTTTTTGGAGTCTTTTTTTTCGATTTCTTAGCCACAGTTTAACTATACGCTATATTTTAATATTTTACCGAGATTTTACTACGCAAAACTGTCCTGTCACGGTCGCCAAAATGTACGGCGAAGTAGTATTCGGCCGTTCCTCGTGGAAATTTACTTTAAAATTGTAGGAAAATTCACTTGGATAAGTTTTTAAGTTAGCTACTGTTCGAGTGAAGAATTAAAAATCTCGATCGATGCAAATATATGAATAGGCAATGTCTATAATAGACAGCAAAATCAACGAAGCGAAACTTGAACCAATGAACTAAATAAAAAAGCTCTGATAAACTCTGATGGTACAATGATACTGATTTTATTTTCTTATAAGTTTTTACGCATGTTAATTTTAGAACAAAAGATAATCCATTAATTTAGTACACATGTTTAAATAATTCAATAAATATGGTGAACATTGGTGTCTTGGCGGAAATTTAAAATGTTCGTTAAGATACAACATACAAGTAAAGTTGAATTATATCAAGATTTTTGAACTAAAAATACTGTTCGTTTTATAATTTTGAAAGGAAAGTTAATTTATATACAATTTTATACAATAATAAAAATTATGTAAATTGGTAAGGTTGTCATTTGTTGCTTGACCCAACAGCCTCTTCAAATGGTGTCAGTTTAAATGATATTTTGTACCCAGGGCCAATTTTGCAACAAGTTCTTTCGTCTTTAATTATTCGCTGGCGATTTTACAAATTTTGATCGTTCCCCAAGATACTTCTTTCCATTGAATTCTTTTTCAAACCTCTCCCCACTCAGAAATTGAAAATTTTTAATTATTAACAGTCACTTTTGGCGTACATTGTGCCCCTTACTTAGCTATCCGTACTCTGCTCGAAAAAGCCAAGGTTGGCAAAAGTCACTTACCTCTTGCTTCAAAAACTCTCCAATCACAGTTTTACGTCGACGACGTTCTGTCAGGTGCTCATAGCATTCACTCAGTAAAACAAGCCCAGTCAGAACTAATCCAGTTTCTTGATTCTGTGGGTTTTCCACTTCGTAAGTGGACCTCCAACACTCCAAATCTACTTGAACATTTACCGCAAGAACACATTTTGAATGAGAATTTTTTGAAGCTTGACGCCGATGGTAATACGAAGACAGCATTGCGTTTCGCCCGGTGCTAGCTTTGTGGGCTTGTCAGATGACGTCCAGCAAAAAGCACCTTGTCATCACGCAATTTCAAGATTTTTCTAGCTCAGCTTACATAAATTTTTTGACAAAAAGCTAATGTGAACTATACCAGCAAGATCACGGTTGCAATCATTTTCAACTGGGGGTGGTGTTTTTGTTTTGCCTCGTGGCCAAGGCTAAGATATAACAAGAAATGAAATAAATAATGGTACAAATTCTATATACTAATATGAAAACTAATTTAAAAAGTTTATTTTTTATATTGAGAATATTCAACCAAGTAGAAGACTTAGCATCAGTTTATTTTAAGTGGACTTTTCTGAACTATTATTCAAAATTAATGCTTTTAACGGCCTATAGTCCAAGAAAGCTCGTGGCCAAGGCTAAGATATAACAAAGAAATAAAATAAATAATGATACAAATTCTATATACTAATATGAAAACTAATTTAAAAAGTTTATTTTTTATATTAAGAATATTCAACCAAGTAGAAGACTTAGCATCAGTTTATTTTAAGTGGACTTTTCTGAATTATTATTCAAAATTAAAGCGTTTAGTGGCCTAAAGTCCAAGAAAACATTGCGTTTCGCCCAGTGCTAGTTTTGTGGGCTCGTCAGATGACGTCCAGCAAAAACGTTTTTGACAAAAAGCTAATGTGAACTATACCAGCAAGATCACGGTTGCAATCATTTTCAACTGGGGGTGGTGTTTTTGTTTTGCCTCGTGGCCAAGGCTAAGATATAACAAAGAAATAAAATAAATAATGATACAAATTCTATATACTAATACGAAAACTAATTAAAAAGTTTATTTTTTGTATTAAGAATATTCAACCAAGTAGAAGACTTAGCATCAGTTTATTTTAAGTGGACTTTTCTGAATTATTATTCAAAATTAAAGCGTTTAGCGGCCTAAGGTCCAAGAAAACATTGCGTTTTGCCCGGTGCTAGCTTTGCTGGCTCGTCAGATTACGTCCAGCAAAAAGCACCTTGTCATTACGCAATTTAAAGATTTTTCTAGCTCAGCTTACATAACTTTTTGACAAAAAGCTAATGTGAACTATACCAGCAAGATCACGGCTGCAATCATTTTCAACTGGGGGTGGTGTTTTTGTGTTGCCTCGTTGCCAAGGCTAAGATATAACAAAGAAGTAAAATAAATAATGATACAAATTCTATATACTAATATGAAAACTAATTTAAAAAGTTTATTTTTTGTAGTGAGAATATTCAACGAAGTAGAAGACTTAGCATCAGTTTATTTTAAGTGGAAACACCAGGGCACACCTAGCCTGGAGAATTTTTATTCATTTAATGTTACTTAAAAGCTAAATGAAAACTATATGTACAATAATTTTCCTTGTTCTTCTTTATATAACTACAAATATCATATTATTTTTTATTATTAAAGTTAGAATCAAATATATCTTCATTGTCATATTATTTTTAATACATATATATATTCTATAAAACTCTAATCAGAGCGAATCTAATTTTGCATTACTCTGATAAACGAAGTGAAACGTCTCTGATTAGAGATCTACACAATATAAAACAATTAAATGATACCCTAGAAATATATTACTTAAAGATTATAGAAATATTGTCAACGCTCAATAACCATGTGCACATTAATGAGCAAGAATCTAATGTAGTTTCAGGCAAAGGCGGATTATATTCAGAAATGTGCCTTAACACATTTCTCATTGGACTTAGAGAACCTTTAGGTTAAATCGTTAGGGCTATGAGACCAACCACCCTTCAGGAAGCATTTAGTTTCTGCATTAGAGAGCAAAACTCTTATTACATGAAATACACTGTTCCAAATGTTACTAACAAGATAATAAGACCCAATTTTTCAGCACCGACAAATCAAAATCCGTTTACATTAAGCCAGGGTCATTCACATTTCAATCAAATACCAAACATATTTGTTTCAGGGCAAAACATGCAACCAATTCCTCAAAACAACAATGTTTTTTTTGAAAACCCTTCAAATCGCTTTATTCAACGTCAAAATCAAAACATTCATATTCCATTCGGCAATCAATCAATTCCGTATCAAAATCAAAACTTACCAAATAGATCAATAAATTCTTCTCAGCATATTCCATTCAATAACCAGTTTATTCCTTACCAAAACCAGAACTTAGCAACACCCAGACCAACGAACTCCACACAACTTCCCCTAACACATTCAACCCCAATTCCAAAGGACATATCCAGCGGTACAACCCGAAATACTAGAACTCAACAATCAAATTTCAGAAACCCAAACTCATTTAATTCGCACAACAATAACATGACAATCGGCAACACAAATCCTTACTATTCAATAAAAGAAGTCAATAATATACAACACGATCCCACTTTCTATCACGATCCGTGAATTGAAACAATTTCAACGAATTATGTAGATTCTAATCCTCAGCCATATTGTTATTCAGAGCTTGATCAATATGTGTTACGGCTACCTGTTCATACAGGAGCATCCTCCGACTCGACATATGCGAATGTCTACACAGAGTCTGCCTACTATATCCTGCTCGGCACACGGCAGTCCAGAGATAGTATTCTATGAGCCCGCAACCACTGCTCGTGAATTTGCTTCACTCGCTTCACCCAGAGGGTTCCACCGGCCCAAATAGTGTAGTCGAAGAAGTGGTACTCCTAGACTAGTGAACCAATTAAGGTTGAGTTAAAAGACATTTAGAAGGTTATGCGGTAAACTTTAAAAGACATTTCAAGGAGAAAGTGCAGGAAATATAAGTGTTCTTAAAAATAAGGTAATGAAAACAAAAAAGAAAACCTTTATTTTTAAGTAAAGTCAGTTTTTTGTAATATATAGTGTTGGCATAGGCTGGATACGGCAAAACAAAAAGATAAAAATAAATCAAGTGAATTCTTTTTAATATTTAAACCAAATAAGGGTGAGTTTTATTCATCAGTTGGTGATATGGTAATTCTAAAAAGAATATTTGTATAGGTTAGTGCGATTGGCGGTTCGGCAAATTGGAACCGCCATATTTTTTTTAAGTGCTTGGCGGTAGTGAATTACGACAAAATAATCCACAATACTAAAATACTGAAACAGAAGCGACGTGATTTCACCAACGCACGAGAAATAAATTAAACAAGAAACTCCCGCAAGTATATCCTTGTTATTAAAATTTAATATATTAAAAGCAATAAGATTTTGGGCCATAAAATATAAATCCAATTGCCAGTAAAATATAAACTGAGTAAAACTGCCCTGCCGCCAGAGATAGGTGTCTCGGGTTAAAATTAGCTCTACCCTACCTACTCACAGAGCAAAACATTTAATTAGCGCGGCCAACAACCCACTGAAAAAAAAACCTACAAATGCTAAATAAAAACCCTACAAATGCAAATTGATGGAAATACCGAAGACAACATTCTTTTGCCAAAGTCTCTAACAACTATTAACTCTTCCAGCAGCATTTGGCAGTTTCTGGTTTGAATTTTTATATATTTTTTGGATGACAGTTAGATTTGAATTTAGAATTAAGTGATATTTTAATTATTTATTTATGTTTTTTTTGTACTTACCTGAAATTTGGAAGTAGCAAGTCTGTTTGTTTATATTTTTTGGTATATTTGTACGTAACTACGGTCCCTCGTCACCGATTGTGAGTATCCCCTACTGCCAACGCGCACAATCTTTTGTAGAAAATTAAAACCCCTAAAGAGAGCTCCTTTTAGGTAGCTAACCCGAAAAGTATTCTTGAAAGTGATACATTATCACTGTAGAGTATAGAAGCATCAGAGGATAGAACATTTGTGGTGAGCGGTAGCCGAAATAGCGAAAATTAATTACACGGAGTGAAAATCCTCTGAAAGTAAATAGATTGTTGCTACCTTCAACTTATAGGTCTAATTCTGTGGCAGTTTACAGTCTTAGAGTTCTTAAATTTTTATTTAATTGTATAATTTTTTTTCGTTTGCAAATATCTTTGTATTTTTAACCGTAAAGTTTTATCAAGGCGAGTGTTTTTTTAATTAAAATTTAATATTTTGATTAGCTTAAAAGGCGTGGATACTTTGTGATATTAACTTTAGATTCTTGTGTGATATTAAGTTTAGATTTACTTGTGCCCTTAACGTAATAATTTTTCTTGTACCGACCGGTGGTCAAATAATACCAAATGGTTGGTGATTTGTAAATTTAAAAATATATTTCTTTTAATAAAAATTTGTAAGCCATGCCAACTTTTGAGTTTTTATGAGCACGTTATGAGCTCGAAAATGAGTGGATAACATAAAATCTTTTCAGTGGATGTGGATGGAAGGACGAGCAAGCTAGGGGTAGATGTGATGTAACAGCAACAGGAAGTCCGTTTAAGGGGGATCTGAAAACTATGGCCAAACAGACCCCAGGAGCGGTGTGGGTAGGCCTCGCTGCAACTACATCGGCAGTACCTCAAAGTGTGGTAGCGAATGGTGTGTGTGTGTGTGTGTGTGTGTGTGTGTGTGTGTGTGTTGAGATAAGTTGTTAAGTTGATCATGAATTGGCATGATATGTGTTTTGTGACCTGGTGGGGCACGATGAAGGGGCAAGATCACCACCCCTATTTCCGGCGAGCTTAGCCGTGCTCCGTCAGCATGCCACAGTCCCTCCTCGATATACATTCTTTCCTTTTTTAGTTCCTTCTTCTGTTTTTTTTTTCTTATAAAATATTCCTTTTTGGTAACTTTAGGTTGCCAACACATCTCATCTCCTCCTCCCCCTAAATCCCCACCAGTTGCCTAGTTACATATGTTCCTACCGAACATCAAAGTATATCTGAAGGACCTTATAGTTACAACGACGAAATAAATCACGAAATAGATGACACAAATTTTCGGTAAATTGCCACGGAAAACAAATAGGATTCATTGACATTAATAAAGAGTGCACAAATTCATTGCCATATATTTCCATCATGTTAAATTCAGGAAAGCCACTTAAATTCCTTATAGATACAGGATCTTCAATAAACTTTATTAACCCTATCTCTACAAACCCAGACACACATGAAACAATTCAATCTATTTTGATCACTACTATATTTAACAAGCACGAACTTAATAAGCAAGTAACTCTCCCTGCATTTTAAGAATTAAATACAGACGAGACATTTAAATTCATGGTTTTAAAATTTCACTCCTATTTTGATGGTTTAATAGGTTAAGAGATGTTGAAACGTATACAAGCTAAAGTGAACCTTAAAAATAAAGTTCTGGAAACAAGAACTGCAGTGATACCACTTCAGTTCAAACCCAACTATACATCTAAAATTATCAATGTTCACCCAAATTCTAAAATTATAGCTTATCTACCTGTAGATATTCAAAATGGAGATATTTATATAAAACCGACTATGATATATAAATTCTTAAAAATACCTGAAGGCATTTATAGATCTTTCAACTGGTACATTCGAGTGGAAGTGATAAATATGTCAAATGAGGAGCAACCTTTAAAAGTTGAACCTTACAAAAATTTTGAAGAGGTAAATAATATGAACATTTCATACAATTCAGACCAATTTCAACAGATTTCACATACCGACTAACAAACTTACTGAGAACAGACCATATGAATTTAGAGGAAAAAGAACAACTTTTCAAACTCTGTAGGCAATATGACGACATATTTTTTAAAGAAGGCAACACACTTACGTTCACGATTGCAATCAAACACCGCATAAGAACTAACGATGAGATACCCATTTATACAAAATCGTATAGATATCCGGAAATTCACAAAAAAGAAATTCAGAACCAAATACAAGAACTTCTTAGACAGGAATCATAAGACCAAGTTATTCCTAATGGAGCAGTCCAATATGGATCGTTCCAAAAAAGATGGATGCATCCAACAATAAAAAGTGGCGTTTGGTAAAGGACTATCGGAAGTTAAACGAAAAACCAGTTGGCGATTGATATCCACTTCCTAACATAGAAGACATTTTGGATAAACTAGGAATTTTAATTTGGTTTCCATCAAATTGAAATAGACCGCAGAGACATCAGTAAAACAGCATTCACAGTAAATAATGGCCATTATGAAAATTATCAGAATGACATTCAGCCTCAAAAATGCCCCATGTACGTTTCAAAGAGTGATTGATAATGTTTTGTAGACATGCAGGGAAAAATATGTCTCATTTATATGGACGACATTATTGTTTTTTCCACCTCGCTCCAAGAGCATTTAGAAAACCTTAAAAAAGTTTTTTCCAGGTTGCAGCAAGCTAACCTTAAGGTTCAACTCAATAAGTCCGAGTTTTTGAGGAAAGAAGTAGCCTTCCTTGGCCATATTGTTACAACTCAGGGCGTTAGACCAAACCCAGACAAAATAGATTCGATAAAAAAATTCCGATTCCCCGCACTCAAAAGCAAATCAAATCCTTTCTTGGGCTGTTAGGGTATTATCAAAAACTTATACAGGATTTTGCCAAACTAACAAAGCCGTTGACAGAATGTTTGAAAAAGGGGAGGAATATATCATAAGATGAACGTTACCGTAATTGTTTTGAGCATTGCAAAGATATTCTCAGTAATGACCCAATTTTGCTGTATCCAGATTTTTCTCAAACATTTAATCTGACAACGGATGCCAGAAACTTTGCTCTAAGTGCTGTCTTAAGTCAGGGCCCCATAGGTCTTGACAAGCCGATATCTTATGCTTCACGCACATTATCAGGTTCAGAACTCAACTACAATACAATGGAAAAAGAGCTTTTAGCTATTGTTTGGGCCACCAAACATTTTCGTCCATATCTGTATGGACTTAAGTTTTACATAGTAACAGACCACAAACCACTGACTTGGCTGTTTTCTTTGAAGGACACTAACTCTATATTGAGTTAAACTTGAAGAATTCGAGTATGAAATCCACTACAAGAAAGGTAAATTAAATACCAATGTTGACGCTTTAAGTCGCATTGAAGTAAACATTAACGAATCCTTAAAGAATAATGTAGCTGATTTAGAAACCAGTTCCAATATATCAACCGTTTACTCTGCTCTAGAGAATTTAAATGATGGGATTGCAATCTCAGAACGTCCTTTAAATGAATTCACGGATCAACTTGTTCTTACAAAAACCAATTGCGAAATGATACCAGATATGAGTTATAAGATATTGTTCCAGACTAAGCGCCGAAGAGTCTTCAGGCAGTCATGTGTATACAATGAACAAAAAATAACATCAATTTTAAAAGACAACTTGATTCCAAGAAAAATTATGGCGTTATATACGGATGACGACAATTTTAGAAAAGTCCAAATAAATTTTTAAAAACTTTTTTCTAACCATAAAGCATTTAAAATTGTTCGTTGCAAGGATTTATTAAACGACATAGTAAACAATGATGATCAAGACAAAACAATTAATGATTACTATTTAAAGTCAAATCACAGAGGTATTTATGAGACATTTCAACACCTTCGACGAACTTTTTATTTTCCTAATATGAAAACTAAAATAACAAAAGTTATAAGCAACTGCGAAAGATGTCAGTTATTAAAATACGAGAGGCATCCTCCGAAAGTAAAGTATGAGGTCACCGAAACACCTAGCCTACCCTTAGATACCTTACACATCGATGTGTACGCAATACATAACCAACAGATTTTCACTATGATTGATAATTTCTCTAATTTTGCATCCGCTTACATTTTAGAAGCTCGTAACAGCATCAATATAGTTCAATCATTGAGAGAATTTTTCAGTCATCATGGATCTCCAAAAAAAATAATTTGTGATCCTGGATCAGAATTCAACTCCAATTTATTTAAAGAATTTTGGGATCAATATGAAATTAAACTTCACATTACAACACCTCAAAACTCTACAGGGAATTCACATGTCGAAAGATTCCATTGCACCTTGATGGAAATCTATAGAATTATTTATGACAAAGAAAATAAACAAATATCTAAAGACATACTTAACGAAGCTCTCGCAACTTACAACAACAGTATTCACTCTGCTTAACACCTATAGAATTATTCACAGGTAGAACACCTAAGTTTCTTAAAAACATATATTATGAGTCTAAACATGACTACTTAAATAAATTACGATTTTTCCAAACAAGTCTTTTTGACAAGTTAAAAACAAAATAGAAAGACGTAACAGAGCTATTATAAACAAATTAAAAGAAAATAGAGAGGATCCACCAAATTTTCAAGAAAATGATACAATTTTTGAATTTAACAATAGACGTAACAAGCTAGCCCCTAGAGCCAAAAAATTAAAACTAGAAGTAAATAAAAAGTTGTAGTTTTTACAACACAAAACAGAAAATCGCATAAAAATAAATTAAAAAGGAAGCGCAAATTTAAACAACCATTAACATCTTAAAGAAAAAAATATTATTAACATTTTGTTTAAATTTTACCTAGTCCCAAGTCAGAAAAAAGGAACATTGTAAAAGTATTTATACCTAATATGTATATAAAACTAAATTGTACAAATAAAAAAAAAAAAAAAAAAGTATTCATTAAAATTACCTAAAACGAATTAAATTATATTTTATGAGCAAAGGCAATATCAATAATTTATTGATGTATAGAACATAAATTTATTTACTAAGCTAAGTATTCAATTTAGTAATAATCATGTTGATAAAAATAAGCACGAAGTTATCATTCCCTAAAAGATATAATATTGTACACTAAATAGTATCATACACTAAGAAAAACAATTGTCAAAGAAATACATCTCCTTATAAAAAAAAAAAAAAAACCTATCAGCTGTTAAACACTCGGGATAACACCTGAATCCGGGGGTGGAGGAGTTATGTCAGGTACAGGTACTCTACATGTGCAACACACTGTACAACTTTCCCCACCACATAAAATATATAGATCTTTACTAGATCTATACGTTAGTTGTTTTTATTAAATGTCAATATGTATGAACACAGTTGTGCACAGTTGTGCACCTCATATAATTAAGTTATGAATGTTATAATTAAGATGTAAAAGTGATAATGTTCTGTTAGAGAGAACTCAATCAAGGCTTGGCATTCAGTTAAATCAGTCGCATTAATTTAAGATTATATGAAATAAATTGTAAAGCTTTTGACAATCGAGGACCGAATTGTGTTTTTTCTTTGGATAGAAAAACGTTATCTAAAAAACAATAACTCAAGCAGCCGGTTGGAATTTGAAATTAGTCGTGTACAAGTCGGTAATTTGAAAGTGATAAAGTTTGAATTTCAAATAAAGAAAGTAAAAGGAAATAAAGAGTGTTTAGAAATGCTATTAAGTGGAATTAAAAGTGAAAAGACGTAGAGTGAAATGTATTAAAACGAAAATAATATTTAACAAAACGAACCTAGATAATATTTAATAAAATGAACCTAGATAAAACCTTACATTGGTGTCAGAAGTGTAATTAAATAAAACTTTAGTGAAAAGTGATTGTGTTGAAAGTAAAATGGGTAAGCTTCTATAAGATTTTAACGCTCTTGATCTAAAAGCAGAACTTAACAAACGGGGTCTTACTACTGCTTAAACGAAAAATTACCTCATTATTCGTCTGCAAGAAGCCATGAGACGACACGCCGAAAGCTCAGATAAATCCGCCTCGGAAATAGAAATAGCAGAAGAAAAAGTAAGTAGCAACAATGATTCGTCCAATACGATGACTCTTCTTCTGGCCCGTTTTGAAGAGCAAAGAGAAAAACAAAAGAGCGATCAAACGAAACTTCTCGAACGTTTCGAAGATCAAAGAGAAGAACACAAGCCCGAACAAACGAAACTTCTCGAACGTTTCGATGATCAAAGAAACTAACTTAAAGAGCTCTTTTAAGAACAAAGAAAACTTTTCGAAGGCAAACTCACTACAGAAATGTAGATGAACGTGTTGAATTAGTTGAAAAAACATCTACTCAAACTACACACAAGTTTCAAGAAGGTAGAAGAAAAATTCGAAAAGTTTGAGCATAAATTGAATAATTTGTCAAAAGAGAGAAAATTTAATGTGCGAGAAAGTTCTGTTGAATTTGGTTAAAAGTAAAATTCAACAACAATTTTGTTTTTTTTAATTTTATCTATATCTGAAATATTCTTTTATATTCTAAATATCCTTTTTAAGCATAAAATGAATTTCGAGTTACCGAAATTATAAAGTTGTATGTCTGTTGTTTTTTTTATAGAGAATAGTTTTTCTTAGATTTAAAAGAAAGAGAATTCTGTTCGAATTATTGATTTTTTTTTTGAGGATTTTGATCTAGTTTACCCTATGTTAGATTTAAGTGATTCCTTTCAATAAATTGGAAAACTTGTGAAATAAATCAATTCGTTTCGCCTCTTTAATGATTCCACTATCGTTCTTAGATATTTTTGGGTAGTTATTCATCTTGGATTTTCAGATCGTTGGAATAGTTTGGTAACTATGGATTGTTGCTAAAAAAAAACATGTCGTGGGTGGATGTGACCCTAGGTAAGCAAACGATCCCATAAGATGACCTGGTGAAGAAGCTTATCTTCAGAGGGGTATGTCCGACTAGAATTGAAGATGATGATAATTTTTTTAAGATGAAGATTACGATTATGGTTTAAGATTATCATGATTCTTGTCTTAAGATAATGCCGCTTTGAGATTTCGAACTTTTTTATGATAAGTATTTTTGCGGTCTAGTTTTTTTCATTTTCTTTTTATTTGAAAATTTGTATTAGGGGCTATAATTTGAAATTGAGGACGTAATAGCCACGGTTGTATCTTTTATGGATATTTGGTTGGGAAACTACCTCAGAGAGGCCATTTCACCTTGCTCGTCCTCACTTGAATAATTTTGCAACACTTTACCTAATTCAGGACAATTTTAGGGCTCTATTTTTATGAACACGTTTCTTGTTTTTTTTTTTCTAGTATATTCATATACGTAACAAACGTCCAGTGCGTCGAAAGCAGGGACCCCCCTTCGACGAGCTAGGACGTGCTATATGATAGCATGCCGCGCTTTCGTGGCCTGGACACCCTTTTCTTCTTGCTGCCAGGATCAGCCTCTATAGTTCCTGTAAGCTTGGGGTTGTAATGGTGGTAAGGGAAGAGAAGGTTTTGGGGTTTTTCGATAGGTTGTTCAACTATGTGCTACTGTTCTTTTTACTGTGGATTTTAGCACCTCAGTGTTGTATGAGATTTATATGAACAGGCTATTGATGAATCCTGCCGATAACATCTGCGGTTCCATTACACACCAAAGGAAATATAAATTACGTCTCTACCGGGATTCCTGGGTCAATAATAGTAATCATAATCACAGTCATAAGAATGCTCATCCGTCGAAAAAAAAACAGGTAAATATCACCACTAATCTGGACACGATGCAAAAAGAAGCCAATACCTAAAATTAAGTCAGACGACCAAGGAGCACCTGAAAATCAAGGTAAAATAATCGCGAGCTTACCAAAACAGCCGGTAACAACCAAGCCAAAAAGGATCAGCCTAATTCCGTTTTTCTAAAGATCAACCGAGGACGTTTGAAATTAAAGGGGGAAGAATTAATGCAGCACAAATTCCGATTCATCATTCTCATGATGCAATAAATTGATGCATAGTTTTATGTTCGATTTAATTGTTACAAAAAAAAATATATTTAGCATTCTCATAAGAGAATGCAACCACTTAAATAAAACGCAAGTTTATTTTATTTTAATAGTGTATTAAGCATCCGATCCCTTACCTCTGGTGGGGGGAAATCTTCAGCTATACGAAGTTCAGTTAATACTAAAATCTTACAATGGTCAAGTCAACCTATTTATACTTATATTATGCTTATGCAGCAATTCTGCATATCTAGAATAATTATTTCATCATTTATCTTTGTATGATGAAATCCTAACGATTTATTGTTATCTTTCTTTGTTTGGATGCACACTTGTGCATCTGATTTAATTTCATTGCAAACTGCTTATATGACAAAATGATAATAGAATATACTTTGTATCTTCTTTATTAAAGGGGTGTTTTAAATATGATTATAATTGAATGTGAGGGTGTTCTGAGAACGAAACTCCTCCCCCCTTAAGTTTGATGCTCTCCTGAGAATCTAAAATTATGTTTTCAATTTTAACTTTTTTAGTTTCTTTGTATTTAAAATATAATAGCAAAATTGCAATTGTAATTATTATGAGTAATATACTGGTATATGATATAATATGTTTTACATTATTATTGTATTTCAATTCTTGTAAAGCTTTTAAATTGTGCAAGTGACTTATATGTATATCATCTAATGTAAGATTTATATGTGATATGTTCAATGTGTTGTACAATGGAATAACAATATTTTGCTTAAATGTATCTTTTTCATTATTGTATATAGTTGTATTTATCTCTGTGTTACATTCTTTAAAATATATAAGGTTGTTTTTAACAATTGTATATCCAATGTTATTACAATAGTTATTTAGATTTATTTTGAAAAAGTTTTTAGTTAAAATCAGTCCATCTTCTAATTCAATTAATTCTTGATCTTTATTTAATCTTATTTTACAATTCTCATATTTTGTCTTGTACAAATTTTGGATACATATTGAACTCTTTTTTAAGTTTCTTACATATTTTATTTAATTTTTTTCATATATTGTTTCGTTGTAAATTATATAGTTATATTTAGATATTTCGATTTCAAATCCTTTATTATTAGGTATAGGTTAAATCATTATACTTTCATATTTTTATGTAAATGTAGGTATTTTTAAAACAAAAACTAATTGGTTACTTCTAGTAAGTAGGCTGCTTTCTATATGTTCTAATTTGTTGATTGAGATATCAAATCTTCTGTTTTCTTCGTTTGTCAAGATATTTCTGCCTAAAATGCCTAATCGTAAAAAAACAATGTTGTCTTGTAATTTTTCTATTTCATTATTTAATATCATTATATCTGTATTGATCAGTAGTGAAAGTATACTCTTAGCTAAATTTTCTTGTTTAATATCTGTGGAGTTAATAAAATTCCTCAATAAATACTTATGATTTTCATATTGCCTGTAAAGAGATTAAATTATTATCTGTGTTTTGGTATTTATATTTTGTTTTGAAATAACTCTCATGTATTTTTTTCTGATTTGCGTAAAATTTATTATAAATTTATTATTTTCTTTTCTACCTTGGTTTTCTTGTATTTTGCTGCTATCTTCTTAGCTGTTCTAACTACATCGGCTTTTATTTATAACTCTTTATTTAAATCTGGTTCAACAAAATCAGTTTTATTTTGATTAATCTTATTAATATTATCTTCTTTAACTTTTTGAATTCTGCTTCCTATTTCTTGTAACTCATTTTCCTTTATTTTGTTTTGGATAAAATCCATAGGTTTTCTTAATGTTGTTGAATGAATTCTACAATTATATACACTTACTGCTTTTATAACCTCTCTTTTAAGTTTAATATGTTCTTTTTATTTTCTTGTGCATTATATATGCGTATATGTTCGTTGAGTGTACAGTGTACTCTTTCTACGTCTGCATTGCCTGTTTTATGATTTGGGGTACTAAATTTTATTTTTATTCCTTCCTCGTTGCAATATTCTTTAAATGCTAAGCTACTAAATTCATTATCGCATACTATTTCTCCTGGTTTGCCTAGTATTGAGTTTCTTAGCTTAAGTTGTTCAATAATTTTATGAGTATTTCTGCTAGCTACTGGAAAAGCTGTCAAATGTTTTATATATTTATCTAAAATAGTCAAAAAGTAAATATCTTTGCTTGGAATATAAATATCAATGTGTACGAGTTCATTTGGCTTAGGTGCAGTTTTGCTAATTTGAAATTTTATTTTTTCTGGGTTTCTATCATGCTTCGCTGTTTAACATACAGTACAATTGTTTATATATCTTCTAATTAATTCTCTTAACTTTGGAAAATAGAATTCGTTTTTTATTTCAAGATATGTTTCATGTATTCTCCTGTGATTAAATTGTTCATGAATTTTCTGAATGAGATACAATGCATCGTTTGTATTATTTAAATCTTTTAAAAGCGTAATGCATTTTAGTAATTTTAGTTTACTTTGATTGCTGTAAAGCTCAACATATTTTTTCTGAATTTTGCAAAATAAATTATCACTTGGACAGTATAATGCCACTTTGCCGTGATCGGATAAAAATTCCCTTAATGCTTCAGTAAAATAATCGCTAACATCTTTTGATTTAATAGTAAGTCTTCTTACACCTTGATATATAAATTTAATATTTTTATTTTCATCTTCTGATACTATAACTATAACTTCTATTTGATGCTTAAACATATTTGCTGGTAATTCTGAAATATCTATATGATCATTTCTTTCTTCTGTTCAACTATGATTTGTGGCCAATGAGGAGTCATCTTTTCTGTTTAGTGCATTTACTTCAAGTCTACTGAGATATTCTGCTACACGATTTTTTTTTCCTTTTAAATATTCAATGTCAAAGTCATATTCATTTAAACTAATTTTAAATCTCTGAAGCTTTGAGTTTGGTTCTTTAACTTAACCATATTAAAGGTCTATGATCAGTTCGTATTTAGAATTTGCGACCGTAAAGATAGGGTCTGAAATATTTTGTTGACCATACAATACTTAATAATTCTTTTTCAATAGTGCTGTATTTGAGTTGATGTTCGTTAAGAGTGCGAGATGCATAGCATATTGGGTGATTTGATTGTAAAAGATGCATAATTGGAGGCATCTGTTGTTAATACGAATTCTTTTGTATAATCAGGATATTTTAAAACTGGATCACTAGATATTAGTAATTTAAGTTCTTCAAAAGCTGTAATATATTCTGGGTCCTTAATATTAATCTTTACTCCTTTCTTAAGATATTTGGTCATTGGTATTGCTACTTTTGAATAATCTTGAATAAATTTTTTGTAGTAACCTGTTAGTCCTAGAAAAGATTTTATTTGTTTTGTTGTACAAGGAATCGGTATTTTTTCAATTGCTTTTATTTTCTCTGGGTTGGGCTTTATTCCATTAGTAGTAATTATATGCCCTAAATATTCTGTATTTTTGCTAAAAAACTTGCACTTATCTATTTGTATTTTTAAATTATGTTGTTTAAGTTTCTGAAATATTTTATTAATTGAACAAATATGTTCTTCTAGTGATGTACTAAATATAAGAATATCATCTAAATAAACTACACATATTTTTCCTACAAGTCCTTCTAAGACGTGATTAATCATTCGCTGAAAAGTAGCGGGGGCATTTTTTAATCCAAATGGCATCCGATTAAATTCGTAATGGCCATTAGCTGTTGAAAAAGCGGTTTTATGTCTGTCTTTAGGATTCACCAATATCTGATGAAAACCTTTAGCTAGATCTAACGTGGTAAAATACTGTTCTCTTCCCAATTTACTAAAAATATCATCAATATTAGGTATAGGAAACTTGTCTTCCACGGTTACTTCGTTAAGCTTTCTATAATCTATGACAATACGCCATTTCTTAAGTCCCGAGTTGTCTATCTTTTTGGGTACGACCCAGATGGGAGCATTATATGGACTGCTACTTTCTTTGATTATGCCTTGTTCTAACATTTCAATTATTTGTCTATCAACTTCTTTTTTATGTATTTCTGGATATCTATATAGGCGTGAATATTTTGGCTTATCATCTTTTGTTTCTATTTTGTGTGTTACTTCATTTACGTTTGTTAAAATATCTCCTTCTTGATAAAATAATTGTTTGTTATTCTTTATTATTTGATTGAGAGCTTTCTTTTCGTCAATATTCATGTTAGGTTCTATTAACTTGTTAAATAAATTTTGTGAATCAATACTACATAAGTTTATTTGTTTACTTGACAAATCTTGAATATAACTATCTAAAGGATAATCTTTGGGTTTTGAAAGCAATGGTATTTCAATATTATTAATGTTCAAAGTATGAGTAAAATATGATAACTCAGCTTGTAGTGGAATCAGGATATTATTTCCTAAAATTCCGTCGAAAGAACTGTTAGATATTGGAGTAATTAAAAATTCCATAGTTGAATCTTTTTTTTTAATTTTTTTTTAAATTATTTTCGTTTTTACTAAATCATCTTTATATAATGTCTTCAGGGTTACTGGTTTTACTAATCTACTTTCAAAGTTTCTAGGAAATATATTTTCTTTTAATTCAGAAGTCGCTGCTCCTGTGTCTATTAAAATCTGAGTTTTTTATTTAAAATATGAACATCTATGCAGGGTAATGGTCTGCTGAGGCATGTATTTGAAAATTTGATGTGTTTGGAGTAATATGATCTACTTCCATTGGTTCTGGAATGTTTCTTTTATTTTGTGTGAATGGATTCTGATTACTGTACTGATTAGAAAAATTGGCACTCCTATTTGGTTGCCTATAATTTTGATTGTTTCTATAAAAATTCTGACCGATATTATTCTGATTTCTATTTATTGCTATGTTCCCAGATTCATTTCTATAATTCCTATCGTTCCTATAGTTTGGATTAAAATTATTAATTTTGTAATTTTTATTATTGTTAAAATTGTTTTTGTATCTATCATTAAAATTATTATTGTTATTTCCAGTTCTATAACTTCGAATATTTCTATCATTACTATTATTATTTTATTCTTTTGTCCAATGACAAGATTCTAATTTATAGAATGCTTCACTTAAAGTTTGTATGTTGTGATTAATTATAATCGAACTAGCATTTGGTGGGATTTTTTCACAAAATTTAGCTAATAATGACGCTTCATTGTTGCTAGGATTATACTCTATTGGTTTATCTTCCGAAAGATAATATTTATTATTTAATCTACAGAGAATGTCTGAGTATAAATTATAAAGTTGTGTAATATTTTTTGAATACACTTTTATCAGCTTGCTCCTTTAATTTTAAAAAGGATTCTTTTTTACTAAAATTTCTAACTAGTATTTTTTTTATTTCCTGCCAATCGCTTGGGTCGCCACTCCGTAAAACTACATCTAAGGTGAAATCTGTTATTTTAGATTTTATTTCATTAACTATAAATTCTTTTGCTGCCTCATTGTATGAGCTTGTCACGTTTATTATAAATTCTGATTTTTTTATGAATATAATTAAACTACAATATTTACCATTGAAGTTTGGTAAATTTTTTATTAATTTTAAGGGATCGACATTTATTGACGCCATTTTTACCTGGTTTTCTAAATTGATCGCTGGTTTACTTTCTTCAGATTTTTCTTCTTCTATTGTTTTTCATTTTATTTGTTGAATTGCTGCTGCTTCTGTTGATTCTCCTTCCTTTTTGTTAAATTTTAATGCAGCTGGTATGGTGTACGGTGTGAATTCCTGAATATTGCAATGGCGGGGAAAGACAGAGTGTGGCAAGGCATTCCACATTCGCGTAGTACGGCTAAAGAACGAATCTCTGTACTTGACAGTACGACCGAAGTTGGGCTCGAGGGTATATTGATGAGCATTCCTAGAAGCGCGAGTATTACGGTTGAACGGTTTAAGGGGAGGAATGCAACTGGCTATTTCACTAGAGCAAAAACCATTAAAATGACGGTAAAAGAGGGTGAGACAAGAAACATTTCGACGATGTTCAAGCGACGTAAATGATCTTATGATGGTAATATCACCAATCAATCTAAATGCTCCACGTTCAATACTGTCCAAGAGGCTTAAGTAAGTTGCAGGAGCACCAGCCCAGATATGGGAGTTATACTCAAGCTTTGGACGTATATAAAGTCTTGTAGATAATAGCCAGATCAGAGGGGGAGAAAAACTTCTTGCATCGCCTTAGAAAACCCAAACATCTTGCGGCATTTTTGGCGACATCGCGTATGTGATCGTTCCACAAAATGTGGTTGGTGATACACATACCGAGAATATCGAGATGTTCAGTCTCCTCGATGCAAGTGCCATCTATGGATAATGGCATGGGGGGTATATCTCGCTTTAACGATACAAGACAGCATTGGGTTTTCGAAGCATTAAATTCCACGCGGTTTTTTAATCCCCATTGCACAATGCTGTTTAGGTCGGAATTTAATGAACTTATCATATTTTCTCGTTGCAGTTCCACATCCGAAGAAGAGGGATGTGAATCTGAAAACAAATATGAGAAGCTAAGAGTACTATCGTCAGCAAAACAATGTATTGGATTAGAGGTTGCAGACAGGAGATCATTAATAAAAATGAGAAAGAGTGTTGGAGGTAGAACAGAGCCCTGGGGCACACCAGCATTTATTTTGTGGTTTTCAGACTTGAATCCATCCAATACAACTTGTATTGAACGATTCGAAAGGTAATTACTAATCCAATGAAGGAGGTATTCATGAAACCCGAAAGCACGCATTTTCGATAAGAGAGCCTGATGCCAAACCCTATCAAATGCTTTTGAAATATCAAGTGCAATAATCTTACTTTCTCCAAAACGATGTAAAGATTTGTTCCACTGTTCGATGAGATGAACCATAAGATCACCAGTGGACCTATTGCTACGAAAGACGTATTGTCGGTCATTAAGAAGCTTTCGATCTTCGAGATATTTCTTGAGCTGATAATTAATCAGCGTTTCCATGACCTTGGAAAGAAGGGACGTAAGTGCAATCGGTCGGTAATCAGACGGTGAGGAAGATTCGCCTTTTTGGGGAATAGGCTGGACAAATGCAGTTTTCCATCCGCTCGGAACGAGACCTGAGGAGTAGGACAGATGAAAAAGCTTACGCAGTGGTTTTGCCAGCGTTGAAGAACACCTCTTTGGAACAATAGCAGGGATACCATCCGGTCCAGCGGATTTATGTGTGTTAAGATCTTTTAGGACTCTCGCTACAGTACGAGTGCGAAAAAAAGATTTGCCCCATAGAATCACTAACTCGCTCAAGTACAGGCGGAGTCATAACACTCACTGGCAGCGTTGAATTGGTGGCGAACTGCCTAGCAAAGAGATTAGCTTTCTCTAGAGAGCTAACAAATGGAGTGTCATTCACAACGAGCGTAGGAACCGAGGAAGAGGAAGAATTCCTCATATTTTTTACAAATGACCAAACATTTTTACTGCCTTTGGGACATTGCAGTATTTTTTGCCGTAATTTTTGGTCATGTAGAAATTTGGTCCGTCGAATATGGGCGTTGCAGGCCTTCCTGGCTTGCTTGAACTTATTCCGGTTTTCCTCAGTTGGATTGGCTTTAAGACAACGGAAATTTACCTTCTTGACCCTAATAACCTCTTTACAGCTCGCATCGAACCATGCGTTTTCCTTAGCTCTGATGCTTTTAACCCTATTCGGGATAAAAGTTCTCATTCCCATGAGAATCAAACTTGTGATCATATCTGCGCTGGCGTCAACGCCACTATCGAGGAAGCATAGTGACCAGTTAAAGATCCTAAAATAATTATTGAGACCGTCCCAGTTGGCTTTCTCGTATTGCCAAACGGTTCTCTTAGGAGCTCTTTCTTTAACTGGAGAGTTTTTACACGAGAAATTTGCTGATATGACACAATGGTCAGATGTGCCTAGACGAGGAAGAACACTAATAGTGTACTTACCAGGGTCAGAGGTAAGAAACAAGTCAAGAGTGTTTTCTGCTCGACCTACCACGTCCGATATTCGAGTGGGCTCGTTGACCAACTGAGTTAGGTGGTTTAACTCAGCGAAGATCTCAGCACACACTCCTTCTGGTGTTGCCGGGCCCGAATGTTGAAGCCATGAAGAATTGTGTACATTGAAATCGCCCGTAACAACGATTTCAGTGCGAGGATAGGACGAAACAATTCTTTGGATGGAATCAGACAAAGCATCAAATTCACGAGAAGTTGACACTCTGTCTAGATTGGAGCTTTGATAAAGGAAGCAATAGTGAATGATTTGCTTATTCACGGAAAATTTAAACCACATAAAATTGAAAAAAGAATTGGTGCAAAGACCATATTGTGGCAAAAACTGATAAGCAACATCATTCCTAATGTATATGGCGAGACCATGGTGGGAAAAGAATAATGGCACCAAGTTATACCCATGAATCCTCACCTACTTAGGTTTCACTTAGTGCCAATACAGCTGGCCTGTTTAAAGCAGTATGGGAGTACACAGAAAGAAAGTTCGCTCTAAGCCCACGAATATTACAATAATCTTCCCTGAAATTACCAGCCATTACAAATAAATGAATAACATAAACTAAAACAGACAAAGACTATAGGAAAAATATTACTGAGTTGAACCACAGAATGCTATTCGATACACGCCACCACTAGTGTTATGCCTTAGTAGTGACAAGAATCGAATCCGGCCCTGTTAATGCAAAACAGTAACATTTTTTTTTGTCAACAATTTGTTATCAACGATGACGTAGCCTGTGTATCAATTGCATTAGTTATAAAACCAATGCTATTTGATACACTTGCTAAGCCATGCGATTGTAAGAGAAAGAAAAGGGGAAAGTGAAGGATGGTACTCACTGTGCTATGCTGAGATGGCTTATCATGATTTAATGTTTTTTTTTTATTGGTTATTGGCTGTTTGTTGTTTTATTGCATTGATTTTAGTGTGGCGTGGTTTATTGTTTTTTTTTCATCACTGTTAATATTTTTTTTGGTTGCTATTTTTTGCTATTTTTTTTATTTTGTTTCGTTTTGTTATTGATATTTTTTTTTTTATGTAAACATTTGAATTTTATAGGAACAAATAAATAATACGACTAGGCACAAGACTCAAACAAGACGCGTACGGGCAACGGACGATCGACGCACTACACAGAGGGGACCTTCCCCAACGAAAGTTCACTGACAACTGATGTGAACTTTTTTTATAAGTCTCTCATTAATAGTTCAATAAAAGCGTAAAAAATTTCTTTTTTCGCGTTGTGGCTTTTCTTTAACTACCACAATCGGTTTTGTATTATTTTGAGTAAACATTTATTTTTCGCGTTGTGGCTTTTTCTTTAACAACCACAATCCGTTTTGTATAATTTTTGAGTAAAAATTTTTTTTCTCGCGTTGTGGCTTTTTCTGCACTACCACAATCCGTTTTGTATAAATTTTTTTTTTCGCGTTGTGGCTTTTTCTACACTACCACAATCCGTTTGAGTAATGAACTTTTTGAACTTTAATATTTATATATTTTTTTTTTTGTACACATATTTTTTTTTTCAGTTAAACATTCCCTCTATGGGATAAATAAAGATGGTCCTTTCGGATCTTGACTTTAATGTTTTTCACTGATTAAATTTTAATTTTGTCCAATACCTTTTGGTTATTTTAGTTAACCGGTATTTCACTATTTAAATTAGTACGGAAAATTTTTTTCTGAAATCCTGAATTAAACTTTTAAAAAAGTAAGATGCGTATTTTAATTGTTACAAAACAAAATATATTTAGCATTCTCATAAGAGAATGCAACCACTTAAAAAAACGCAAGTTTATTTTATTTTAATAGTTTATTAAACATCCGATCCCTAACCTCTGGTGGGGGGAAATCTTCAGCTATACGAAGTTCAGTTAATACTAAAATCTTACAATGGTCAAGTCAACCTATAAATGTCTGGCAAACAAACAACAACAACATGTTGAAGATGACACCAAACGCATTCCTGGACGTACGCTGGCGGCTTCCATAGGTTAAGGTAGTTTATAAGAAATGAATGTTTTAGAGTTGTAATTAAGTGCTTAAACACTAAAGAGCTTTATGCTCCCAAAATATTTTTTTAATATAAATAAATACTTGTGAACTTATTTTACACAATAGTATAATTTTAATTTTAATTTTAGGTACAATTCTTAGAATTCATTAATTTTAAGATTTAATTAATTTATGTTTATATTCATAGATACATATTGTAACATGTGTGTCAACGGTGAGCTTACAATAGATTTCGCATTTAGTAAAGACACATATAAATCGTTACGTTCTTGTAGTTCTTGTAGTATAGACACACACCTCTGAACATTTAACGAAGTATTGAACTTACTAGAAAGCTCTAGAGGCCTCTAAGATCTCGAAGGTTCTTCAGACGGCTGAAATGCTGAATCATCTAGTGGGTACTGGGCATCAAGGGGCAGGCAGCCAGTTGGAATTTGAAATTAGTCGTGTACAAGTCGGTAATTTGAAAGTGATAAAGTTTGAATTTAAAATAAAGAAAGTAAGAGGAAATAAAGAGTGTTTAGAAATGCTATTAAGTGGAATTGAAAGTGAAAAGACGTAAAGTGAGTTGTATTAAAACGGAAATAATATTTAATAAAACAAACCTAGATAAAACCTTACATTGGTGTCAGAAGTGTAATTAAATAAAACTTTAGTGAAAAGTGATTGTTTTTTTAAATTCAATTTTTTATTTTCAACGTAACTTATATCTACTTAAATGCTAGACAAAAACCTTAAAAACTAGCTTACCTAATAACTTAACTAATAACTTAAAACTAGCTTACCTAATAACTTAACTTACTGGCCCCATGCGGGCGCTCTAAATTATACTATAACTATATATTAAAAATGCCTTTCGACGTAAAAACTAACTTAAATTAAAATTCAATATTTCTTAAAACTAAACGAGAAAATTCTTAAAAACTCGTTTTTCTATGACATTTTATATACTATAAAAACTTAAAACTACCTTTTACCTAAATAAAACTAAATTAACCTAAATAAAACTAAAATATACATAATAACTATACGTAAAGAACTTAAAACTACTTAAAAATACTTAAAATAACTTAAAACTAGAACAGCCACAAGCAGCTTTTTTTTTTTTTTTTTTTTTGCAGCAGCTTATGCAAATGCACACACACTCATACATATGCATATATGAATATATATGCATAAGTACTAGCGCATAATGTACATATCCACAAGCAAATGCATTTTTTTTTTTGTTTTTATAATTTTTTTCTGGTGCCACCACTGTCCTAACGGGGTTTTACTACTGCTTAAACGAAAAATTACCTCATTATTCGTTTGCGAGAAGCCATGAGACGACACGGCGTGTCGTCTCACGCCGAAAACTCAGATAAATCCGCCTCGGAAATAGAAATAGCAGAAGAAAAAATAAGTAGCAACAATGATTCGTCCAATATGATGGCTCTTCTCCTGACCCGTTTTGAAGAGCAAAGAGAAGAACAAAAGAACGAACAAACGAAACTTCTCAAACGTTTCGAAGATCAAAGAGAAGAATACAAGAACGAACAAACGAAACTTTTCGAACTATTCGATGATCAAAGAAACGAACTAAAAGAGCTCTTTGAAGAACAAAGAAAACTTTTGAAAACAAGTTCGGTGTTGTAGAAATGTAGATGAACGTGTTGAATTAGTTGAAAAACATCTACTCAAACTAGACACAAGTTTCAAGAAGGTAGAAGAAAAATTCGAAAATTTTGAGGATAAATTGAATAATTTGTCAAAAGATGGTAAGAAAATTGAAACTTTTAATGAACAAGGTCAATCTGCAAGAGACAATTTGAAGCAGCAGCAATGACAAACAGCTGGGACGATGAAGACAAGTTTGTTGCACTGACACTGGCTCTTAATGTGGTTAAAAGTAAAATTCAACAACAATTTTGTTTATTTTAATTTTATCTATATCTGAAATATTCTTTTATATTCTAAATATTCTTTTTAAGCATAAAATGAATTTCGAGTTACAGAAATTATAAAGTTGTATGACTGTTGTTTTTTTATAGAGAATAGTTTTTCTTAGATTTAAAAGAAAGAGAATTCTGTTCGAATTATTGATTTTTTTTGTGAGGATTTAGATCTAGTTTACCTTATGTTAGATTTAAGTGATACCTTTCAATAAAATAGAAAACTTGTGAAATAAATCAATTCGTTTCGCCTCTTTAATGATTCCACTCTCGTTCTCAGATAATTTTGGGTAGTTATTCATCTTGGATTTTCAGATCGTTGGAATAGTTTGGTAACTATAGACTGTTGCTAAAAAAAACATGTCGTGGGTGGATGTGACCCTAGGTAAGCAAACGATCTCATAAGATAAGACCTGGTGAAGATGCTTATCTTCAGAGGGGTATGTCCGACTAGAAGTGAAGATGATGATAATTTTTTTAAGATGAAGATTACGATTTTGGTTTAGGATTATCATGATTCTCGTCTTAAGATAATGCCGCTTTGAGATTTTGAACTTTTTTATGATAAGCATTTTCGCGGTCTATTTTTTTTAAATTTTTTTTTATTTTTAATTTGTATTAGGGGCTATAATTTGAAATTGAGGACGTAATAGCCACGGTTGTATCTTTTATGGATATTTGGGTGGGAAACTACCTCAGATGGGCCATTTCACCTTGCCCGTCCTCACTTGAATAATTTTGCAACACTTTACCTAAATCAGGACAATTTTGGGGCTCTATTTTTATGAACCCGTTCCTTGTTTTTTTTTTCTAATATATTCATATACGTAACAAACGTCCAGTGCGTCGAAAGCAGGGACCCTCCTTCGACGAGCTAGGCCAAGCTATATGCTAGCATGCCGAGCTTTCGTGGCCTGGACACACTTTTTTCTTGCTGCCAGGATCACCCTCTACAGTTCCTGTAAGGGAAGAGAAGGTTTTGTGGTTTTTCGATAAGTTGTTCAACTACGTGCTGCTGTTCTTTTTACTGTGCATTTTAGCACCTCAGTGTTGTATGAGATTTATATGAACAGGCTATTGATGAATCCTGCCGATAACATCTGCGGTTCCGTTACACACCATAGGAAATATAAATTACGTCTCCACCGGGATTCCTGGGTCAATAATAGTAATCATAATCACAGTCATAAGAATGTTCATCCGTCGAAAAAAAAGACAGGTAAATATCACCACTAATCTGGACACGATGCAAAAAGAAGCCAATACCTAAAATTAAGTCAGACGACCAAGGAGCACCTGAAAATCAAGTTAAAAGGATCGCGAGCTTACCAAAACAGCCGGTAACAACCAAGCCAACAAGGATCAGCCTAATTCCGTTTTTCTAAAGATCAAACGAGGACGTTTGAAATTAAAGGGGGAAGAATTAATGCAGCACAAATTCCGATTCATCATTCTCATGATGCAATAAATTGATGCATGTGCAAGGCTTCAATATGCTGACGAAATGTCTGGCAAACAAACAACAACAACATGTTGAAGATGACACCAAGCGCATTGCTGGACGTACGCTGGTGGCTCCCATAGGTTAAGGTAGTTTATAAGAAATGAATGTTTTAAAGTTGTAATTTAGTGCTTAAACAATAAAGAGCTTTATGCTCCCAAAAAAATTTTTTTAATATAAATAAATACTTGTGAACTTATTTTACACAATAGTATAATTTTAATTTTAATTTTAGGTACAATTCTTAGAATTCATTAATTTTAAGATTTAATCATTTATGTTTATATTCATAGATACATATTGTAACATGTGTGTCAACGGTGAACTTACAATAGATTTCGCATTTAGTAAAGACACATATACATCGTTACGTTCTTGTAGTTCTTGTAGTATAGACACACACCTCTGAATATTTAACGAAGTATTGAACTTACTAGAAAGCTCTAGAGGCCTCTAAGATCTCGAAGGTTCTTCAGACGGCTGAAATGCTGAATCATCTACTGGGTACAGGAGCGCATCAAGAACAAAAGAAAGAAACAAACGAAACTTCTCGAACGTTTCGAAGATCAAAGAGAAGAACACAAGAACGAACAAACGAAACTTCTTGAAAGTTTCGATGATCAAAGAAACGAACTAAAAGAGCTCTTTGAAGAACAAAGAAAACTTTTCGAAGGCAAACTCACTACTTTTGAAAACAAGTTCGTTGTTGTAGAAATGTATATGAACGTGTTTAATTAGTTGAAAAACATCTACTCAAACTAGACAAAAGTTTCAAGAAGGTAGAAGAAAAATTCGAAAATTTTGAGGATAAATTGAATAAACTTCATGGTCAATCTGCAAGAGACAATTTGAAGCAGCAGCAATGAAAAACAGCTGGGACGATGAAGACAAGTTTGTTGCAATGACACTGGCTCTTTGTGTGGTTAAAAGTAAAATTCAACAACAATTTTGTTTTTTTTAATTTTATCTATATCTGAAATATTATTTTATATTCTAAATATCCTTTTTAAGCATAAAATGAATTTCGAGTTACAGAAATTATAAAGTTGTATGACTGTTGGTTTTTATAGAGAATAGTTTTTCTTAGATTTAAAAGAAAGAACATTCTGTTCGAATTATTGATTTTTTTTTTTTGAGAATTTATATCTATTATATCTAATCACTTAAATCTAACATAGGGTAAAGATTTAAGTGATACGTTTCAATGAAATGGAAAACATGTTGTGAAATAAATCAATTCGTTTCGCCTCTCTAATGATTCCACTCTCGTTCTCAGATATTTATGGGAAGTTATTCATCCTGGATTTTCAGATCAAGATAAAGTTGTGCAACAGAAAAAACTATTTAAGTTACAATAATCGATACAATCTATAGCCAGATAATTGAGTTAATCTTTTTATTTTGTCTGCATCATTTAAATATTTAAATCTATTAAGCTGTAATTGAAATTCAAGTGACACAAGCCTTGGAGCGGTGCACCACATCAAAGATTTATGAGTACCTGTTCTGGTAAGTTGTTTGTATAGATGTGGTTGACAGATAAGAGACAATTTTTTTTAAATAATTAAATGATCATTCTTAAATTAAAGACCACTGAAAACAAAAATTAATTAATGTTGAAAAAAAAGTAATGAATAAAGAAACATAATATGTCCCTGCAGGAAAAAAAAACTTTTGCGGCTAATTCAAGTTACTAGTTTTTGTTTCTCTCTTTTCGCCTGCCTTAGCAAATCAATAAAATATGTAAACATTGATTAAAAGAGTGTGTAAAAAAAAACATTTTGATTTGAGACAAGAAGATGAAAATTTTATTGTTGCTGGTTTGTCATGATTTTGTTATTGAAGTAAAATTTGTTTTTTTTCTGAAATACCAACTTAATGTGGTTAAAAGTAAAATCCAACAACAATTTTGTTTCTTTTAATTTTATCTATATCTGAAACATTCTTTTATATTCTAAATATCCTTTTTAAGCATAAAATGAATTTCGAGTTACAGAAATTATAAATTGTATGACTGTTGTTTTTTTTATAGAGAAAAGTTTTTCTTAGATTTAAAAGCAAGAGAATTCTGTTCGAATTATTGATTTTTTTTGAGGATTTAGATCTAGTTTACCCTGTGTTAGATTTAAGTGATTCCTTTCAATAAAATGGAAAACTTGTGAAATAAATCAATTCGTTTCGCCTCTTTAATGATTCCACTCTCGTTCTCAGATATTTTTGGGTAGTTATTCATCTTGGATTTTCAGATCGTTGGAATAGTTTGGTAACTATGGACTGTTGCTAAAAAAAAACATGTCGTGGGTGGATATGACCCTAGGTAAGCAAACGATCTCATAAGATGACCTGGTGAAGAAGCTTATCTTCAGAGGGGTATGTCCGACTAGAAGTGAAGATGATGATTATTTTCTTAAGATGAAGATTACGATTTTTGTTTAAGATTATCATGATTCTTGTCTAAAGATAATGCCGCTTTGAGATTTCGAACTTTTTTATGATAAGTATTTTTGCGGTCTAGTTTTTTTAATTTTTCTTTTTTTTTTGAAAATTTGTATTAGGGGCTATAATTTGAAATTGAGGACGTTATAGCCACGGTTGTATCTTTTATGGATATGTGGGTGGGAATCTACCTCAAAGGGCCGTTTCACCTTGCTCGTCCTCACTTGAATAATTTTGCAACACTTTACCTAAATCAGGACAATTTTGGGGCTCTATTTTTATGAACCCGTTCCTTCGTTTTTTTTTCTAATATATTCTCCGGCATGTAGGACGTAACAAACGTCCAGCAAAGAGCTGAAAATCAAGGTAAAAGGATCGCGAGCTTACCAAAACAGCCGGTAACAACCAAGCCAACAAGGATCAGCCTAATTCCGTTTTTGTAAAGATCAAACGAGGACGTTTGAAATTAAAGGAGGAAGCAGCATAAATTCCGATTCATCATTCTCATGATGCAATAAATTGATGCATGTGCAAGGCGTCAATATGCTGACGAAATGTCTGGCAAACAAACAACAACAACATGTTGAATATGACACCAAGCGCATTCCTGGACGTACGCTGGCGGCTCTCATAGGTTAAGGTACCTTATAAGAAATGAATGTTTTAGAGTTGTAATTTAGTGCTTAAACAATAAAGAGCTTAATGCTCCCAAAATATTTTTTAATATAAATAAATACTGGTGAACTTATTTTACACAATAGTATAATTTTAATTTTAATTTTAGGTACAATGCTTAGAATTTATTAATTTTAAGATTTAATTAATTTATGTTTATGTTCATAGATACATATTGTAACATGTGTGTCAACCGTGAGCTTACAATAGATTTCGCATTTAATAAAGACACACATACATCGTTATGTTCTTGTAGTTCTTGTAGTATAGACACACATCTCAGAACATTTAACGAAATATTGAACTTCCTAGAAAGCTTTAGAGGCCTTTAAGATCTCGAAGGTTTTTCAGACGGCTGAAATGGTACTGGGTAAACAGGCGCATCAAGGGGCAGGCAGCCAGTTGGAATTTGAAATTAGTCGTGTACAAGTCGGTAATTTGAAAGTGATAAAGTTTGAATCTAAAATAAAGAAAGTAAAAGGAAATAAAGAGTGTTTAGAAATGCTATTAAGTGGAATTAAAAGTGAAAAGACGTAAAGTGAGTTGTATTAAAACGGAAATAATATTTAATAAAACTTACCTAGATAATATTTAATAAAACGAACCTAGATAAAACCTTACATTGGTGTCAGAAGTGTAATTAAATAAAACCTTAGTGAAAAGTGATTGTGCTGAAAGTAAAATGGGTAAGCTTCTATAAGATTTTAACGCTCTTGAACTAAAAGCAGAACTTAACAAACGGGGTCTTACTACTGCTTAAACGAAAATTACCTCATTATTCGTCTGCAAGAAGCCATGAGACCACATGGCGAAGCCATGAGACGACACGCCGAATACACAGATAAATCGGCCTCGGAAATAGAAATAGCAGAAGAAAAAGCAACTAGCAACAATGATTCGTCCAATATGATGGCTCTTCTCCTGACCCGTTTTGAAGAGCAAAGAGAAGAACAAAAGAACGAACAAACTTCTCGAACGTTTCGAAGATCAAAGAGAAGAACACAAGAAAGAACAAACGAAACTTCTCGAACGTTTCGATGATCAAAGAAACGAATTAAAAGAGCTCTTTGAAGAACAAAGAAAATTTTTCGAAGGCAAACTCACTACTTTTGAAAACAAGTTCGTTGTTGTAGAAATGTATATGAACGTGTTGAATTAGTTGAAAAACATCTACTCAAACTAGACACAAGTTTCAAGAAGGCAGAAGAAAAATTCGAAAATTTTGAGGATAAATTGAATAATTTGTCAAAAGAATTGGACATGGTAAGAAAATTGAATGTGCGAAAAAGTTCTGGTGAATCTTATGAAAGAAAAGAAATGAATCGGCCAACTTTTGATGAACAAACTTCTTGGTCAATCTGCAAGAGACAATTTGAAGCAGCAGCAATGACAAACAGCTGGGACGATGAAGACAAGTTTGTTGCACTGGCTCTAAGAGAACCTACTGCTGAGTTTTTGCAAACAATACCAGCAGAGATGCATGACAAATTTGGTGCACTTGCTCAAGCTATTGAAAAACGCTTTGGAGATGGCCATATGCAAGTAGTCTTTAGAGTCCAACTTAACACCAGAGTTCAGAAACGGGGTGAAACTCTTCAGCAGCTTCAAACAGACATCGAAAGACTAGCTCACTTGGCATATCCAACTGCGGGCGAAGAAATCATTAACTAATTCACCGCAGAAGACTTCTAACATTTATTTCCAGAGAGCAGTACGAACAGCTGGAAAACGAACACTTCCTGAAGCATTAGCATTCGCCTTGACTATGGAAGCAGCTGAACAGGCTTCACAAAGAGAACATCGGTTAAGAGAAGTTGCTATAGAAGAATGCCCTTGCCAAAGAATGGAAGTCCAGAACAACCGTCGAGATGGACAAATCCGATGCTGGAATTGCAACAAGACCGGATATTTCCAGCCCCAGTGCCGAATGCCACCAAGAAGAAGCTCATGTTTTATTTTATTTATTTATTTGGTTTTATTCGTTTACTTGCATTTTAAGATACAATATCTTATAAGCTAATAAAAGCTTCAATATATAATACCGTTCTTATTCATTATACAATACAAATTTGAAATTTAAAAAGCTTATCAAATAATTAAGTTATTTAAATTCATTTTAATTTTGGCATTTATTAATATTTACAATATTTACAACACAGTTTATTCAATGTTTATGTATGTTGCTTCCTCACTTAAATATCTATTTTATTTTCTTGTTGTTTTGTTTTGTTACTCTGAGTAAAAAGAAAACTTAATTTTTTATTTCAATTTCAGCTTTGATTTAATTTGAGTTTCTTTCTAAATGAGCTCTTATACCATTTTCGCACCGACCTGATTTAGATAAATGATTTATTTCCTCCGTACCGTGACATCTATGTCAATCTTGCAAACTAAATATGTATGAAGTTTGTCCAGATCATTCCCTATCAATCTTTTTTGTAATTGTTTTGACATTTTAGTTAAGAATAATATGGATTTTAATGAATAAAAACGCAAGAAAACTCACGACAACAATATTTTTTCCTATTGGAAACATTAAAATTAATTTGTTTTGACAGCTTCAAAGTTTTATTTTTGTTTTGTTGTTGCTGAATAAAGTGCTGATTAAAAAGCAGATATGTTATATTTTGTTTTTATAAAGATTTACGATGATAGATACGTAATTTGAAATAAAACGAGTCTAAATCACGTTAATGTAAATCTTGGAAATGTATGGTAAGTCACATAATCAATTACATGATTTAGATAAATCAAGTAGATTAACCTATATCTGGTCGGTGGGAACATGGTATTAGCTCATTTTGGAACCCTAGATGGTCACAAATACATCTAATACTTCTAGATATACTATTCTTTAAACGCGTAGCGTAAATGAAAAACTGGCGTTCAAAGGTCAAACATGTGAACCGCAATGGCAAAATTAGTTGCGAACTAATCGATGAGGACATTTGCAGTCAATCATAAAGATATGATGGCTGCTGTGTTTGCATTATTCTAATATTATATGCAACATTTAGTTTTCTTCTACTGTTATAGTCACAGTTGCAGTATATCTCACATCCATAAATCAATATTGGTATAACCAAAGTTCAAGCTTTTTAGAGGAGTATATTATTGTGATGGTTGGGTAATGTAGGATGTTCTAGGACTTTTAATTAAAAATTTTTTTCGGTTTCGAAGATTTTATATATTCAGTTCGAAATTTTTTTCTCGTTTTCAAACATATTCCCTCTGGGATTTCTCAATTAAAAGTTTTTTCTCGTTTTTAAAGATTTTTTATAACATTTTCTCGTTTTCAAACATATTTCCTTTGGGATTTTTCAATTAAAAGATTTTCTCGTTTTTTTAAGACTTTTTTATAATCAGTTCGAAAACATTTTTTCATTTTCAAACATATTTCCTCTGGGATTTTTCAATTTTCTCGATTTTTGAAGACATTTTTATAATCAGTTCGAAAACATTTTCTCGTTCTCAAACATATTTCCCTCTGGGATTTTTTAATTAAAAGTTTTTTCTCGGTTTCGAAGATTTCTTATAATCAGTTCGGAAATATTTTCTCGTTTTCAATAATATATTTTCCTCTGGGATTTTTTAAATAAAAGTTTTTTTCTCGGTTTCGAAGATTTTGTATAATCAGTTCGAGACCATTTTCTCATTTTTCACTGGGATTTTTTAAATAAAAGTTTTTTCTCGGTTTCAAAGATTTTTTATAATCAGTTCGAAAACATTTTCTCGTTTTCAGTAATATATTTCCCTGCGGCATTTTGTAATTAAAAGTTTTTTTCTTGGTTTCGAAGATTTTTTTTGTAATCAGTTTGAAACCTATTTTCTGGTTTTTTCAAACATGTTCTCTCTGGTCCCTCTAGGATTTTTTATTTTAAAGTATTTTCTCGGTTTCGAAGATTTTTTATAATAAATCAGTTCGATAACATCTTCTCTTTTTCAAACATTTTTCCTCTGGGATTTTTCAATTAAACATTTTGTCTCGTTTTTTGAAGATTTTTTATAATCAATTCGAAAACATTTTCTCGTTTTCAAACATATTCCCTCTGGGATTTTTTAAGTAAAAGTTTTTTTCTCCGTTTCGAAGATTTTTTAAAATCCAATTCGAAAACATTTTTCTCGTTCTTCAAAAATATTTCCTCTGGGATTTTTCAATTAAAAGGGATTAACATTCCCGTTTCTTTCTGAACGGAATCACACTACTATGACAATAGAAGCAAGGAAAACGGAATTAAAAGAGCTGTGGCACACTGTTAAAAACAAATATGCTGATTGTGTCCGGATTCGACCAACAACGGAGGAAGATCATTTAGATATGGACGTGATAGAGACGTATTATAAAAATATTAATGAGACTTACGTCAGTTGTTTGAAATTCAACATAGATTAAAACCAGACTCTCCAACAGTTTCAAAGATTACTTTTGCTTTAAGAAAATCTCCTCCGAAACCTTTGGCTGTTGCTTCTCATTCCATCAAACTACCACAATGCGACACAGATGTTTTCCATGGAGATTATCTCTCTTGGCCGGCATTTTGCGATATGTTCGATGCATTGCACATTCAACATTCCACGTTAAGCGAAGTTGAAAAACTATTTCATCTGCGTAGTAAAACGAGGAATAATGCATCTAGAACTGTTTGTGAGTTTCCTTTGACTAACGCCAGATTTTCACTAGCCTGGGAATCGTTGCGCTCTGTGTATGAAAACACCCGTATCCTTGTTAATAACCAAGTAAAGAATCTTTTTAACTTGCCTACAGCTAACGAAGAATCTGCTAAATCAATTCGATTGCTCCAAAGTAAAATCAATGATTCGTTATCAACACTTCAAGCCCAAAACATTGTTACTGTGCATTGGGACCTCTTAGTATTTGCGTGTTCAAGTAGATTACCCAAAACTACTATAGCTCTCTGGTAGCAATCTTTAGAAGACCCCACAAAAGTTCCTACCTGGAAACAGTTGGACAAGTTCTTTAGTTCTCGTTCCCAAACTTTGGAGTCTGTTTTGGACGCTACGTCCTTCAAACCATTCACTTATCAGCAAACTCGACGAAAAAATGTAACTCAAAGACCCAACACAGTCAACACGTTTCTTGCAAAGGCGGGAGGCTCCAAGTGTAAAATTCGCTCTGCAGATCATTCCATTTATGAATGCCCAAAATTTTCAGCAATGACAGTTCCATCCCGCATCGAAATCGTACGCAAATATCTACTAATGTGCAACCATTTGTTCCTAAAATATCCGGTCAGAACTATGTGATGATTTCCAGTAAGAAAATTCTTCTAGCTACCGCATTAGTTAACATTCTAGGGCAAGAGTCAAATCACCTTGTAAGGGGGCTGATCGATCCAGGCTCTGAAATATCCTTCATTTCGGCAACTTTGCAAAAACGCCTAAATCTGCCATACATTGATCGGAACACCACAGTTTCTGGAATACTTTCTGTCACCTCTAAAAAACATTGCAGTTTTTCAATCACTTGTCGAAATTTTCCTCAAGTCATTATTTTAGCGCAAGCCATTGTGCTTAAAACACTCACAAATAATCTTCCTAGTTCATCCTTTTCGATTGTTGATCCAAACTTCTGGGCTGGCCTCTTATTGGCCGATCTGACGTTTAACAAATCCTCTAAGGTAGACCTTCTTATTGGCACTGATCTATACCCGTCAATAATTCGTGACGGTGTTAAGCACATATTATCATTTTGGCACAAAATACCATGTTCGGATGGATATTATCGTAACCAGTTCCGAATTCCATTCAGTCGTTCAACATTTCTATAACATCTGCCCTACAAGCAATTTTATACTCAAATACGAACATTTTGGGAGTTGGAAGCAGTACCTTCAACTTCAATTCGATCCAAAGAGGACCACTTCTGCGAAGAGTTGTACAACAGAACCACTTACAGACGCTCTGATGGTAGATTCGTAATCCGCCTTCCTTTTAAACCACAAACTTCAAAAACTAGTTTGGGTCACTCTAGGTTTATTGCACTTAAACAGTTTTCAAGAACTGAAAAAACTTTAGCTTCCAAACCTGAGCTCACAAAGGTTATCCCAGAGTATCTTTCACTCAATCACATGGAAAAAGTTACTTCGTTGGAAAACGTTGAAAGCGGACAATTAAAGTCATTTTATCTTCCGCATCACGCGGTCATCAAACCAGAGAGTACTTCAACAAAAGTACGTGTAGTTTTCAACGCTTCCAATGCTTCTTTAAATTTTGTCAGTTTAAATGATATTTTGTACCCAGGGCCAATTTTGCAATAAGTTCTTTCTTCTTTAATTATTCGCTGGCGATTTTACAAATTTGTGTTCAATGCCGATATTGAGAAGATGTATCGACAAATTTTGATCGTTCCCCAAGATACTTTTTTCCAACGAATTCTTTTTCGCACCTCTCCCCACTCAGAAATTGATGATTTTGAATTATTTACAGTCACTTTTGGCGTACATTGTGTCCCTTACCTAGCTATCCGTACTCTGCTCGAAATAGCCAAGGTTGGCAAAAGTCACTTACCTCTTGCTTCAAAAATTCTTCAATCACAGTCTTACGTCGACGACGTTCTGTCAGGTGCTCATAGCATTCACTCAGCAAGCCCAGAACTAATCCAGCTTCTTGATTCTGTAGGTTTTTCGTAAGTGGACCTCCAACACTCCAAATCTACTTGAATATTTACCTCAAGAACACATTTTGAATGAGAATTTCTTGAAGCTTGACGCCGATAGTAATACGAAGACTTAAGGCGTACGTTGGAATGCCAAAGGAGATAATTTTTATTTTACCACTCAACAAATCTTATTATCTGACATCTATAAAAAATGATTTTTTCTAAATCGTTCACATTTAATCATTGCAAAAATGCTAATGGAAAAGGTTTGGACAGAGAAAACAGCTTGGGACGATCTTCTTAAATCAGACTCCTTCAAAACTTGGACAACTTTTGCGGAATCACTCACTGATATACAAAATATTACAATACCTCGATGGGTAGAATATTCTCCATCATCAGAAATCCAATTTCAAGGCTTCTGTGACTCATCCGAAAAGGCATATGCGGCTTTTTTATATATTCAGGCATGCCAATCTGATGGAACAATCATATCTTACCTCAAAATCTAAAGTTGCACCCATTAAGTCTGTTTCGCTACCACGCCTTCAGTTGTGTGGCGCTCTCCTACTTTCTAAATTGATAAAATTCCACGTATCAAATTTTCGGTTCACTCGTACAATATTTTTTTCTGGACAGACTCCTCCATCGTTTTGGCCTGGCTCAAAAAACCACCCTGTACATGGAAAACATTTGGTGCCACACCAGCGAGATCTTAGACAATGAAAAGATAATGTCCCGTCGAGACATGTCAAATCGGCTGATAATCCAGTAGATTTATCTACCCGCGGTTTATTTTGCGATCGGCAGGTACTCTTGGCCACAGACTTAGAAGTGTTACTTGTAGTTGGAATAAGTGTATTTATGTTCACCTGTTGTGAAGTAGAGCAATTTGGTACTGTATTGGGAACTGTTCTTACATTAAGAGTTGGAAAAGGTGTTAGTGACTTCTGGTGAACTGGTGAAAAATTGGGTGTAGCAGAAACTCTTAGGAAACTAACATTTAAAGGATTCCTGTTGGCAGGAAGTGGTGTCGTTAGAAGATTTTCCAAAAATGCAGAAAAGTTATCCTCCATACGACGAGTATACCTTTAGTTGTAAGGCATTCTATTACACTTATCCTGTTGTTGTGCCATTGTTATTCAAAAAGAAAAAAACATTATGCAGCCAATTCAATTATATTTGTTGTTTTTTTTTGTTGTTTGTTGTTTATATTGTCAAATTAAATCAATCTTTGTTTATATCATCACCATAAATATGTATATTTAAACCAAAAAACAAAACAATAAACAAAGCTAATTGTTTATATATTCTGTAATTAATGTTACTGTTAATGAAGTGATTGGAGTTATGGTTTGCAAACAGGACGAAAATCCGGAATATCATGAGCTCCGCTTGTGCATCAAAAGAAGTTTCAGCTAAGCTAATTGCCTCTGCTCCATTACACTTATTATGGAGAAAAGTAAAAGTTGTGTTTATACACAAAGCGGGTAAATATTCACAAGTCAACCCGAAAGACTTTAGACCGATCAGCCTATCATCATTCCCTCTTAAGACCCTAGAAAGATTGATTAATATCCACCTGCGTAATGCTAAAGATCCTAATCTCTTATCTACTACACAACACGCTTATTCTAAAGAAAAATCGGTAGAAAATGCCCTACATACACTGGTACGTTCTATCGAATATTCTCTATATCATAAAGAGTACACTCTGGTCGCGTTCCTAGATATTGAAGGCGCTTTAACAACATCAGCAATTTAGCAATCACCACGGCGTTGAAGAATCTTAACGTGGACGGTTCACTCAATGAGCTTATAAGCTTAATGTTAGATAGTAGAATTATTAACTCATCAGTAGATCAGAACGCAAATCTGTCAGCAGACGCACACCGCAAGGTGGTGTTCTATCTCCTCTTCTATAGAATGTAGTAGTAAATGAACTATTAATGAACCTGGAAAGAGAGGATTTTAAAGTTAGAGCAGATGCTGACGATGTTGCCATTGCAGTGTCAGGAAAGTACGCTCAAATTCTAACTGAACTAATGCAAAACGCTCTTAATAAACTATTAAAATGGGCAGGAAAATGCGGACTGGGTGTAAACCCGACCAAAACTGATTTTGTTTTGTTCACAAGGAAATATAAAATCCCCCAACTAACTCCCCCATCAATTAATGGGACTCCACTAACTTTCTCAGATGAAGCTAAATATCTAGGTAGACAAAAAGCTACACTGGAAAACCAATAAACAAGAGACAATAAGAAAATAGCACTATTTTCTGGCAAAAAAGCTATCGGGAATAAATGGGGATTATCCCCACATATTACTCACTGGCTCTATACAGCGGTCATTAGACCTATACTCACTTATGGGGTGAAAGTATGGAGGACTGCCTTAGATAAAGTTACGTACTGTGATAAACTAAGTAAAGTCCAACGGTCAGCCAGCATGTGTATCAGCGGAGCTCTTCGTTCGACACCTTCAGCTGCCCTAGACATACTTCTTTACCTCACACCCCTCGATATTTTCTGTAAACAAATGGCAGCGAGCACGGCTGCTCGTCTCAACGCTATTTCTCAATGGACCAATAAAACAATAGGTAATACCATCATTCTGAATTCATTCGGATCAAACTCATGCAACACCGACTACACCACTCTCCAGTTAGTTTTTGACAGAAACTTCCAAGTCACTATCCCACCGAGATCCTATTGGGAGGATTTGGAACTCTCCGAAGATGAATTAGTTCACTTTTGCAGTGTTGGCTCAAAAACCGAAGATGGGGTGGGTAGTGGCGTGTACTCAGATAAACCAAATCTTAGTCTCTCATTCCATCTCCCCGACCATTGTAGAGTGTTACAAGCGGAAATTCTGGCGATTAAAGAGGTATTATCCTGGTTAAGGAAAAACGTGGTATCCACATCGGATATCCGCATCTTTTCATACAGCCAAGCAACCCTTAAATCACTCGTTGCTGTTTCCACAAACTCAATAACTGCCCGCAACTGTCGCACATCCCTCATGGAGATGGCAGAATAGTTTGACATTCACCTTTTCTAGGTGCCGGGGCACAGAGACATTTTGGGAAACTGCAAAGCCGATGAACTCGCCAGAAAAAGAACCTTAATACCAATTATTAATAATATTAATTCTCTTAATCGCTTCATTGGATAATCTAACTGGTTTAATTGAAGAGGGACTTCCTCGTTCGTTCCGTGGTATCACAATGGTCTAAGTGCGTCAGAAGTTTTCCTGACAGCCACATAAACCTAACCTAACCTAACCTAACCCGACACAGCTACTGATGCTTTAAAAAGACATTCTGCCAAACAGACGAAAAGGTACTGCATTTCCCTATTCTGGACAGCATGCATTAAAAATCACCCGAAGGATGCCGAATCAGGAACTGAGCAGGTAGATTTAAGAAACTGCAATCATGCAACCACAGCAACAGGGGAAGGAGTTTAAAAATTCCCTCTTACGGACAGTATCCACATAAAATTGCAACATCCTAAACCAAAATTGAAAAACCGAAGAATGGTTTCAATAGAATTGAAAATCCACACAAACACAATTTAATATCTCCGTCTTGCAAACAATCGTAAGAATTCAGATCTTTCGCGAAACTCAACAGAACAAACGTCCATTAAACGACGAGAAATAATAAAAATCTGAATTCCTAAGAACCGTAAGAGGACATATTAGAAAACTATTAGTCCGCCTCCAAACATGAAGAACAGAAATTACAAACAGAAAATAAAATTACAAAGTTAAAATTGAAATTCAATTACAAAAAAAGAATTGAAAAATTTAAAGAAAAAACAACAAAAATGCGCCTGTAACGGTAAAACTATCCTCCACTCATAAGAGTGGAATCAGATTTGCCCTTCCATCATATAGATACAGGGTCTATAGACGTCGTTGGATGGAAGGGTGTCCAGTAGGCCAGGACCAGAGTAGGTATACTTTCTTTGCTTTGGGCATATCTCGTCGGTTTGTGGTTCGGGGTATCAACTAAAGAGAATTTACCAAGAAAAACTAATTTTTTCCATATGATTCTAGGTACTACTTAGAGTTAATTTATTTAAAACGCAAATCAATTCTACAATGATTATATCAAACTAAAAATAATACATTGATTCATAACTTAAGTTGGTAGTTATTGAAACATTTGGAAACAAATAATAAGTTATCAAAACATAAAAAAGCAAACACACAAACTAACATGCGAATTCAAGAATGAATCGTCAATTATGAATGAACAAAGAAACTACAAATAAAATTAATATAAAATAGGACTTAAATTTATTATGTAGTTTTAATTAAACGACTTCAAAAAACAAAAATAAAAAAAAATTATCGAAAATTTATAATTAAAAGAAAAAAAGAACTATAATGGTGGAATCCTACAGATATAAAATATGGTTTTTTTTTTTTTAAGAATCACTTCACAGAACAAAATACTTGCAGGATGGGGAAAATATAAATGGGGGTTTTGGGATCAAGTTTTTATAGTTTTTTTTTTAGATTTCACAGAATATGGGGTTGAATTTTGTAAATGAATTTATTTTACTTATATTTTTTTTCTTTTCTTTTTTTAATTTAAAATTCAAAGAAGGCACCACAAACACAGCAAAAAAATGTCTTCACTTTCATACTATTTTTCGCTCTTTTTCGTTTTCTTTATTTTATTTTATATAAATACATAGCTATATATTTTTTTTACACATGCACTATCTATGTAGTTATGTAAGTCTATTTTTTTGTATTCTTCATTTATAATAGTTTTCAAATCATCGGCCAAAATTCGAAAAATCTCGAACTTTTTTAAAAACTAATTTACAAACAATATTCAACTTATATCTTTAACAACCGAATCACCAATGAAAAATTATTTTTCAAAATTTTCTCTCGAAAATTTAGTCTGGCTACTTTTATAAAATAAAACAAAATTTGCTGAGTGAATTTTTGCAGAGTGCATTTGTTTTGTTCATTATTTTGAAAATGACCCTGCAAGTGTGCTTAATTTTATTAAAACATATTCAGAAAAGATACAGAGGTTTGTCAATCTGGCACATTAATGCTCAAAGTATGAGAAAACATTTAGATGAGTTTAAGGGCACGTTTAAGAATACACCTATGGATATAGTATCTCAGAGACTTGGTTAACCGAAAAAATTGCAGATAGTGCTCTTAATACTGGCGAATACAAGGTATTTCGATCCGAGGGGGTTTCTATATTTAAGAAAAGATTATTAGCTGAAAAGTTATGACCTCCTCTGATAGGACCAATAGGCTGGATTTCTTGTTCTTGGAAGTCGTCTGTAAAGGAATAAAGTGTTTAGTTGGTGTGATATCTTAGAAGAAGTAACTTCTAATGAAAACCACATTTTATTGCTGGCTATCTAAATATTAACCTTCTGGATACTCGAAACAGCGAAGTCAAATGCTTTAACGATAATATAGCTTCTTTAAACCTCTCTCCAATAATCTATGAAAATCCAACACGTTTTACAACTACAAGCTCAACTTTATTAGATGTTTTTCTTGTAAGCAGGCCAAGTTATATGCATCGCTATGAACAGCTTGATGCTTCAGGCATTTCTAGGCATGATCTGATAGTTGCTTTTTATGACAATAACCGGACTTCCAATTAAACAAGGAAAACAATTTCTTTAAGAGACTTAACGTCTGTTGATATGCAATAACTTGTCTCTGACGTAATTAACTCCAACTTGGATAATGTTTTCCATCTTGCCACTGTTGATGAACAGGTGCAATTTTTCTTCTCGACAATAAAAAATCTATTTGAAACAAACATTCTTTTCAAAACAATCCAAATACGAAACAACGAGTTAGGATAGTTTAGCATTAGGGTAGAAGTATTAATTACCAAGACAAATGCTGCATTCAAACTGTGGAAAAGGTTTCGAATCCAATCATTCTTCAATTATTGTAAAACGTTAAGAAATGCTGTTAACATTGAGACGAAAATTCTAAGAAAACATTTTACACTTCAAAGTTTAGTAACATTACTTCACAATAACTGTGGAGGAATATTAAATCTCTTGGTGCTTCTAAGCAAACTGAACGGGCAGATGAAGTCCGCGATGAAAACGAGCTCAAAAACTTATTTGTGAATGCCTCTTCCATCAGGAGCGTTAGCATAGATGACGACATTAAAAATTGTTCCACTGCTTCTGACACCTCTCCAAAATTTTGTTTTCGACGAGTCAATGAATTAAAAGTGTATAAGGTGATAAGTGAAATAAAGTCTAATGCAATTGGTTTGGATACAATCCATCCTAAATTCATAAAAATGCTTCTGCCGTTTCTCTCACCCTATATATCCCACATCTTTTATTCCATATTAACCCCCTCCTGCTACCCCAAACTATGGAAAGCTTCCAAAATTATCTCGATTCCTAAAAAGTCCAACTCAAAACAGAAAGAATACCGTAGAATATCATAGCTTAAGTTGGTAGTTATTAAAACATTTGGAAACAAATAAAAAGTTATCAAAACATAGGTATCCAAATATTATTAATGAATATTGTTATACGAGAGGAAAAAAAATTAAGCCTAAATACAGTTAAATTGAACAATATGAAAATTCACTCTTATTTGATTTGAGAAATGGGAAATAATAATAATAAAATTGAATACAACAAAAAACATACCTGTATCCGGTTGCTAATGCGCACAGCAGCAGGACCCAACGTACCTGTACTAGTAGTAGTAGTAAAAAATGTGATTTTATTATAACAAAATAAGTGTTACTTGTTTACAATTTCACAATAAATATAGCATTGGCTTTTGCCGCCAGCCAACGTACCTGTATAGATTAATAAACAAAATGCTCACACAAACTAACATACGAATTACAGAATGAATCTTCAATTAGGAATGAACAAAGAAACTACATATGAATTTTTTTATAAAAAAGGTCTTAAACTTATTATGTAGTTTAAATTAAACGACTTCAAAATGAGTAAAAAAAAATTAGCGAAAATTAATAATTAAAAAAAAAAAAACTATAATGGTCGAATCATACGGATATAAAAAATCATTTATTTTATTTTTTTTTCTTGAAAATCACTTCACAGCACACATTATTTACAGGATTGGGAAAATATAAATGGGGGTTTCTGGAACAAGTTTTTATATTTTTTTTTCTTAGATTTCACACAATATGGGGTTTAATTTTTGTAAATGAATTTATTTTATTTTTGTTGTTATATTGTACTATTCGTGTCAGATTTTATTACTGACCATTCTGTTAATTTTCATTGAATGTTTTGAACAACAACAACAACTTAAATTCAAACAATATGAGGAACTTGAGAAACTACTCCGCTTCTTTTTAAAAAAATTAATTAACCTTCCCATGAACACGCCCAATTACGTTCTTATCGTTGAAACAGGTCTACCAAATCTCTCTCATTTTACACTGAAATTAAATTTCGATTATATATTAAAGGTGCTAAAGTATCCTACTTATAGACTACCATCCATTCTCACAAAATATACTCTCCAAAATAAGCTGGAATGGGTTAATGATTGGATGGCATTAGCAGAAAAATGTGAGACAAGCATAAACATACAGTTCGATGATTTATCAGTTTCGAAACAACAATGCTATAATCTTTTGGAGCTCTCTGATATCCAACATCGTAATGAAAGTATAGTTCAGGCAACATCCTCTATAAATAGATTGATCTACCCCGAACTTAACTACGATCCGAAAGGCAATAATTATTTTACTGATTGTCATAGCTTGAAGGCGATATATCTGATATGCAAAGCAAGATGTGAAATGTTGAATTCAAATAGATCACCTTTTAACAATCCAGATTTAAATTTTTGCACAATATGCAATTTAAAATCAAAAGGAGATACATTGCACTTTTTATAATATGCCCGATGTACAAAGATATAAGACTTATTTATTTCAGAAAGCGTTCATTAACTATGGAAGAAACAAAGAACATATTTAATGAATATAACTGGAAAGATTTGTATGCTTATATTGAAAACGCAAACAATACAACATCAAAAATGAATATAAATATAAAAAAAATATCATAATATATCATGTTTTTCAAGTAAATTTATTAGTTTATCTATAAATATTTTATAACTTTTATTTAAATTGTACAAGAATAAACATTTGAACGTGTTCATCAGGCAGATTGCAACGCCATTGCCTACATATTTTATTATATTTTATTTTTGTAATAATAATAAAAAAAATAAATCTAAAAATTTAAAAATCTAATCTTATAATCTTCAGCCATACCGAAGACCAACATATTCAATATTTACCTCAATGGAGAAGCACTAGAGCAGCTACTTCTATGGGTCAGCAAATGTAAAGAACGCAACACAGTGGTGAAAGTTCACCCAAAAACCTAATTCCCAACGTTGAAATTCCAATGAATGCCTACAAAAACCAAATTTTCATTGAAATCGATTCCAACCTTTAAACTTTAAAATCATCTTCCCAGCTTACCAGCGTCATCAAATTATAGAACCACAATTCTCCCATGATAGCCTCATAAAAATCTTGAAAAAAACATCTAAACCCTTCAGTTATCAATGGCATTAAAACCGAAGAAGCTATAATGGGAATAATTCAACGAATATACCCCTTACATTTTAGTAGTCATAAAATAAGGTTCACTTGGATACAGGCAGAAGATATCTCTTTCGAATCAGTGACAAGAAAAAATTGTGATCGATACCTATCAACGTGCGCCCAGAAATGATAGAGAAAATAAAGCTCAGATTTTTAAAACCCCACCTTACACAAGCTCAGCTAACGGACAGGTGGAAATGCTTTATTCTACGCTCTCTGAGATTATGCGTTGTCTTAAAGCAAACAAAAATCCCCAATACTTTAACTAATTATGAATACAATAGATCTTTTCACTCCCTCACTCCCGAACGAAAAGTGATCCAGTAGATAAAACTGTAGGTGAAAAGGGAAACACTACAATCGTAACAAAATCAGGAAAAAAAAATTCACAAAAGTCTCATAAAACGTTGAGTTCCCCAACAGATTGTTCTTCCCCATGTTCCATGCAGATATCCAAATCCTGGACTAGTCAATTCAATTCAATTCAATTTTTTATTGTTTATATAAAATGTATGTATTACATTATATATTTTTTAACAATAAGATTGGCATGGCGTGAATGCCCTCTGCCAGTTTGACAATTTTAATTTACATACATACATATTAAATTATAAATTAAATTTTTGTAATTTATTTGAAACTTTCTCAAATCAAATATAGCTGTTCTTACAGCACAAAGCTTGTTCACAGTAATTAATTAGATTTCCCAAGCCACTATATCCATTAAGTGTATTGAGAACCTCTGTTAAATTCATTGAACTCTTCATAAAGTGTAATCTTTGTAGCGTTCATTTGTTTCACACAAATATATTATGAATAAAGAATAACAGTGATCAACTCATTCGCTCTCACTCGTTCCTTCTAAAATTGGTTAGAGTTATTCTATAATGTAAGTTAGTCTGTTGTAAGCTAGCGCCAAAAGATATTCACCGTTCCGGGTTTTAGAGCCTCATTTAATATCTATATATATACAATGAATAAAAGAATTGTATCCTAGTAAATTAAATGTGTTGTGTCTTTAATTAAAATATACAAAGAATTAAGCGGTTAAGCCACATAAATGGTGACCCCGACAGTCGTCAAACGCGCGGTTCCCTAATCAAATAAGTGGAAACAATAAATGAAATAAGCAACCAAAAGTTAAAAAGTGCAACTTAAAATCTAGTGAAAATGCTTTAAAATATTCAATAATAAATACTTAACTTAAAAATCATTAATAAGTGAAAACTGTACTTTCCTCGACATTGAAGCAGCAAATTACAGAGAAATACAAAACGGTTAAACCGCAAAAACAAATTCTTTCTCCCTTGCATACAACATAAGTGCGCTAGCGCTTGTACATAAATACCGTTCTGGTTTCTGGTATGGCGCCACTCAAAACAAAAGACTCAATCACTAAATAAATAACTACCCAACACCAACAGACCTATAAACTTTTAACAATATCCCATGAAAGAGAGCAGTATCGAGTGACTATATACACAGTCACACTCACAAACGTTCAACAATTCAGAAATCTGCAAACTGTAACACAGCAACATAAGTGTGGACAGTAGACTGCGAAGTGAGTACTGGAAAACAACAGCAGCTTTTATAACTATTAGTTTAGTACATAGAAATATATTTTTAATAATAAGTAGTTTGCTCTTCATTCATTTCATTTATAAATGCAGATCTAGACATAAGATATAATAAATGTTATATCATTAATATGAATCTAATGAATATTATGTACAAACAAAATTGTTTTTAATATAAATTAAGAATACAATCAAACAAAAATAGAAACTCAGTTTCAGTTAAAAGGAATCACTTTGCCCACTACTATATACAATTACCTAGTAGCTTCCTTAAGCAACCAAGCAATGGAATCCGTGGCGGATGTTTTACTGAATCCATCAATACCAGATAAATATGAAGGTCTTAAAAATTATTAGAAAGAAATAGGGACAGCGAAGAAAAAAGGTTGAACGCGATATTGAATAGAGTAGAGTTAGGAGATCAAAAACCTTCAGAATTATACAGAACTATGGAATCTTTGGCAAGTAGAAATGATTTAGTAAATCCAGCACTGTTAAAAAAGTTGTGGCTTAACAAACTTCCACACTCCATACGCACATGCCTCATAGCAGTAGAAGAATCTCAAACGTCGGAAGAACTTTTTAGGTTAGCAGATCGTATTCATGATACCTTAAATAAATTCGAAATTTCACCGGTTCAATTTCATCAAACCAATAGTCAACAAGAAAACTCAAACAGTTCGGACGATCAAATGAGCTTATTACTCCGTCGAATTGAACGCCTTGAGGTAGAGCGATCAAGAGGTTTTGAGAGGTCACGATATCATTCACGAGGAAGGTTGGGCAATAAATTCAGATCAATTTAGTGGTGCATTGTGTTGGTATCACAAACAGTATGGAAACGATGCAAAGAATTGCACTCCACCTTGTAACTTCCACAACAACAATACCACAAAGTCAAACCTAGAACAAAAAACTAGAGAGTTCGTCCTCGGACGCGGCAACGAGTACGACACGAGTAAATTCTCGCCGCCTTTTTGTTTTTTACAAAAGCACGCGAAAACAATTTTTAATTGATACGGGTGCGGAAATTTCTATTGTCCCACAAAAAATGTTTCCAACTTTCCATGAGCCCATAGATTTCGTTTTAGTTTCAGCAAATGGAGGACACATTAATACATTCGGTTTAAAAACACTTTCTCTAGATTTTGATCTTCGCCGTAATTTTGATTTTACATTCGTCATAGCAGCAATTGATCATCCGATTATAGGATTTCCTGTTTAAATTTAATTTAGCTGTTGATTTACGAACCAAAAAACCAATAGACAACACAACCTCGCTTAATGTTCACTGTACATCAATGGTTTGTTCAAATTTTTCCCAGTCACCTCTTCTTTATTCGATTCCGACAGAATTTAGAAAGATTCTTGATGAGTTTACGTCTTTAATAGCACTTCCTTATTTTTCTAAGCCTGTCAAACATTCTGTTGAACACCGTATCGAACAGAAGGTCCGCTTCCAATGGCACGGGTCCGAAGACTTAATCCAAGTAAGCTTGAAATAGCCAAAAAAGAATTTCAACAAATGGTAAAGCTCGGTATCTGTCGTTCTTCATCTTCTCCTGTGGCATCACCACTACACATGGTACCCAAGAAAAACTCTAGAGATTGGAGGATTGGAGACCATGCGGTGATTACCGACAATTAAACGCAAAATCTGTCAGTGGTGAAAGTGAGATTTCTAATTGAGCTCCATAAAAAATTGATAATTTAGTTATAATATCAAACTTTAATTGAAGGAAAATTATCCTTGATTGATCATTGGCACCGTAGAATTGATTGACACAAAAAAATCGTAATTTTCATAAAGGTAGGAAGTATTTTTTATATTTCTTCTTTAAAACTTTCGAACTACCGCACTACGGGATTTCCTTATGAGGAACAAAAGAGGCTTAACGGACACTTCTCCAGAATTAAACAACAGTAACAAAAAACTCAATACGTTTAAAATGGAAGTGGGAAGAATGTCTATTTCACAACTAACAGACCTTCTTAACAAAACGATTTCCGAACAGATTAAGAATTTAGCTACAAGATCTGACATTGCATCTTTATCTTTCGAACTCGATGAGTTAAAAAACAGCTGAATCAAAAACTAACGGCGATGACCGAGCGATGTGATTTGCTAGAGTCACAGCTGGAAATGCTTTCGCGCAAAAACAACGAGAATTGCCTGGTGGTACATCTTCCTCTAGACAGAGAAACCAATTGTGTTGATCTAGCTAAACAAACATGCAAAGGGCTTCTCAAGTTAAAAGAAGGTGATGAATTGGCAATCATAAATGTTCGTGAAGTGCAAAATGCATAGTTGAAAAGAGGTACTGTCTTCTTGGAACTTTATTCGGCAGATGTCGCGGATAAAATACTGTCCGTCGCGAGTCAACTGAAAGGATCTAATATAAGAATTTTCCGCGAGCAATCCCTTATGTATCTACAAATCAATCCCGAAGCGAAAATAAACATCAAAGGTGATAAACTGCAGATAAACCATCACCTTTTCGTTTACAAAATATCACGAGGTCTTCTTATGTGATCAGCTGCGGAGATGTCATTTGTCAACAACATGTTCGGTGACAGTTCTTCACTTTATTTTGACTGCTGCGAGGGAGTGAAGATAACTCCGGTTGATAATCGACAATAAGCTTCGGCCTCTCAACCAACGGCAGCGTCATCTGGGAGTCAGTCAACGAACCCTGTCAGTTATCAATAGGAAACAAGTGTCGTCTGCCAACAACAATTAAATTTTCTCAATCTATCTATTTTAGCCTATAATATAACAAGTCTTAAAAGCAAAACTTTGCAACCTGATTTTTTCAAACTAATTCTTAATTTTGATATCATAATTTTATTAGAAACTTTTATGGAGGAACAATTTGAAAACGATTTTTTAAAATATTTTGAAGACTATAAAATAACGATAGTTCCAGCAATAAGAACAAATGTACATGGGAAAGCAAGCGGAGGTATGTTATGTAGCATTAAATCTAAAGTGTGTCATTTTGTTAAATAAAAAGAATTTCAACAAATGGTAAAGCTCGGTATCTGTCGTTCTTCATCTTCTCCTGTGGCATCACCACTAAACATGGTACCCAAGAAAAACTCTACAGATTGGAGACCGTGCGGTGATTACCGACAATTAAACGCAAAATCTGTCAGTGGTGAAAGTGAGATTTCTAATTGAGCTCCATAAAAAATTGATAATTTAGTTAAAATATCAAACTTAAATTGAAGGAAAATTATCCTTGATTGATCATTGGCACCGTAGAATTGATTGACACAAAAAAATCGTAATTTTCATAAAGGTAGGAAGTATTTTTTATATTTCTTCTTTAAATTTTTCGAACTACCGCACTACGGGATTTCCTTATGAGGAACAAAAGAGGCTTAACGGACACTTCTCCAGAATTAAACAACAGTAACAAAAAACTCAATACGTTTAAAATGGAAGTGGGAAGAATGTCTATTTCACAACTAACAGACCTTCTTAACAAAACGATTTCCGAACAGATTAAGAATTTAGCTACAAGATCTGGCGTTGCATCTTTATCTTTCGAACTCGATGAGTTAAAAAACAGCTGAATCAAAAACTAACGGCGATGACCGAGCGATGTGATTTGCTAGAGTCACAGCTGGAAATGCTTTCGCGCAAAAACAACGAGAATTGCCTGGTGGTACATCTTCCTCTAGACAGAGAAACCAATTGTGTTGATCTAGCTAAAAAAACATGCAAAGGGCTTCTCAAGTTAAAAGAAGGTGATGAATTGGCAATCAAAAATGTTCGTGAAGTGCAAAGTGCGCAGTTGAAAAGAGGTACTGTCTTCTTGGAACTTTATTCGGCAGATGTCGCGGATAAAATACTGTCCGTCGCGAGTCAACTGAAAGGATCTAATATTAGAATTTTCCGCGAGCAATCCCTTATGTATCGAAAGAAAAGACAAACACTAACCGAATTAAAAAATAAACTTCTACAAATCAATCCCGAAGCGAAAATAAACATCAAAGGTGATAAACTGCAGATAAACCATCACCTTTTCGTTTACAAAATATCACGAGGTCTTCTTATGTGATCAGCTGCGGAGATGTCATTTGTCAACAACATGTTCGGTGACAGTTCTTCACTTTATTTTGACTGCTGCGAGTGAGTGAAGATAACTCCGGTTGATAATCGACAATAAGCTTCGGCCTCTCAACCAACGGCAGCGTCAACTGGGAGTCAGTCAACGAACCCTGTCAGTTATCAATAGGAAACAAGTGTCGTCTGCCAACAACAATTAAATTTTCTCAATCTATCTATTTTAGCCTATAATATAACAGGTCTTAAAAGCAAAACTTTGCAACCCGATTTTTTTAAACTAATTCTTAATTTTGATATCATAATTTTATTAGAAACTTTTATAGAGGAACAATTTGAAAACGATTTTTTAAAATATTTTAAAGACTATAAAATAACGTTAGTTCCAGCAATAAGAACAAATGTACATGGGAGAGCAAGCGGAGGTATGTTATGTGGCATTAAATCTAAAGTGTCTCATTTTGTTATATCCAAGAATATTGAGCAAAGTCTCGTTATTCATATAACAAGCAATAGATCGAACTTTTATATCATACCGTTGCACCTCAACTACAATAACTGGCAAGATGGCTTTGATATCTTATATAATTTAATGAGTAATTCTTCCTTGGAAAATGTCATGATAATGGGTGATTTCAATGCACGAATTGGTAACTATCGAAACAATTCTGTTCATATCTTACATGCTCAACCGAAATTTGGATTGAACAGAATATCTAAAGATGAAACGCTCAACAGAAATGGCAGACAACTAATTGAGTTTCTCCAAGACTTTGGATTGTTTATGCTTAATGGCGTAGCACAGGGAGATAAATGTGGTGAATTCACCTTCATTAGTGGGCAGGGTCAATCAGTTATTGACTTCTGTGCAATATCTGGGGAATGGTACAACATAGTTGAAGATTTTCAAGTTCTTTTGGCCAATTTTTCCGCTCACTTGCCTTTATTAGTAAAAGCACACTTTGTTGAGGAAGTGGAGCAGAGGAACTTAAATATTTTCCATAAACTCAAATGGATTGAGAACAAAGCTCCTCGTTATAAAGCACTCCTAAATTATCACTGTAATCAACTTTCACTTCAGTCTACAAGCTCGGCAGATGAAATGGAAGACAATATAATACGTATAATAAACGCATTGGCACCGCATAGTTATAATAATTACAACCGAAAAACAAATGGTTCGATAAAGATTGTCATAAACTGCGGAGTCTTTGTTTTAAGTATCTTAAACTTTTCAGATCGAATTCCACCATATTCAAAAATTTGCCAACAAGGATTTCAAACGAATTTATGTTGTAAAAAAAATGCTTTACCTGAAAAATTTTGCAATGCAATTACAACACAGCAAAAATTCTAAGGAATTTTGGTCCAATGTACGGGAGCTTGGAGGTCGGCAGCAGGGTATGCAGTTTTCTCTTGAAGCTCAGACTCTAGCTGCTCATTTTAAAACTCTATTGTCGGCCGAAGAGAATCTTCATACCTTCAATTTTGCATTGAACGACGCTTGTGTTTCTGAAATGGATGCTGATATTTCATTGAGTGAATTGGAAACAACTCTTATGGGAATGAAAAACAACAAGGCCCCAGGAAGCGATGGCATCCCTGCTGAATTTTTTAAGAATTGTAACGAGGAACTTAAATATTACATGCTTAACTTTTTTAATTTGCTCTTCAATAATGGCTGCGTGAGTTACATGCAGAGACATAGACATGCCAACAACTTAAATGTTCCTCATTATAGAACACCATTCCCAAAGCACCTCATGATCAACACCCAAAGATTAAAATATGCACATGGAAACACTTAAAATGTTCTACTGTGCGTAACGGCGATCGTTTATGAAAACAACGATAAACGAGGAGAGCTTTCAAACGGTTATGGATAATGAACATTTTACGTATGCCTCTGTGTTCTCTTGCATGTTCCAACTCTCAACTTTAACCATCCGTTATCTCCATTACATGTGCCATTTGTCACGATGCTAGAGCTTTAAAATCATTTATTCTTGTCATGACCGTCGTTTAATTCAGAGTTGCATTTTAAACTATAAAAATTATAATTAAATGATATGTTGTATTAATTTGATAAAATAAAATATTGAACAAAAACCAAAATAATGAAATGATTTTAAATAAATAAAATTAAAAAATTAACAAGGTAGTTTAGTAAGAAAAAACGTAATTGGCGCAGTCTACGCAAAGATCCTACTGTTCCCATAGAAGAATCCTATTTTAAATTCAATCCAGTCCTATTCATCCCAACACAAAACAAATAATTTCCGGAGGAAGAAAAAAGCAAAATTTTTCTATCATATCATAATCCCATTTCAATCTAATTTGGTAAGTCATATAGTTCATATCCATCTTTTCCTTTTTTCCATGCCACCTGTAAGAAGAAAATATAAAAAAAATAAAGTGCGTTGCTCAAGTATTTTTTTTTTCAATCTTTTAAAGAAAGTATTCCACGTGGTTTAAAGCATTTCATCATAAGCAATTCGATTTCCGACTTTGATAAGAAAGAAAGCATAAACCAGCAAAAAGTCATGACAAATAACGGTCCGTCGGTATCAGTTGATGTTTTCAATTTGCTTAAAATTCCTGACGCGGTTAAAGACTTGCCGCATTATGATGGCAATCCAAGATCACTGTACGACTTCTTAGGTAACGTCGAAGAAATTTTAGAGTGTATACCAAAAACTAGTACGGGCTGCTACCCAAAAATAATTGTTCGTGCTATAAGAAATAAAGTCCTTGGTCCCGCCAATGATGTTTTAAATATGTACGAGACACATGTCGACTGGACAGAAATTAGACATAATTTAGTGGTACATTATTCCGATAAAAGGAATGAAACTAGTTTGATCCGCGATCTACATGAAATAAGAGAGGGCCCAAATACAGTCGAATGTTTTTATTCAAAGATTATCGACATTTTATCTGCTATGATGAATCATGTGAAATTACATGAAAACGATCTGAATGTCATAACTGCGAAAAAAAACTCTCTATAATGAAATGTGTTTAAATGCTTTTTTGTCAATTTTAAAAGAACCGTTAGGATCTACGATAAGGGTAATGAGACCAACAAAGCTGTCTGATGCTCTCAATTACTGTCTTCAAGAGCAAAATTGCCACTATTAAAAAACTCATTTTTGCTTCCTCAAAGTAATTAATTTTCAAAACCAATATAAAAAGAATTTCAACAAATGGTAAAGCTCGGTATCTGTCGTTCTTCATCTTCTCCTGTGGCATCACCACTACACATGGTACCCAAGAAAAACTCTACAGATTGGAGACCATGCGGTGATTACCGACAATTAAACGCAAAATCTGTCAGTGGTGAAAGTGAGATTTCTAATTGAGCTCCATAAAAAATTGATAATTTAGTTAAAATATCAAACTTTAATTAAAGGAAAATTATCCTTGATTGATCATTGGCACCGTAGAATTGATTGACACCAAAAAATCATAATTTTCATAAAGGTAGGAAGTATTTTTTATATTTCTTCTTTAAAACTTTCGAACTACCGCACTACGGGATTTCCTTATGAGGAACAAAAGAGGCTTAACGGACACTTTTCCAGAATTAAACAACAGTAACAAAAAACTCAATACGTTTAAAATGGAAGTGGGAAGAATGTCTATTTCACAACTAACAGACCTTCTTAACAAAACGATTTCCGAACAGATTAAGAATTTAGCTACAAGATCTGACGTTTCATCTTTATCTTTCGAACTCGATGAGTTAAAAAACAGCTGAATCAAAAACTAACGGCGATGACCGAGCGATGTGATTTGCTAGGGTCACAGCTGGAAATGCTTTCGCGCAAAAACAACGAGAATTGCTTGGTGGTACATCTTTCTCTAGACAGAGAAACCAATTGTGTTGATCTAGCTAAGCAAACATGCAAAGGGCTTCTCAAGTTAAAAGAAGGTGATGAATTGGCAATCAAAAATGTTCGTGAAGTGCAAAATGCATAGTTGAAAAGAGGTACTGTCTTCTTGGAACTTTATTCGGCAGATGTCGCGGATAAAATACTGTCCGTCGCGAGTCAACTGAAAGGATCTAATATAAGAATTTTCCGCGAGCAATCCCTTATGTATCGAAAGAAAAGACAAACACTAACCGAATTAAAAAATAAACTTCTACAAATCAATCCCGAAGCGAAAAAAAAACATCAAAGGTGATAAACTGCAGATAAACCATCACCTTTTCGTTTACAAAATATCACGAGGTCTTCTTATGTGATCAGCTGCGGAGATGTCATTTGTCAACAACATGTTCGGTGACAGTTCTTCATTTTATTTTGACTGCTGCGAGGGAGTGAAGATAACTCCGGTTGATAATCGACAATTAGCTTCGGCCTCTCAACCAACGGCAGCGTCATCTGGGAGTCAGTCAACGAACCCTGTCAGTTATCAATAGGAAACAAGTGTCGTCTGCCAACAACAATTAAATTTTCTCAATCTATCTATTTTAGCCTATAATATAACAAGTCTTAAAAGCAAAACTTTGCAACCTGATTTTTTCAAACTAATTCTTAATTTTGATATCATAATTTTATTAGAAACTTTTATGGAGGAACAATTTGAAAACGATTTTTTAAAATATTTTAAAGACTATAAAATAACGTTAGTTCCAGCAATAAGAACAAATGTACATGGGAGAGCAAGCGGAGGTATGTTATGTGGCATTAAATCTAAAGTGTGTCATTTTGTTAAATAAAAAGGATTTCAACAAATGGTAAAGCTCGGTATCTGTCGTTCTTCATCTTCTCCTGTGGCATCACCACTAAACATGGTACCCAAGAAAAACTCTACAGATTGGAGACCGTGCGGTGATTACCGACAATTAAACGCAAAATCTGTCAGTGGTGAAAGTGAGATTTCTAATTGAGCTCCATAAAAAATTGATAATTTAGTTAAAATATCAAACTTAAATTGAAGGAAAATTATCCTTGATTGATCATTGGCACCGTAGAATTGATTGACACAAAAAAATCGTAATTTTCATAAAGGTAGGAAGTATTTTTTATATTTCTTTTTTAAAACTTTCGAACTACCGCACTACGGGATTTCCTTATGAGGAACAAAAGAGGCTTAACGGACACTTCTCCAGAATTAAACAACAGTAACAAAAAACTCAATACGTTTAAAATGGAAGTGGGAAGAATGTCTATTTCACAACTAACAGACCTTCTTAACAAAACGATTTCCGAACAGATTAAGAATTTAGCTACAAGATCTGGCGTTGCATCTTTATCTTTCGAACTCGATGAGTTAAAAAACAGCTGAATCAAAAACTAACGGCGATGACCGAGCGATGTGATTTGCTAGAGTCACAGCTGGAAATGCTTTCGCGCAAAAACAACGAGAATTGCCTGGTGGTACATCTTCCTCTAGACAGAGAAACCAATTGTGTTGATCTAGCTAAAAAAACATGCAAAGGGCTTCTCAAGTTAAAAGAAGGTGATGAATTGGCAATCAAAAATGTTCGTGAAGTGCAAAGTGCACAGTTGAAAAGAGGTACTGTCTTCTTGGAACTTTATTCGGCAGATGTCGCAGATAAAATACTGTCCGTCGCGAGTCAACTGAAAGGATCTAATGTTAGAATTTTCCGCGAGCAATCCCTTATGTATCGAAAGAAAAGACAAACACTAACCGAATTAAAAAATAAACTTCTACAAATCAATCCCGAAGCGAAAATAAACATCAAAGGTGATAAACTGCAGATAAATCATCACCTTTTCGTTTACAAAATATCACGAGGTCTTCTTATGTGATCAGCTGCGGAGATGTCATTTGTCAACAACATGTTCGGTGACAGTTCTTCACTTTATTTTGACTGCTGCGAGGGAGTGAAGATAACTCCGGTTGATAATCGACAATTAGCTTCGGCCTCTCAACCAACGGCAGCGTCATCTGGGAGTCAGTCAACGAACCCTATCAGTTATCAATAGGAAACAAGTGTCGTCTGCTAACAACAATTAAATTTTCTCAATCTATCTATTTTAGCCTATAATATAACAGGTCTTAAAAGCAAAACTTTGCAACCTGATTTTTTTAAACTAATTCTTAATTTTGATATCATAATTTTATTAGAAACTTTTATAGAGGAACAATTTGAAAACGATTTTTTAAAATATTTTAAAGACTATAAAATAACGTTAGTTCCAGCAATAAGAACAAATGTACATGGGAGAGCAAGCGGAGGTATGTTATGTGGCATTAAATCTAAAGTGTCTCATTTTGTTAAATTCAAGAATATTGAGCAAAGTCTCGTTATTCATATAACAAGCAATAGATCGAACTTTTATATCATACCGTTGTACCTCAACTACAATAACTGGCAAGATGACTTTGATATCTTATATAATTTAATGAGTAATTCTTCCTTGGAAAATGTCATGATAATGGGTGATTTCAATGCACGAATTGATAACTATCAAAACAATTCTGTTCATATCTTACATGCTCAACCGAAATTTGGATTGAACAGAATATCTAAAGATGAAACGCTCAACAGAAATGGCAGACTACTAATTGAGTTTCTCCAAGACTTTGGATTGTTTATGCTTAATGGCGTAGCACAGGGAGATAAATGTGGTGAATTCACCTTCATTAGTGGGCAGGGTCAATCAGTTATTGACTTCTGTGCAATATCTGGGGAATGGTACAACATAGTTGAAGATTTTCAAGTTCTTTTGGCCAATTTTTCCGCTCACTTGCCTTTATTAGTAAAAGCACACTTTGTTGAGGAAGTGGAGCAGAGGAACTTAAATATTTTCCATAAACTTAAATGGATTGAGAACAACGCTCCTCGTTATAAAGCACTCCTAAATTATCACTGTAATCAACTTTCACTTCAGTCTACAAGCTTGGCAGATGAAATGGAAGACAATATATATAGTTATAATAATTACAACCGAAAAACAAATGGTTCGATAAAGATTGTCATAAACTGCGGAGTCTTTGTTTTAAGTATCTTAAACTTTTCAGATCGACTAATTCCACCATATTCAAAAATTTGTAACTAGGTGCCAACAAGGATTTCAAACGAATTTATGTTATAAAAAAATGCTTTACCTGAAAAATTTTGCAATGCAATTACAACACAGCAAAAATTCTAAGGAATTTTGGTCCAATGTACGGGAGCTTGGAGGTCGGCAGCAGGGTATGCAGGAAGACTAATGGACACACTAGAGGAGTACGAGATCTATAAATCAACAAAAACAGAAAAAGACAAACTTCTGAACGATAAATTGACATTAAAAACAAATGCATTATTTGACACTGCGCTCAAGTTTCACACGAGGCAAAAGAAGACAGACGCATAATCACTCCAAAAACAATACAATAATAAGCACAAACTAAACCAAGATAAAAAGAGACAAAACACAATCATTGTTAGACTTACGTTGAAGTGGCAAACATCTAAATATAAAAATAAATAATAAAAAAACTAAAATTCGCGCCTGATGATGGAATAATATTCCGAAACGCGTCGCCGATAAAAATAAAGAATAATTAAGTTGTGACCTTATAAAAATAAAATATTTAATATAAATAAAATCTCTTTTATTTTCATATTTAACTAACACGCAACTTGGAGACCAAAAACCAACAATGAATGCAGTTTTCTCTTGAAGCTCAGACTCTAGCTGCTCATTTTAAAACTCTATTGTCGGCCGAAGAGAATCTTCATACCTTCAATTTTGCATTGAACGACGTTTGTGTTTCTGAAATGGATGCTGATATTTCATTGAGTGAATTGGAAACAACTCTTATGGGAATGAAAAACAACAAGGCCCCAGGAAGCAATGGCATCCCTGCTGAATTTTTTAAGAATTGTAACGAGCAACTTAAATATTACATGCTTAACTTTTCTAATTTACTCTTCAATAATGGCTGCGTGAGCTACATGCAGAGACATAGACATGCCAACAACTTAAATGTTCCTCATTATAGAACACCATTCCCAAAGCACCTCATCATCAACACCCAAAGATTAAAATATGCACATGGAAACACATAAAATGTTCTACTGTGCTTAACGGCGATCGTTTATGAAAACAACGATAAACGAGGAGAGCTTTCAAACGGTAATGGATAATGAACATTTTACGTATGCCTCTGTGTTCTCTTGCATGTTCCAACTCTCAACTTTAACCATCCGTTATCTCCATTACATGTGCCATTTGTCACGATGCTAGAGCTTTAAAATCATTAATTCTTGTCATGACCGTCGTTTAATTCAGAGTTGCTTTTTAAACTATAAAAATTATAATTAAATGATATATTGTATTAATTTGATAAAATAAAATATTGAACAAAAACCAAAATATTGAAATGATTTTAAATAAATAAAATTAAAAAAATTAAAAAGGTGGTTTAGTAAGAAAAAACGTAATTGGCGCAGTCTACGCAAAGAACCTACAGTTCCCATAGAAGAATCCTATTTAAAATTCAATCCAGTCCTATTCATCCCAACACAAAACAAATAATTTCCGGAGGAAGAAAAAAGCAAAATTTTTCCATCATATCATAATCCCATTTCAATCTTATTTGGTAAGTTCTATAGTTCATATCCATATGTTATGATTTCTTTTTTTATGCGACTCTTTGTACAATAAGGGATTTTGTTTTATTGGATAACTTTTTGAATTGTATTTTCTTTTGAAATTGTGTTTTTTATTTTTTTTGATAATAGCTATGTTCATTTAAATTATTTTAGCTAAGTACATTTAAAAGGTGTAATATAATAGTATTTTATGTAAAAATTATATTAATTTGCTTATCAATAGATACATTAAATTAATTTATTCTATCTAGCTATATTTTAAAGATATATCTATTAAATATATTAAGTAGTGCAAATTAGATTTGTATATACATTTTTGTATTAAATTGCTTATCAATAGTTTTGTAAATTTAAATTATTTTGGTTAGATACATTTGAAAGATATGTATGGTATAGTGTAATAAAATTTGATTTGTATGCACTTGCTTGTTATTTTAGTTATTTAATTTAATATAATAATATAGTAAAGAAAATCTTAAGTCTATGTGCGCCTATTTCTATGATAGTATATTTATATTTACCTTGCAAGTCTACATACATGAAACATGATATCATACTGAAATTTTCTTCTAATTTATTTTCTCTTTTTTTTATATATATATTTAACTTATTCTTACGTGCTTATACTTACGAAGGCACTTTCTCGCCTTTTGTATATATATACTTTTTTTTTCAAGTTTTATACAACAAAATTTTTTTACAAGTTTTTGTTTGATTTTTATTCCTTTGGGTCTAGCAAGGTACTACTGTATAAATTTTAATATTTAAATCAGAGTCAAATATATGTAAAATGGCTTTAGCCTATTTTTATGAACTGTTATCTTTTTGTAATTGTTGTTGTTGTTGTTGTTGTTGTGGTTGTTACTCTCTTCTACTGAAGTGAGACCTCACTCACGACTCCGATCCTTATTCCTCTAAACCGACATGACGATAGCTGAAAACTTTATAAAACTGAAATTATCTTCCCTGAGATTTAACATTAACCTCATCTCAAACTGCATCTAAATAAAAACTAAGAAATTTCAGTTCTGTAAATTCCTTAAACAATTTTTATTTCTGATAATCTTAAATTTAACAACTGAATCTTTAACTAAAATAAAGGATCTCAAAATAAAATTAAATATGTAAGTGACCATAATAAAACTTTACTCTAATCAAATTATTTGTTGTTTCAAAAACTTAAAAATTTACTAAATATTCTCAAAAATATAATCTCTAACTTTCGCATGAGAGATATCTATAAAAACGGACGGAACTACTATACTCGACAAAAATTATTTCGCTAAAAAAAAACTGAATCTTGTACAAGAGTTACGATCTTGTTTCGATTCTTTCAAACAAGAGCTGGTAAAAATCAAATATTTTTACTTCCCCTCTACACGATTTCTTCAAGTTATCTCGGCAGACAACTTGATCTAATAACACGACAAAAACTGAAGCGTATAAATGAACGTTGTTCATATCACATCTCTATTTGGTGACTTATCTCATTAAAGGATAAGATCGAAGTAAACGGCTCCTAGGAGTGATATGTACTTATTCTTGTATACACGATCAATATTCGATTACAAAAATGACTCAACAAAACAGAAACTTCAAAACTCAAAATTTATTTTGGTGGTTAACACCTCCCACAAATCCCATATATATCAAAACCATAGAAATCAATTAGGGTAAATCAACAAGGTATTCAGAGCTAAAAATTTTCAAAAGTTATTTAATTTTTATAAATCAATATAATAATATAGTTTTAAATTCATAAAAATATTCTTAAAAGTACGCAGGTGGCTGGTTGAAATGCATTTCCCCTTTATCCCTGGTATGTTTCTTTACTTCTTACAGACAGATTAAAATTTCTTGTTGGTTTTTCAAATAGGGTGTGTCATTAAAATACGCAAGACAATGACACGTAGGTAAGTAAATTAGTTTTCACTATTCATTTCTTAATACTTTCTTTTATTTTTGATTTCAGGTCGCAAAACAAATTCGATTTTATTGTTAAAACGAACTTTATCAAAAAAAAAAAATAAACAATAATCACGACTAAACGAAATTACGAAATGTTCAGTACAATCTAGTGTAAGTTGGTACTCAGAAATATTATACAGTAGTGAAATTAAAGTTAACTTCCATTAACCCGGATTATAATGAAGTTTACTTTCACACTGTCTTACAAAAATTTACTTTACTTTAATTGTTGCTTTATTTTTCAGCAACTCAACTTCAAAAAAAAAAAACTATTAAACGTGGATACAATTCTTACATAGGCATATATAGGTAAGTCTAATGACCTCTATGAAGAATCATGTACACTTTAATTTTCACTTTATTTTCAGCAGAAGGCTTTCATAAAAATTCACAAGTACTGAACTTAATAACACACTTGTATAATTGAACTTGATTTCGACAAATCAATATTTCAAAAATATTCGCGCCAACAAAGATGATTTCGCGATTAATTATCTTAAACTTTTCTTTTTCTTTCAGATCCGAATTACGATTTTTATTCTAGTCAACCGCGATTCGAATTCTTTTATGACCGTAAGTATGCGTAATATTTTTCTAAATAGATGACTCTCACACGAATCACATTTAGGTTTTATAAACAAGTAAGTAATTTTCAAAACTTCAATAATTTCTTTATAAATTTAACTTTTATCTTCAGGTAAATATATATACGTAGGTACGTGAAGTTTATTTCAAAGATATTTATTGTTATCTTCTTTTTTTTCAGTATTTTATTTTTACACAGGTATGTATATTTTGTTAATAAATCTAATCGTGACTTTATTTTGTGTTCACAACTTTTATTTTTAGGAAATAACTTTTGGATCTGTTTCCAATCAACAAAATTTTCAACACTTAAGTTGGGATCTTTTGGATCAACAATAATTTTACGAAAGAATGACTTTATGTCCTGACAAGTGAATTTACATTCAAAGATCAACTTTGTAATTATTTTATTGTATCTCAAATTCAACAATCTGATTATTTTCTTTTCTTTACTTTACTTTTCTTTTCAGATAATCGCACAAAATTGTGAGGTTCATCAATTTGAACAATATGTAACCGTATCACGTATATTTTCAGACTAATTTTTAGCTACTATATCTTCATATTTTCAAAAACAAAAATGTAGGTAATTTTTACTATATGTATATAATTGGTCACTTGTATGATAAATTATAAATTGAACACTTTTTCTTTACTACTAAATTTTTTCGTTGCAGTTTCACAAACAATTTTTCCCCCAAGGCTAATTTTGGATGGGCTCAAAATAAATGTATAAATTTACAGTACCTTCAATTCCGGATACTTATGTAAATTTCCCTTATGTTGGCTTTCATTTCAGCTTTTTACGGTTGTATTGTTGGCTATAGCTGTAATTTATTGGCAATGACGTACGGTACTATCATTGGATGGTCTAACAGTGCTTTTAAGATGATATTGTGCTTTCATGTAATCTGACGAAGATTATTGAAATTAGATGCTCATCTATGGATCTTGAATGCAGAGAACTTGATGGGGTTCCCTGATGTTTTCATATATTTTGTTGTTTAGGAACACAAAAATATTCCCAGGTAGAGCAGACATAGTAGGTGCTCTTCGTGACGCGTGGTTTTTACCTATTATTCTGTCCAAGATTTCTCGTAGGTACTTTGCATCTCGAATTGTACTACCTATGACTGACTACCTATTTTGTAATAGAAAAAATATTAGATTTTTGGTCTATACAATGTCACTAGAGTGTAATTCAAATGTATTACATACAAAAAAAAATGAATCTTATTGGATTTTTTTCCATGTGTTTTTTTTTTTTTACTCTTTTTTCTTCATTAAATTTTTCTACTTTAAATAATCACATAATTTCTTTACCTGGTATTAAAGGATATCCTAAATTGGTTAGAGATTCTTTTTCCGCCTTTTTTTTCTGCTTTTTTCTTTATGGGATCTGACACGATGTCTGCCTTTGGAAATGACGATGCTTGTCGATTTTTATGTGGTTTTTTTCTTCTATAATATTTTGATTTTCTTCGATAAATTTACTGTCGATGTTATAATCGAATTATCTTCAGACAAATGTATTTTCTGCGTTTTTTCCTTTGTGTCGTTTGGCCAATAAGTTCGCCATTGGCGACGACGCACAAAAAAAATCTCCTAAGGGATGACGTAATTTCTTTTAGCTAAAGTTATATATTATCTGACAATTTACTTACTCGATCTTTATTCCTAAATTGTATGTTTTATTTTCAGTTTAATGTATTACTATTACCACTATGTAATTTGTTTAATTGTTTTACACGTTTTTAACTTTCTTATTTCGCAGTTGAATGGAAAAGAATTCTTTATGCGGCGTTCTGGAACTTTTCGACTCGGCGGTTGTTCTGAAGTTCGGCCGTTCCGAATTCAAAAACGCCAAAAAAGGGGGGGAGAGAGCTTTGCATGAAACGAAGTGGGTTTCACAATTAAGTCTTTCTCCTTTATATGAATTGAGTTGTGGTGGACATTTTGATTACCACAGACATAAAGTGTGTGGAGTTAAATTTTTGGTCTCCCTTAAATTTATCTGTATGACTGACAGATGTATGATTGTCGCTTTTATTTTTCAGCTATGCGTAAGTACATGTTGTTCGTATTAGTTATTTGTTGTTTCTGTTATGGTCTGGTAAGTATGTATTTCTTAGGTAATGTTTGTTGTAGTATTTATTCTGCTAAATTGTTGTTTCGTTAATCTGTCCGTACAGGACTGATGACAATTTTAAATATATCTCTATTAGATTTTATTTGAAGGTAAGTATAATTTTTATTTTTATGTTTTTTGACCTCTGTATATGAATATACTTATAAGTTGGTTTATGGGCTGTAGGTCAGTTTTGTTCCACTTAAATGAAACACAAAATGTTGTTTAAAATGACGTTTCGTTCATGATTATGAACATCATCAGATTTATTTCTGTTTATAACAACAAAGAAGAGAAAAAAGTCGTTTCTTAATAAATTTAAATTGAACGTTAATAAATAACAAATTAATAATTTTTAAAAAAAAAATTTTTATAAAAAAGTTAAAATAAATCAAAAAAGTTAAAGTTGTGATAAAAATATGAATATATATATGTCAATAGACTTACATAGTTATTGCGACACAATGCTTAAACTTTACAAAAATATAAATGTCTGTTAGACAAAACAAAACAAATTATACATGAATATTGCACTTTTTAAACATTTATATCGCTTTTAACATGCATATTGCTTTTAACACAATATATTGCACTTAATTAAAACATTAATCGAAAACAAAAACAAACATTACTCTTTACTTTTATACACTACTATGCTATTACATTATTGACATGACTTATAAGAAAAAAGATGACTAAACTATAAAAATGAAAAAATATAAACAAGGTACTCTTCGGAGTTAGCGGGTGCTAGGGGGATCTGGATCGTCTTTTCTTTTTCGTTCTCTCTATCAGGTACTTGTAGTGGGGACTCACATTGTCTAGGTCCGTTTTTTTGTTCATTGTACTGCTTGTATTTAAAATATGTAACGTCATATTTTAACTTTTTTAAAAAAAAAAATTTTTTTTTAAATTATTAATTTGTTATTTATTAACGTTCAATTTAAATTTATTAAGAAACGACTTTTTTCTCTTCTTTGTTGTTATAAACAGAAATAAATCTGATGATGGTAAGTATAATTCATATTATTAAAGTACGTCTTTGGTAAGTATTTGTAGGTAAGTTCGTAAATGTAAATGTTGAATTAAAGTCAGTTTTATGTCGGTCAGCTGATTTGGCATTTCTGCGTTTACTATTTCACATTCAGAAAATTATGGAGTGTGTATAAATGTTATATATACGCTCAAATTGTCTTCTCTTTTCATTTCTTGTCGTTTATAGTTCGGTGAAAACATTATTTGACGGTTCTTCTATGAAAAAGAAATAATTCTAACTGATAGATGGAGTTTCAGGTTTTCTACTATTTTATCGTATCTTTACTATTTTTGTATTTTTGACGTCTACTATCTTTCGTTTTGTTTGTTTTAATTATTATTCAAGTATTTTGATTTTGCTATCTATATTTTTCTGGTGAATATTTTCCTCCTAGCAGTGAAATCTATCAATGCCTCAACGCCTATCTGTTATAAAAGCCCTATGTACAACTCTGTCTTTTTCTAATCTATCTACCTATTATCTATACCTCCTTGCTCGTCTACCATTTGGGTTAGCCATTTCGTCACTTATGTTGACGTCACCATTGCGCGTATTTGGTGGTGGTTTTTGTGTACCGAATGCCAATACGTTCGCGGTGCTTCTTCAGTTTTGTTTACTGATATAGCTTTGATGCGGGGTAAATAAATGTTCTTTAAATTGTTCATAGATGTCGTTATTGTGCTTTTGGTTGAGCTTTACGATTGAATTTTTTTTGTTGTTTTCTATGCCTATACATAGCATTGGTTCTGGATATGTGTACATTTTGCAGCAAGGAAATATTTTTGGTTGCTGTTGACCTTGATTGCTATACACTGGAAAAATTTACTAAGTAAATTTTTCGTTCGAATTTTTCGTGTTGTTTAGGTGGAGATGTGGTACCTAAAGTTTGCAACATATTAGATGTTGTGATGTAATATCGTTGTTAAATATATTATGTTTATCGTATAATATTCGTATGGGTGTATATTCTGTAGGTGATGAAAATGGTTTCCCTACAAAACATGTTCATTTGTTCGAGTCTACCTCGGACAAGTGAACATGGAAAAGAAATCATTTACTTCGTAATTATTTGTCGAGTTTTGGATTTTTGATTGAGAAATTTTTAAAGTCATTGAACCCACGATCTCTGAGTCTCATGCACAGACTAGCTGGCACCGGGCTCAATATGATTAAGTTGATTTAGTTCTACTTTTGTTTAAAGATGTAAAAAGAAAATCATTTATTTCCGCAAATCCTTTGTATGGACTACTGTCTCGAATCCTTTCTCGTCACGTACTTTGTAAAGGTTGTTACCAACTATCTTGATGACATGACCTTTGATAAACTTGGGACAGAGTTTGGCGTTCCTGTGTTTTGTCGCATCGCTTAAAATGAAATTGCGCCGGAACACTTTATCTCCCACGTTGTAGTTTACCACTTTGTTCTTTAGGTTATATGTGTGCTCGTATGACTCGTGAGCTCGACCTAGAGCTGTCTTCAAATATGCTTGTAGTATGTTCATTTTAGCTGCTTTTGGTAACCAATCTATCTCTGATTGATTCAGACCTCCCAGCTTCTTCAATAACTTATAATCTGCACCGTGCTCCACCATACGTTGTCCGAACAAGGCTTCATAGAGCGACATACCAGTCACACTATGCACAGATGTGCGAGACGCACTACTAATTGAGGACAAATGTTCATCCCAATTAATTTGCTTAGGATCAATTTATGCGCGAATGGCGCTTAAAATAGAACGATTCACTCTGCTGTTCTAACATGTTTAACATGTTCTAACATGTTTAATTCCAAAATTTTCTAAGTACTTTCCGAAATCTTTACTAATGAACCGAGATCCGTTGTCGGAGAGCAACGTCTCAGGTACACCAAAAATTAAAAATACTTCTTCTGTCAGAAATTTAATAAGCTCACTAGTATTAGCTTTTTTAAGAGGCTTAATAAGTACAAATTTAGTCAATTGGTCAAGTATAATCACTATGAAAGTGTTGCCATTCCTTGATCTGGGATACGGTCCCAAAAAATCTACATAAACGTGTTGGAATGGTCGATCTGCCGTGAAGGCTTTTCCCATCTCCGTACGTAACGTTATGTTTGGTGCTTTTGTAGTTTTGCACGTATCACAATTATTAATATACAGTTTTACTTGACTAGCCATGGTTGGCCAATAAAATCTCTGTCGCAGGCGATACAACGTTTTAGTTATTCCCCCATGCGACGATCTTGGTGGTTCATGAGCTTGAAAGATCAACCTTTCGGTCAGCTCCGATGAAATCCAAAGCTTCCAAGTCATATCTTCTTCGATAGGATTCCCAGTTGCATGTTCAACTCTTTTATAAACGAAGTTTTCAGATACCCTAAGATCTGGTAATCATTCTTTATTGTCGTTAATGTGGGCAATCAGTTGAAGATACTCTTCGGACTTAAAATTCTGATCTTCTAAATTTATATGTAATACTTGTTGGTCTTTCGTTACAGGTATCGTATTGGAGTTTTCAACTTCAAGTCCATCAACATCATACACGCGCGTCAGGTGTTGAGTTCCTCTACGATGTTCTATCCGAAAGTCGAAACCTTGTAACTTAAGACTCCACCGGGCTAATCTCCCAGTTGGATCTTTATTACTAAAGATCGGTTATTACTAAAAATTTGTAACCCTCGACGTACGGTCTAAACTTATATATGCCTTGGACTGCTGCCAAGCATTCTCTTTCTGTAACGGTATAATTTCTCTGAGCAGCGTTGAGCTTTTGAGAATAAAAATATATCGGCATTTCATCTCCGTCTTCGTTCCTCTGGCATAATACACAACCTATGCTCGCTCTAAAGCCTTGATAGCTACTTCTCCAAAATTGAATTTTCGATTTTTCTTTAATGTGTCTGATATAGGGGCGGTAAGAGTTGAGAAATTCTCGATAAATCATCTATACCATCCGGCCATTCCTAGGAATCTGCGGACTTGACGTAGAGTCGTTGGTATAGGAAACTCTAATATTGCTGAAACTTTTGCCGGATCAGCTTTCAAACAACCCTGTCCCACTATATATCCTAAATATTGTAACTCTCTAAAACAGAATTTTGACTTTTCTACATTAATAGTTAAACCAGCGTCGTCTAAATGTTTAGCTCCTTTTTTCAAAATGTCGATGTGTTCGTCGAAGTTTTTCGAGATAACTAAAAGGTCATCTAAATAAATGAATACTTGCTCTCTCAACTCTCGAGGAATCACTTTGTCCATCAAACAGGTCAAACTTTGCGCGGCGTTCGAGAGTCCGAACGGCATCACACGGAACTGATATAAGGGACGTCCAGAGACTGTAAACGCTGTCTTCTCCCGTGATTCTTTCTCCAGGGGTACTTGCCAGTAAGCATCTTTCAAATCCACGCTAGAAATATAACGTGTTTCTGAAAGGCGTGCCAACAATCCTTCGATGTGCGCAATTGGATTCGCATTTTTCTTCGTTACGCTGTTAACTTTTCGGAAGTCGAGGCATAATCGGTTTTTTCCTGGTTTCCTCACAAGTACTACTGGTGATGACCATGCACTCTGACTCTCCTCGATAACACCTAACGAGATCATACGATCCAATTCCGCGTCAACTAGGCATTGTACTGCTGGGGATATGGGATAGTGACGTTGCTTTATTGGAAGCGCGTCTCCCGTATCTATCTTATGTTCCATCAGATGTGTTCGTCCGAGACCTTGGACGGCGAATGACGGAAATTGTTCGATTACTTTTTTCAGAATGGTGGATTCCTCCACGGATAAGATACATTCCGATTGGTTGGCTGGTTCGGATGTTGTCTCGGTAGCGGAACTTATTGAAGATATTATTTGTGGTGCGATTTTGAACATCGACCCAAAATCTACGCCTAAATATAATTTTTGTGATAGTGATGGTACTACGTAAAGATCCATTGAATGAGTTATGCCTTTACATTTCAACTGTGTAGTAATTACACCTATCACGTCTTGCTTTCTGCCGTCGGCAGTAGAAACACTACTCGTGAACTTCCTTATTGGGATGTTCAATTCATCAATAATTCTAACAGCACCGTTTCCAAGGCAACTGATGCTCGCTCCGAAGTCAAGTAATCCAAGCCATTTACTCTCTAATAACTCTACTTCGATATATGGGCGCGGATCACCCGAAATACTATCGATTGTGGTGGCCGATAAGGCTCTAAACATTTTGCGTCTTCGCAAAAATCGGTTTCTTAACTTCAAAATTTTCTTCTGGTGGTTCGGAAAAGTATAGATTCTCTTCCTAGCTTCTGCATATTCAAGCTGTCTTTGATGTAAGGGCTTGAGCTTTCTCAAAATGTTTATTTTAGATTTAAAAATTGGTTTAAGTATTTTAATAGGTTTTTGTTCATTAATATTCGGTTTTAAAATTTGAATGGGTTTTGGTACGGAAAAATTTGGATTGACATGTTCTTGCGAAAGTGAATTCTCTACATTGGTCTCTCCGAGGTTCCCGTCTTCACCAGATCTCTCTCGAGGTGATGCTGGCTCTTGAATGGGTTTCCCGAGCATTTTCTGCAACTGGGTGTTACTACTCCTGGGGTACCACATTTATAACAAAATAAGCGTCGTTGCAAGTCGTTACAGTCACGGAAAACATGACCTACTCCTTGGCAATTCCAACAACTGACATTGTCACTTATTTGATTAGCTTCTCGAGATCGATTCGGATTAAACGCCTCTACTGCTGTAGACATCTCTGCAACTGGTAGTTCGTTCATCTGTACTCCTATTTCACTATATTGCTTGCGTTGGTGATTGACAAACGCAGGTGGAGCACGGTTACGAAGAAGGTCTTGATTGTTCCAGTATCGTTCCATCATCCTGCAGGTATGTACTAAATCATTCAGGCTGCTAGACTTTGCTGTTAACAAGAGTTCTCCCATCTTGCGCTTCACGTTCTGCTTTAAAACTTCTACTAACTCTGAATTCGGTTTGGGTGACTTCATTCTCGAGTTGATTCGTATTATATCTTCATAAAAAATTTTAAAAGATTCTCCAGGTTGTTGTTTTCGATCTGACATCTGTCTGAATAATTCAGAATCCGTTTCCAGAGTTTGATATTGTTCAGTCAGTGCCAATCGTAAATTCAACCATGATGATCTGGGGTTACTCTTCAAAAATCCTCAAAACCATGTTTCTACTGAGCCTGTAATAAAGTGGTGGAAGTTTGCTACTATTTCTGGCCAAGATGTGTTGTGGCTATCCTTGACTCTTTCCAAACGAAATAAGAATCCGTCCACTGTCATGTTTTTGCTGTTGTATTTTATCCCCCACTTGTGATAGTGTGGAAATCTTACAAACGTTCCGGCTGGTGATGTCAATGGAACTTCAGCATTAGGCCTTGCTGGTGAATCTTCGAATCTCATTTGGTTAATCCGTCTGAAAAATTCCAAGTCATTAGCACTAGTAACATTCGGTTGGTTAGTAGGTTGATTCATTGTAGGAAATTCTCTCGTATAAGTTGGTACATTAATTTCTCTAGCTCGTATAGGTACATTGTTATGATTTTGTGTAGTTTCATATCGAGGTGTAGGTTGATCACATAAGTCTACTAAAGGTTGTGTTGGTGGTATTATTCCTCTTGCATTATTTTGGCTTAACGATTCGGTTAGCGTTTATCGTATGATATTGCCGACTTGGTCTAGTATCTGCTTTTGACTTCTGGCCAACGTTTCTTTTAATGCCTTTCGATCGTCTTCTTTGCTGATACCTACTGATGTAGCCACTATGCCTCGTATATAGTCCTCTAAACGATTTTCCTCTTGCGAATTGAAACTAGTGTTCAGACTGCGCCTACCTACAGGTGATGGATTCCTCTGTGCTGGTGCTGGGTCTGGTCTGTCATCATTACTAGGTACTTCTTGTGTTTCTCTTGGCGGTTCTGCTGTTGGTTGATTTGCAGTTATGTTGCCAATTGATCCTGATGGTCTATCCATAGCTAGATTTTCTTGTTCGTCCATGTCTCTCCTTGAGCGGATGTTGTGTGATCTAGGGATCGATGGTAAACGCGGGTTGGTTTGTTTTAATTTTATTGGGGTGTGTTTGACTTTCCCCATGAAATTTGATGTTAATTTTGTTGTTAAACAGGTTAAGTTTAAGTGTTCTAAGAACGAGAATGCCTATCTATAAAAAAAATTTACTAACTAATCTTACTAACTATCTTCCTATCTTTATTGGGTTTTTGGCCCTCAAAAACTAAATCTTAATCCTCTGAATTACTTCTTTCAGGGATTAACTACTATCTCTAACTACTAATAATTTTCTTCGAAAAATCTAAATGTGCCACCAGGCAATCTAAATCTAAATGTGCCACCAGGCAAAACTAAAACTACAAGTGCGCCACCAGGCAATCTTAAACTAAATGTGCCACCAGGCAAATACTAAATGCGCCACACGGCAACTAAATACTAAAGGTGCCACCAGGCAAAACTATAACTATAAATACGCCACACGGCAAAAATTCTCAAAAGTTACCACACGGCAAATAATTCTAAATACGCCACACGGCAATCTTAAACTACAAAAAACGCCACCAGGCAAAACTTTAACTAGATGCGCCACCAGGCAAAACTATATCTAAATATTTCAAAAATAAATGTTCTCAAAACAAATGTCTCAAAAAAAAATTTTCTTAAAGTTTCAAAATTTCTTCAATACTTTCTAAACTTTACTAAACTTCTCTTTATATTAGTTGTCTCTATCTCATTGCAGGTTTGGAGTCGTGAGTGCAATTCCCACCTTCCAAGAGCAACTTAACAACAACAATCAGATTTCTCTTCTAAAAATCTGTAAAAATAATGTAAACCATTCTACTACGAATCTTATTAAGGTTTTACTATACTAAAGCAAGTTGTTACAATTTCCTTCTTCTACAGCTTCCCCTGTCGCTACTGACTCAAGAAAGTTATTCACATCTCTTAACGGACAACAGACCACAAACTATGAAAAGAATTGATCATAAACAAACAAAGCTATCTTCTTTCTACCTCAAGTGTATATGATGTTAAATAAAAATCCAAATTTATGTTGATATCTCTTCAACTCTGTTTTCGTCTGTCGGCTTTCGCAGCTGACGTAAACAGGAAAAAAATTCGACTATTCACCGGTCGAAAGAACAACTGACTAAACTTCAAAGACTAATTAAAATTGCGAATTACTTCCATTAAACGCTACAGCCACCGGACTAACATCGCATCCAATACGGCCGTCTAACTTCTAAATAACTCTAAAATTGAAATGAAATTATGGTATTTTTACGAGAGTGGAAAAGTATTTAAGCAGGTTATCGCTGCTGACGTAATCGGGAAAATGTTCATCAATTACCGGTCGATACTTAAGTTAACTACCTTCCGTTGGAAAATCTCAAATAAACTATCAACCACAAACGATTTCTCAAAATTTGTTTTACTTCTAACAAAAAAAAATGTATTAAAGAAAATGATGCTAACACTTCCAAAACAAGTCTTCATTCTAATTTCAAAAATCTTCAACATCTTACTATTCACTATAAACTTCGGGCAGCCCCACGACATTGGACGCCATTATGTAACGGAAGTTATAAATGATTAAAATTTTCTCGTCGTTGACCATTACACGGGGTTGATTATCATACAGAAAATTGAAAATCAGAAACTTGCTTGAAGAATTGTGGATTGGTATAGTTGTGAAGTGAAATTCCAAAAACACAAAAAGAAAACAAGAGGCAACTGAATTTTCATCAATAGAATTTCGTATGAATTTTTTTGATTTGATGATGTGTAACGAAAATTGAATTGATAACTGTATGAATGCATTAAGAGATGTTGTATATGCATATGAGTGTATGTGTGTGTAATGGTAACAATAAGAAAATAATAATGATTTATGGTTACAAAAAAAAGGTTGCTTAGTCTCTTTTACAAATTGGGTATTATTCTCACTTCATACTGAATCTTCATGACGAACCACGACTGGCTTACAAACTTCAAGATCGAGAAAATATTTCGACATAATCTCTCTACTCACAACATAACTAAGATTCGCCTCTCTACTACCTACTCCCAATTACTCACAAAAGAAAAAAAATCCTTTTCTTGTAGATCTATTAGCCATAAAAAGACACTTCAGGTCGCTAAGAGAGAAATGTGTGCTATTGACCTCACCCTCCATCCATCTCAACAGATAGGACAGGGATCTACTTCAACGCACACACGTCCTCGCACAACTAGAAGAATCTGTGTGTACCTAGATGACCTATACACTGGTTGTATGATACTTGGAGAAATTCCTCGACCTTACTTCTGATGAAGGACAGGTTACGATTAAATGAAATAAACGTAATCCTCAAGTGATCTTCTCACTCGATATGAACTTCTCTCTTAAATTTACACTGTTATTGAAGTAGTCAACTCCTCTACCTAGTCAAACGTAAGGTGTGTGTTAGGAAAAGCTAACATAAGAGCGGAAGAGAACTAACATGGACAAGGATTCTAAACCCTTCTCACTATCGACATTTAGTACTCCTCTCGACAGAGAAGCGCGTCCAAGCCGAAGCAAAAAGGGGTGACTAACTCTCGACTGCTGCGTCAGGTCCTTCTCATCCACCTCAACTAGCTCATGGTGCTAAGGGTCGCGAGTCTTTGCTACAGGAGAAGAAGCCGGTGTTACCATATATTTGACCTGGAACCAAGATGTTATCTGACTCGGAAACGATTAAAATGCCGTAAAGGGGTTAAACAGTTGCCTAAGTTCATAGAGAAAAAGTGTAAAACGTTGAAAAGATTGAAAGGTTAAATTATTACTAGCGGACAGATTCATTGACAAGGAATAAAGATGGACTTATCCTTTTGAGCTACCTTTGCCCTACCCTCCATGTTCTTTACGCTCAAGATTGTTCAAAGAACCCTTTTGTGTGGGAGAATCAGATGTTATTAAGATCCTCTACTGTGTCTATCTACCCGACCAAAGAATTCTATCAATAAGACTTGACAGAAATGCTCCCTTATGACGTTTCCTCTGACACGAATTTTGATGAGGAAACATCCCACTAATTCACGAAATTAGCGTAGAATGTTCCTCCTCACTACATCTATAATCACAGCATGATTGTTGTTGTTGTTGTTGTTGTTGTTGTTGTTGTTGTTGTTGTTGTTGTGGTTGTTACTCTCTTCTACTGAAGTGAGACCTCACTCACGACTCCGATCCTTATTCCTCTAAACCGACATGACGATAGCTGAAAACTTTATAAAACTCAAATTATCTTCCCTGAGATTTAACATAAACCTCATCTCAAACTGCATCTAAATAAAAACTAAGAAATTTCAGTTCTGTAAATTCCTTAAACAATTTTTATTTCTGATAATCTTAAATTTAACAACTGAATCTTTAACTAAAATAAAGGATCTCAAAATCAAATTAAATATGTAAGTGACCATAATAAAACTTTACTCTAATCAAATTATTTGTTGTTTCAAAAACTTAAAAATTTACTAAATAAATATTCTCAAAAATATAATCTCTAACTTTCGCATGAGAGATATCTATAAAAACGGACGGAACTACTATACTCGACAAAAATTATTTCGCTAAAAAAAAACTGAATCTTGTACAAGAGTTACGATCTTGTTTCGATTCTTTCAAACAAGAGGTGGTAAAAATCAAATATTTTTACTTCCCCTCTACACGTTTTCTTCAAGTTATCTCGGCAGACAACTTGATCTAATAACACGACAAAAACTGAAGCGTATAAATGAACGTTGTTCATATCACATCTCTATTTGGTGACTTATCTCATTAAAGGATAAGATCGAAGTTAACGGCTCCTAGGAGTGATATGTACTTATTCTTGTATACACGATCAATATTCGATCACAAAAATGACTCGACAAAACGGAAACTTCAAAACTCAAAATTTATTTTGGTGGTTAACACCTCCCACAAATCCCATATATATCAAAACCATAGAAATCAATTAGGGTAAATCAACAAGGTATTCAGAGCTAAAAATTTTCAAAAGTTATTTAATTTTTATAAATCAATATAATAATATAGTTTTAAATTCATAAAAATATTCTTAAAAGTACGCAGGTGGCTGGTTGAAATGCATTTCCCCTTTATCCCTGGTATGTTTCTTTACTTCTTACAGACAGATTAAAATTTCTTGTTGGTTTTTCAAATAGGGTGTGTCATTAAAATACGCAAGACAATGACACGTAGGTAAGTGAATTAGTTTTCACTATTCATTTCTTAATACTTTCTTTTATTTTTGATTTCAGGTCGCAAAACAAATTCGATTTTATTGTTAAAACGAACTTTATCAAAAAAATAAACAATAATCACGACTAAACGAAATTACGAAATGTTCAGTACAATCTAGTGTAAGTTGGTACTCAGAAATATTATACAGTAGTGAAATTAAAGTTAACTTCCATTAACCCGGATTATAATGAAGTTTACTTTCACACTGTCTTACAAAAATTTACTTTACTTTAATTGTTGCTTTATTTTTCAGCAACTCAACTTCAAAAAAAAAAACTATTAAACGTGGATACAATTCTTACATAGGCATATATAGGTAAGTCTAATGACCTCTATGAAGAATCATGTACACTTTAATTTTCACTTTATTTTCAGCAGAAGGCTTTCATAAAAATTCACAAGTACTGAACTTAATAACACACTTGTACAATTGAACTTGATTTCGACAAATCAATATTTCAAAAATATTCGCGACAACAAAGATGATTTCGCGATTAATTATCTTAAACTTTTCTTTTTCTTTCAGATCCGAATTACGATTTTTATTCTAGTCAACCGCGATTCGAATTCTTTTATGACCGTAAGTATGCGTAATATTTTTCTAAACAGATGACTCTCACACGAATCACATTTAGGTTTTATAAACAAGTAAGTAATTTTCAAAACTTCAATAATTTCTTTATAAATTTAACTTTTATCTTCAGGTAAATATATATACGTAGGTACGTGAAGTTTATTTCAAAGATATTTATTGTTATCTTCTTTTTTTTCAGTATTTAATTTTTACACAGGTATGTATATTTTGTTAATAAATCTAATCGTGACTTTGTTTTGTGTTCACAAGTTTTATTTTTAGGAGGTAATTTTTACTATATGTATATAATTGGTCACTTGTATGATAAATTATAAATTGAACACTTTTTCTTTACTACTAAATTTTTTCGTTGCAGTTTCACAAATAATTTTTCCCCCAAGGCTAATTTTTGATGGGCTCAAAATAAATGTATAAATTTACAGTACCTTCAATTCCGGATACTTATGTAAATTTCCCTTATGTTGGCTTTCATTTCAGCTTTTTACGGTTGTATTGTTGGCTATAGGTGTAATTTATTGGCAATGACGTACGGTACTATCATTGGATGGTCTAACAGTGCTTTTAAGATGATGTGCTTTCATGTAATCTGACGAAGATTATTGAAATTAGATGCTCATCTATGGATCTTGAATGCAGAGAACTTGATGGGGTTCCCTGATGTTTTCATATATTTTGTTGTTTAGGAACACAAAAATATTCCCAGGTAGAGCAGACATAGTAGGTGCTCTTCGTGACGCGTGGTTTTTACCTATTATTCTGTCCAAGATTTCTCGTAGGTACTTTGCATCTCGAATTGTACTACCTATGACTGACTACCTATTTTGTAATAGAAAAAATATTAGATTTTTGGTCTATACAATGTCACTAGAGTGTAATTCAAATGTATTACATACAAAAAAAATGAATCTTATTGGATTTTTTTCCATGTGTTTTTTTTTTTACTCTTTTTTCTTCATTAAATTTTTCTACTTTAAATAATCACATAATTTCTTTACCTGGTATTAAAGGATATCCTAAATTGGTTAGAGATTCTTTTTCCGCCTTTTTTTTCTGCTTTTTTCTTTATGGGATCTGACACGATGTCTGCCTTTGGAAATGACGATGCTTGTCGATTTTTATGTGGTTTTTTTCTTCTATAATATTTTGATTTTCTTCGATAAATTTACTGTCGATGTTATAATCGAATTATCTTCAGACAAATGTATTTTCTGCGTTTTTTCCTTTGTGTCGTTTGGCCAATAAGTTCGCCATTGGCGACGACGCACAAAAAAAAATCTCCTAAGGGATGACGTAATTTCTTTTAGCTAAAGTTATATATTATCTGACAATTTACTTACTCGATCTTTATTCCTAAATTGTATGTTTTATTTTCAGTTTAATGTATTACTATTACCACTATGTAATTTGTTTAATTGTTTTACACGTTTTTAACTTTCTTATTTCGCAGTTGAATGGAAAAGAATTCTTTATGCGGCGTTCTGGAACTTTTCGACTCGGCGGTTGTTCTGAAGTTCGGCCGTTCCGAATTCAAAAACGCCAAAAAAGGGGGGAGAGAGCTTTGCATGAAACGAAGTGGGTTTCACAATTAAGTCTTTCTCCTTTATATGAATTGAGTTGTGGTGGACATTTTGATTACCACAGACATAAAGTGTGTGGACTTTAATTTTTGGTCTCCCTTAAATTTATCTGTATGACTGACAGATGTATGATTGTCGCTTTTATTTTTCAGCTATGCGTAAGTATATGTTGTTCGTATTAGTTATTTGTTGTTTCTGTTATGGTCTGGTAAGTATGTATTTCTTAGGTAATGTTTGTTGTAGTATTTATTCTGCTAAATTGTTGTTTCGTTAATCTGTCCGTACAGGACTGATGACAATTTTAAATATATCTCTATTAGATTTTATTTGAAGGTAAGTATAATTCATATTATTAAAGTACGTCTTTGGTAAGTATTTGTAGGTAAGTTCGTAAATGTAAATGTTGAATTAAAGTCAGTTTTATGTCGGTCAGCTGATATGGCATTTCTGCGTTTACTATTTCACATTCAGAAAATTATGGAGTGTGTATAAATATTATATATACGCTCAAATTGTCTTCTCTTTTCATTTCTTGTCGTTTATAGTTCGGTGAAAACATTATTTGACGGTTCTTCTATGAAAAAGAAATAATTCTAACTGATAGATGGAGTTTCAGGTTTTCTACTATTTTATCGTATCTTTACTATTTTTGTATTTTTGTCGTCTACTATCTTTCGTTTTGTTTGTTTTAATTATTATTCAAGTATTTTGATTTTGCTATCTATATTTTTCTGGTGAATATTTTCCTCCTAGCAGTGAAATCTATCAATGCCTCAACGCCTATCTGTTATAAAAGCCCTATGTACAACTCTGTCTTTTTCTAATCTATCTACCTATTATCTATACCTCCTTGCTCGTCTACCATTTGGGTTAGCCATTTCGTCACTTATGTTGACGTCACCATTGCGCGTATTTGGTGGTGGTTTTTGTGTACCGAATGCCAATACGTTCGCGGTGCTTCTTCAGTTTTGTTTACTGATATAGCTTTGATGCGGGGTAAATAAATGTTCTTTAAATTGTTCATAGATGTCGTTATTGTGCTTTTGGTTGAGCTTTACGATTGAATTTTTTTTGTTGTTTTCTATGCCTATACTTGGCATTGGTTCTGGATATGTGTACATTTTGCAGCAAGGAAATATTTTTGGTTGCTGTTGACCTTGATTGCTATACACTGGAAAAATTTACTAAGTACATTTTTCGTTCGAATTTTTCGAGTTGTTTAGGTGGAGATGTTGTACCTAAAGTTTGCAACATATTAGATGTTGTGATGTAATATCGTTGTTAAATTTATTATGTTTATCGTATAATGTTCGTATGGGTGTATATTCTGTAGGTGATGAAAATGGTTTCCCTACTGTTCTATGATTTTAAGTCCATGTTCTGGTAATTTCAACAGTTCGGTTATGAGTAGTTCATCGGTTTTCGAGTTTTCTATATTATTTCTTTCTTTCTGTTCGTGAATTCTACTTTTTGCTTTTGATTGAGCTCTCGTTACAACATAGATACATAATTGCTTTAAATCATCGGAGTCTATTTTTATGCGACTCAGTGCGTCGGCTGTACAGTTATCCTTACCTGGAGAATAGAATCTATATAGAAGTTGTATTCTTCTAGCAGTAAGTTGTCTAAATTTTGTTAGCATGCTACTAGGTTCTTTAAGTGAGAACAAGTACACTAAAGGTCTATGGTACGATAGTGTTTAATTGCCCATACAATTGCAAATAATTCTTTCTCAATTCTGCTATAGTTTTTTTCTGCTTTATTAAGAGTTTTGCTTGCACAGGCAATCGGTCTATCGTCGAAATAAGATAAAACAGCTCCTAGAGCGAAACCTGAGGCATCCGTTCGTAGGATGAATTCTTCGTTAAAATTTGGAAATTGTAAAATTTTAGGACTTATAAGGATTTCTTTAAGCAAAGTAAAAGATTTTTCGCAATTTTGTCTTAAGTTTATTCAACAATATGTTATGAATAACGCTGTCAAATGCCTTAGAGAAATCTAAAAACACAATTAATCCCATCATTTCACTGTCGAACCCAGCCCGTATATCTTCAGAAACCTTGATCAAAGACGTAGTGCAGTTATGTCTAGCCCGGAAGCCAGATTGGTGTTCAGCAATTAATTTTGTATGATTTAGAAAAACCTTTATCTGATTACTCAAAAATTTTAGGACTTATAAGGATTTCTTTAAGCAAAGTAAAAGATTTTTCGCAATCTTTATTAAAATGAAATTCGATATATTTTTTCAGTAATCGGTTAAGTGGGATGGAAATGGTAGCGAAATTAGGGATAAATTTACGATAGTAATTGGCGAATGCAACGAATCTTCTTACTTCATCGGCGTTGGTGGGTGTTGGGTAATTTTTCATTGCGGAAGATTTAGTGGAATCGGGGAGGATACCATCATCAGAAATAACGTGGCCTAGGTACAACACTTCCTTACGCAAGAAAGAGCATTTTGCAAGGTGTATTTTCAGATTTACTTCTCTTAGACGTTCAAACACTTTTATTAAATTTTTATTGTGGTCTATTAAACTTTTACCAAAAACTATAAGATCATCAAGATAAACAAAACATCGTGAATATGTTAATCCTGACATCGCTATGGACATCATTTTTGAAAATTTACTGGGTGAGATCTTTAAACCCATAGGTAGTCGTTTTAACTGGTAGTGACCATCTTCTGTTGAGAACGCTGTGATTGGTCTGCTATCGGTATCCAACTCCATTTGATAGTATCCTTGGCTTAAATCTATACATGAAAAGTAAGTTGCTCCTCCTACCATATCATAGATGTATGTTATATTGGGAAGTGGAAATTTATCATCCTCAATTCGCTCGTTCACGTGACGATAGTCGATCACCATACGGAATTTTTGTAGACCGGGTCTTTCTTTTTAGGCACTATTAATATTGGTGAGTTCCAAGGAGAAATAGATGGTTCTATAATGTCATTTTCTAACATTTTCCGTATTTCCTCCTTTATATTCTGTTTTTGTGTGTGTGGGAGACGATATGGCTTTGAATATTTTGGTGATGCATCCTTTTTAAGGGAGATATCTGCCTTGCTAATATGTGTATATGTGAGTTTGTCACCATCAACGTGGAAGATGTCTTGGTATTTGGTACATATCGCTTGAATTTCCGCTTTTTCTTCACTATTTAATGTGTCAAAATTTATTTCGTTTATTATTTTGTTAACTCGAGAGTTTATTGATTTATCTGTCTGGTTGTAACGTAAAATGTAGTGTTCTGAGGCTGGCGAGGACAATGGTTCGGGCCATTTGAGAGTGACTTTTGTATCCCGTGCATTTAAAATTCTTATTGGTATTTTCCCGTTTATGGCAGTAGATAATGATCCTGCCATAAAAACGTTTTCGCATAATTGTTGCGGATAAAATACTCAAGCTTCAGTGTGTTTTGTGTTTAGCCAATAGGTTGCTTCGCATTTTGGGGCTATTGAGATGGTATTTATATTTTCTTGGGAGCATATGGGCAGATGAATAATGTTACTCCCCTCTTTGATTTTTAACAAAAATGTCTCTAAGTCAAGTATGGCGTTCTAACAGAAAGTTTCCTCCAATAATACCTTCAACGGGAATTGGGAAATTGTCGGGTACCACGTGAAATTCGTATGGAACTATACGGTTTTCTAAATGGATTGTGTTTTAGTATTTAGTATTTAGTATTTATTGTTATAAGTATTCATTGTACATATAAGATATAAATATTATACATCTTTTAAGTTGCACATGCTTGTAATATGTTGCAGAGTACATTTAAATAATTTACAAATCAAAATAATAATTGGAATTCTATTTAAAAATGAAAGAAAAAAGAAGAAAAAACTTATTAGAAATTTTCGGCTGAAAATTGAAAGGCCTTCTTTGCGAAAGTGTTTGTGTTAGTTATAAGCTTAATACTGAGGGGAATTTGGTTCCAAAGTTGAATGGCGTGAATGAAAAATTGTCTAGAGGTCACAAGGTATTTATTTTTGGGTAAAATTATTTGCAATGTTCGATTACTTCTAACAAACTTGATTTGATCAAAAAGATACTTTGGTTCTTTTGACTGTATTATTCTTTGTAACAATATCAAGGTTCGATATTTCAAAAGGCTTGGTAATGAGCAGCCTGCTATTTGTTTGGCATAGTCGGAAATGTGTTCGTATCTTTTCAGACCATAAACAAATCTTGCGCAGCTATTATATGCAACAGTCAGTTTTCTTTTGGACTCATAGTCCATATTGGAAAATAACTCACAGCTGTACGTAAAAATGGGCAAAATGAATGATTTAACTAACCTTAGCTTTACATTGGTTGGTAAATATTTGGCTGTAGGACTTAAACCTCGAAGTGCACCATATATTTTCGCAACTGTCCTATTAATATGTACATCCCAATCTAAATTATATTTAAAGAAAACTCCAAGATTCTTTATACTTTCCACATATTCTATTGGGATCAAGTTAAGAAAAAGAGTCGGAAACTGATCTTCACACCTATTTCTGCTTAAAACCATCGCTTTTGTTTTGGTTGGATTAAGGTTCAGCTGATTTTCAACTGTCCAGTTTGAGATTTTACATAATTCCTGGTTCATGAGACTGGTGTTCCGTATTATATCTGATTTTGAAAACATCTTATTAATTTGCACATCATCGGCGTATATGTGATATTCGCAATATGAAAATCATTCAATTATGTCGTTTATAAAGCAGGAAAATAAAAGCGGTCCTAACACAGAGCCTTGTGGAACACCCATGGGAACATTTAATCTACTCGAGCAATTATTGTTGTAAAACACATATTGCGACCTATTAGAAAGGTATGATGAGATAATATTGCACAACGAATTTTGTCTTAAGTTTATTCAACAATATGTTATGAATAACGCTGTCAAATGCCTTAGAGAAATCTAAAAACACAATTAATCCCATCATTTCACTGTCGAACCCAGCCCGTATATCTTCAGAAACCTTGATCAAAGACGTAGTGCAGTTATGTCTAGCCCGGAAGCCAGATTGGTGTTCAGCAATTAATTTTGTATGATTTAGAAAAACCTTTATCTGATTACTCATTACTTTTTCAAAAACCTTGCTCAGAAATGGTAATATAGCGATTGGGCGATATTCAGTTTTGCGTCCTTGAGAAGGTTTCGGCAATGGCAAAATTTTAGCAACTTTCAAAAGATCAGGAAACACAGAAGTGGTCAAAATCGTATTGAAAATGTACGTTATTTGTTGGAACAAAACCGGTAGAAGAATCTTTATGAATTCTGGTTGGATGTTATCAGAGCCAATAGCCTTTGACTTAATTTTTAGGTTAAGTGTCAAGTGTCAACACAAGAAAGTGAAAATGTCTGGCTTTGGTTGTTTATGGAATCTGAAACATGAGAAATATATGATACATTAGATTGCGGTTGGACGAATTTTGTATTCAATTCTTCTATATTTATTTTATCTGAAACAGATTGCTTACCACGACTTAATCCAGCCTGACGAACATTTTTCCAAAATGTTGAACTAGAATCCCTTGGGTTGAATCGGGTTTTAAAAAAATTCTTTTTGTTTCTCCTAATAAGATTAGTTATTGCATTGCGGACAATCTTGAATTCATCATATATAACAGAACATTTATATCTTCTCCATCTCGCATATAATTCATCTCGTGCCTTAATATTGTTTTTTACTTCTTGTGTTATCCATGGATATTTATTTTTTTTAATTTTTTTATGTTTAACTCTCACGTGATTGTTAAAAAGGTTATAGATATAATTGTTGAAACATTCAATCTGTTTATTTACATCACATGTGGCATAAATAGGTGACCAGTCAATGCTTATACTGTCATTAAACAGATGTTCTAAATTTATACCGGAATAGTCATAATATATTGTAGATTTCTATAAATCAAGAGTAAAAAGCGCATTAAATATCATAAAAATATAGTCATGATGTGAGAAAGCGGACGCCAAAAGTTGATCATAATGCAAAGTTAAGTTTGGATTTGATACTAAAAAAACATCAAGCAAAGAAGGTACACAATTTGGTTTAAAATGTGTGGGCTGTTTAGTGTTAATAAAACTTAAGCTAAAGGAATCAACCATCTCGATAAAATTTGTATTTCTGTTATCTAACAAATTGAGATTAAGATCTCCGCAGATCAAAATGTCTGTGTACAGAGGCACTAACTCCTCTAGAAGACTTCTTACTAAAGTGAAATGCGCTACATCAGGTGCAACCAACTAAAAATTTTCCACATTCACTATCTATTTCAATGAATAAGTATTCTATTGAATCATCGTGTAAGGATTTTTTTACTAAATGAAATTTATATAAATTTCTTATGAAAATAGCTACACCTCCTGCTAGTTTATTATATCTATCAGCGCAAACAAGTTGAAAATTATTTAATTTGAAAAGATCATCACACATCTCCGGCTTTAACCAAGTTTTAGAAATACATATAATATCAACCTTGCTACTATCAAAAAGTATACGCAAATCGTCTATTTTATTTTTTATACTCTGAGCATTTAAATGACAAACATTAATGCCTTTCATATGTTTGCATAAAATATCGACCAAGACTTTGCATTCAACTACGGAAACCCCCTAACGCTAGAGCCAGCAAGGGCATTTAACAAAAACAACAAAACCAACACAAGCACTTTCAAAAAGTTTAGAAAAAGAAGAAGATTCAAAGTTGAATAAAGATATAAAAAGAAATTTAAAATAATAAAGAGAAGGTAAAAAAGATTTAGTTAAGAGAGAGATATTACAATTTTCTTTAATCATTTGTGTTCTGAACTCCATCTCCATTCACTACGTCTGCTTCTCTCAGTGCAATCACATTCAAAGCTTCTTCGTCGTCTATCATGATGTTGTGTTGATTTTTTCGCACTTTGACAAAAACGGTTCCATTCCTTGTAAACACAGAGAAAAATTTCTTTTGGCGCTTCAGTTTCACAGCATGATTTATAAGAGAACGGTTTTTTTTCGTCAGGCTCTCATTCAAGTAAATGTTTTTGTCTGAATCTATGCCAATGTCACGCAGAGAAACTGGTTTTGACACTTTTTTATGGTACTCAGCTACCGACTTCAGAATGTTGTTTTTATCTTGTGGAGAGCTAAACTTCAGTATTATGGGTGGATCATTACATCCATCACGTTGGTGGGAACCAAAAAACGATCGCAAAACAGGTGGCTGGCTATCAATGGTGTGACATAGGTGGTTGAAAATTGATTTAATGTTTTCGTTGTGCAGTTGCGGAACTCCAAAGAGAATAGCATCCGCAGCAAGGTCTCTCCTCTCAAGTACATCACATCGTTTTATGACATCAGCAAGCATATCTTGGCTGTAGGTTGCAGTTGCAGGTTCCTTATTATGCTCTTCAATTATTTCAACTCGCTTTTCCAAGTCGTTGAGTGATTGATCATACTTTTTAAGCTGAGCGGTCCACTTCTGTTCCATACACGTTATTTGGTCCATAATGTCGGTTCGAAGCTTGTTTAATTCTGTTGTGAATCGGGAGATAATTTCCTCAGTATTATTCTTTAAACATTCCATAAGGTCATTTGCATTGAGGACATGGTCGATATAAGTTGGAGTTTAAATGTTCTGTTTCACCTTTGGATGTGTTTGAGGGCTTCACTGTAGATATTGGGGTACTATCAGTTGTTGCAATATTACATGTTCCTATTGTTTCTAAATCTCCTGAAATACCTAGAATTTTTGTGCTGTTATGTTTTTATATGGGTATATTTAAATTTACAGAACTGACTTTTACTACACAAAGTGAAGCTCCTGTGTCTAATAAAAAGTTTGTATGTTGATCGTAATTAAGTTTTAACTGAACGTAAATGCCGTTAGATATTCCAGCAGTGCAAATGGCACTTGGAATTGGAATAGTAGTTAATTCCCTCCCGATGGGTCGGCTAGCCCCTCGGTGGGTTGCTTGTTTCCCAATGCTAATACTCTATGACTATTAATGTTATTACTATTTGATGGGTTACTCCTAATGGGGTTTCCATTTTTACGTGTTTTATTAATTCTAGAAAAATTGCCTACATTGTTCCTGGTATTAAAATTATTTTGATTATTTTGTATATTTCTACTAGGGATACTTCTATTTGTGATAAAACGTTGATTATTTTATAGTGAAGGGTTTCTGTTATGATTTTGGGAAAACGCTTGATGGTAATTAGTATTATGTCTTGAAAAATTGGGAGAGTAGTTATTACTACGAAGATAATTTTGTGTGGAATAATTTTGGTTCGGATAATTAGTAATATTATAACCTGATCGATAGGAGTTATATAAATATCTTCGACTTTGATTTCGGTTTTGGGGTTGAGAATAATTGGAATTATTTGCATACCTGACAGTTTCCGTTATTGGTACAGAACTTGGAGCTAGCTCTAACAAATGGTTTATAGCATCCTGCATTGTTGTATGTCTTGCACTATCAAGAATTATTTTGTACCTATCGTTAACTCCTTGTTTGAGAAAGGCTAATCCTCTATGTTCATTTGCTTTGGTAAGTGTTTCCCGAGCTTCTTCCCCTTGCATAATGATTTCGAGTTCGGTCATTTTGGCTATCAATTGCTCTATTTCTGAGACAAAATCTCGCATTGGTCGATTTCTTTGACGCGATCTATCTAACTTGGACTGAATGCTTTCTATTGTTTCCTTGTCTCCTCATTTGGATATTAAATTTGTTTTTAGTTGTTGGAAAGTTTCGATCTTGGCAGTTCCTAATTCAGTCAATGCCCTACCTTCAACTTTAAACTTCAACAAAAATTTAATTAGCATAGGCCTTGAATCTTTAACTAGGGTGTCGTGGTAAAATTCAACATTGTTGAGAAAATCCCTAATATTTTCCGTAAGTTTGTTATCTTCTTCGCAGGTAAGTACAGGCAGTTTTTGTGCCTTACTGAAATCGAATTCGGCGATTTTGTTTAAGTTTGCTGATGAATCTGTTTCTAAATCTGATTCCTCTTGACTGTTTTCGTGAATATTATTATTTACTATTGCTTCAGTAAGCTACCTATACTCTTTAGCCTTGGATGTTAACTTAGTCAGATATTTATCTTCCTCTTCTGTAAGATCTTTTATATTAAAAGCTGTGAATATTTCAATGAAAATATTCCAATACTGCAATATTTCTTTTAATTTTTTGTTTGCTCCTTCTGTTTTTCTTTTGCTATTTGGGGATTTTTTTAGTCTCTGATAACAGTTTTTTAATTTCCCTAAAGCTTCTTCTAGGGTAGAAAAATCCATCAATTAATCTGATTTTAGGATATGAATAAAAAAATATTGGTCTTTTCTTCTTCTGCTAACATTATTTTTTAAAATTTCTTTTCTCATTTTTCTGTTAAATTTCTTTATGATTAAGTCTCTTAAATATTTTGCGAGGATAATGATAGTAATAATAATTATTATTGAAACTATGTCTACTCCATATTCAAAATAATCATTCTGTTTGTTAATTTGAGGGCCGTTATTATTAACGATTACCTCCTCTACTTTAGATTGGGATTTACCCATTGGGAAAAAAAAATAAAAAAAATTTTAGTCAATAATTGAACGTCTAAATTTTCTTTTCGTTAATTTTACGAGCTGTTGATAATACTGTTGAGACAAGGTTATTTTAGTTTTTCTCCTCGATTTTCTTCGGGTTCTGCTTGGCTTTTTTGCTGGAGCGGATTGCTGTCTTCACTTGCTGTACCTGGTGCAGGTATTTTTGCCTTACACTGCTGGGTTGGCAGGGTATGTTGGCCAATCGGTATAACTCCACCAGAGGTTTTTTAAGTTGCACCCTTTTGCCCGCTCGTACCTTGGGAGCTGGGGGCAACGGAATTTCGTTTACTTCTCGTCGTGTGGTATTTCGTTTCAAATACTCCTCTATGGTCAGTGGCTTCGGACCTACCCTGATCCGTTCTATTTTTTCAGGTTGTGTTGGTTCCGTTAATAGGGCCTGGGCTTCTTTGATTAAATTTGCCAGGGCCAGTTGTGTTTGTCGGGACATTTCCCAGTTGGGCTTCGTCTAAATTCTTCTTGATTTGTCGGCTCCACAGCTCAAAGTATAAAAACTAAGAGTGGCAAGATCGCCATGTAATGTTCGCCAGCCAGGTTCTTATAGTTTTGTTTAGTACACAGACTTTCTCCGGCGAGTAGCCAAATAAAGATTGACCCAAAAGCAATACTGCTCTGTAGGGCGTCTGAGTATTAACGGCAACTAATCGAACCTCCAGCGAGTTGCTATATAAAGATACACGATTAGACTTGTTTGGCTTCAGAATATGAAGTGAAGTAATAACTTTTTATTCTGTCTATTTATACATACTTCATGGCCCGAAGCATTTCACATTAAAAATATTAACGCTTCTTTAGTGGTCTCAACGTTTATCCACAAATGGGTTGCCCGTTTTGGTGTTCCGGAAATGATAACCACAGATCAAGGAGCCCAATTCCAATCTTCGTTGTTTAAAGAAATCGCCAACATGCTTGGTTCACACAGACTACGTACAACTACTTACCATCCTCAGTCCAACGGCCCCGTGGAACGATTCCACAGACAACTGAAAGAATCTCTTAGATCTCACGAGGACAAAATTAACTGGTACCACAACTTACCTTGGACTCTCTTGTGCATACGTTCGACAATAATCGACGATCTTGGTGTAACACCTTCAGAGCTACTGTATGGACAGAATCTTCGACTGCCTGGTGATTTGGTTGCAAACAGCACAAGAGATGTAATTTTGGATTCTAACATAGCAAAAAACGTTCCCGATGCAATTTCGCAAGTCAGACCAATTCCAACGCGAAATCGAACACAAAAATACATTTTTGTACCTAAGGAACTACAAAGCTGTACAAAAGTTATTGTTCGAGACGAGTTAAAAAAATCAAGTTTAAATCCATTATAAAGAGGCCCTTTTAAAATAATTTCCAAATCAGAGAAATATTATTTAATAAATATAAATGGAAAACATCAAACTATAAGTATAGATAGGTTGAGCCTGCTTTTGAAACCAAAAGTCAAATAATGACACGATCCAAATCAAATAAGAAAGTATCTTTTCGACTTTAAGCACTAAAAAAAATGTATAAGTTTAATTATATAAATTTAATTATTATGTTAATATTAAAATTATGGATTTTTTATTTCAATTTCAATTAATAAAATTGTAAGTAAAATATATTTTTTTTTAATTCAAATTTTGTTAAACAAAATACATATTTATCAAACTTGTATATTTCGTAAATTTTTTTTATACGGGGGAGTGATGTAGCGTTCATTTGTTTCACACAAATATATGAATAAAGAATAACAGTGATCAACTCATTCGCTCTCACTCGTTCCTTCTAAAATTGGTTAGAGTTAATCTATAATGTAAGTTAGTCTGTTGTAAGCTAGCGCCGAACGATGTTCACCGTTCCGGGTTTTAGAGCCTTATTTAATATTTATATATATATAATGAATAAAAGAATTGTATCCTAGTAAATTAAACGTGTTGTGTCTTTAATTAAATATACAAAGAATTAAGCGGTTAAGCCACATAATCTTCTCATTTCTTGCAGTATAGTACGTATAGCAATAAGATGAAATATGTCTTCCTTCACATTCATGTTGCAAAGGGTAAAATTACCAGGTAGGTCACGTCTATGAGGAATGAAATTAAGGTTAAACATCTCGATTTTTGCAAGGAATATAGTTCCAATGCTAGTGATTGGAAGAGAGTCTTTAAAATAATTCCTGTTGCCCAATAGATGTTCTAGAGTCTTGTATATTTATTTTGTTTTTAGTTATTAATTTAATATGCCTTATGAGATAAATCTCGTTACAGACTATACATATATATCAAAATAATTAAATTAAACAAAAATTTGATACAAAAAGAAATAATTACATAAATATCTTGCAAACAAAAGGAGAGAAATGATACATATTGACGAATATATAATAAGCAAATAGACGAAACTATAATTTAATGTTGCTGTTTTTAAGAGCTGTATTTACTAAGTTATAAGGATTTTTCATGATGCTATAACTTTTTGGTATTATAAGCTATACTTTGCTGTGTGTATTAATTATAAAGTTTGATTGACTGATATGAAATTGAGCTAGTTCCAAATTTGTGCGTTTTTATTTTTTCAAAGTGAATGTTGTTGCGACTCCACGAGTTCTACTTTTGGTTGCTTTTTCCAAGTCTTCGAGATACAGTTTTTCATCGACCAGTTCAAGCAGATTGTTGAAGGATTCCTGTCATATATCAAGATTGTCAGAAAAAAGAAAATTAGGTTCACAATTGTGACTTTCTAAATCGATATTAATAAATTGAATGGTCCAGAACTTCTCGTAAGCAAATTTGTTAAACAACGTTTTTGGATTCTTTTGTCTTTCATTTTCAAAACTTTTACAATGTATTCGCAACTGGCTTTTAGATTCGATGTGTAAACACACGGGAGTCCTGATTCAACATGGATGGCATTATTCGGTGTTGTAATACGTAATTTAAAGAGCCTTTTAAAAAAATATCTTTGGACCTTTTCTATGTCTTCTGAGGGTTCGATGCCAAAGACTTCATTTCCGTAGCACAGGCTTGCATTGATGACACCTTTAAAAAACCTTGTATTTACTGCTGGTACATACTTGTTTATTGCAGAAGAATTTTTTTCACATCACGTTAATCGCAATTTTAGCTTCTGCACATTTTTTCTTTACGTGTGTTTTGAAACTCATATTTTGAGAAAAGGTTATACCAAGGTATTTAAATGCGTCGACTTCTTCCAGAGGTTCGTTGTTGATAGTCCATCTTTCTGTAAATCTTGTTCGGTTGCTTCCAGTTATCATGATCTTCGTTTCCTTTGTTTTTGATTCTAAGTTCCATAAATCACAATATCTTACAAGATTATTGATCATTAACTGCAATATCGCGGGGGATTCCGCAATTAGCACAAGGTCATCCGCATACAAAAGCAGTTTGATTGTTTGGTCGGCGAAGTGAGCACCTCCTGGTATGTATTCTACTAAATCATCTATAAACAATGAAAACATGATAGGACTTAAGATCCTTCCGGTAAGCCCGTTGAACTTTTGAAAAAAGGAGAAGTAGTCTCCCCATCAAATACGGCTCCTCTTGTTTCCGAAAGAAAGCCATCATACATTTTTATAAACTTTCTAGATAGACTTTATCAAACGCAGTTTTGAAATCCATAAATAAACAATATAGTTTCTTTTTATTTGATATGAAATGTTTCGCTTTCGATGTGATCACAAAAACTTGATCAATTGTGGAGAAACCAGGACAAAAACCAGCTCGATTGACACTATGGCAGTTGTTTTCATCAATCCATTTGATCAACCTAGTGTACATAATATGTGCAAACATTTTCCTTGACGAATTTACAGATATACCTCTATAGTTTTCTGGAGATGAAGCATCTCCTTTTTTGCATCATTAAAACACTTTGGTACGTTTGCTGTTTCATACATTTGGTTATATAATTCACAGAGTTTCAACTTAAAATTTTCTGTTGCGAACTTATAAAACTTCCTAGCTGTTCCATCCGATCCCGTTGCCGTGTTGTTCTTCATTGACTTCAGAGCTTGCTCTACTTTTACCAATGCGATAGTTTGATCCAGTTCAAATATTTCAACATCTGGCATTGCATAATATAAGACATGGTGTGATTCATCGTTTCGGAGGAGAACTTCAAAATGTGAAGCAAAAACGTCACTTACTTACTTACTTACTTAAGATTGCGCTTACAGTCCAGGATGGACTACGGCCTCAACCAACATGTTTTTCCAGCCAGCTCTGTTCCTAGCTAGCCGCTTCCAATTTTGCACCGCAAGTTGGCTGAGGTCGTTTTCAACTTGTGTGCGCCATCTATTGGGGGGTCTTCCAACGCTGCGTACACCATCAGGAATATAAAACTCGTAGATATGGGTACACCTCAGGGAAGAGTTCTATCCCCCTTACTATGGCTGCTTGTCATGGACACAATCCTTTGTGAACTGGACGACTGTGGTGTAAAGCCGGTGGCGTATGTGGATGACCTGGTGGTTACGACATCAGGGGCGTTTTCTACAGTGATAAGTGATGTCATGGAAACTGCATTGAAAAGAGTTGACATCTGGGCTACTAGCTGTGGACTAGGTGTCAATCCAAATAAAACCGAATTGATGCTCTTCACCACTAGAACTAAAATTCCCCCCTTCACCCTACCCAAGTTGAACGGTCACACTCTTTCTCTATCATTAAAAGCTAAATACCTAGGAGTTATTCTAAACCCTAAGCTTAGCTGGAAAATCAAATGGGTTTGGTAGTTTTAGTGTGTTTTTGTTGGAAAAAAGTTGAGTACACTTATTTATTGCATTATTGATTTCTTTATGATATGTTTTGGTGTACTCAACTTTTTTCCAACATTAACAAAAACACACTAAAACTACCAAACCCAAAAGCACCACAATTTACAGGCCTACCAAAGATCCACAAAAATGGAAGACCTATCAGACCCCTTATTAAATTTACGACAGCCCCAGGATACAAAGTTGCCAAAATGCTACAAAAAATCATCAAAAACAACATCAACCTGAAAAATTACAACAGCATTAAAAACTATATTCATTTGATTGACAAACTAAAAAACATAAAGCTATCACCAAATCACGCAATGATTTCTTTTGATGTCACAAACATGTATACTAATATACCAATCGAAGAGAGTATCAATATACTAAAAGAAAACCTGACCACTACTGCAACAATAAATTAAACACAAATAGATGAATTAATATTTATATTAAAAATTACATTAAAACAAAATTATTTCCAATTTAATAACAACTATTACATTCAAACAGAAGGATTAGCTATGGGATCGCCTTTAAGTGGACTTATGGCCGATCCATATTTAAACTTCTATGAAAACAAATTTATTTTATCTTCATTAAACACACAAAAACGTAAGATAATATCATATTCGCGATATGTTGATGACACTTTCGTAGTTTTCGATGGAACCCACAGACAAATAGATATTCTAACAAAATATATCAACAACATAAATACAAAAATAAAAGTTACAACGGAAATAGAAACTAATAACACAATAAATTTTCTTGACCTAAACATCAGCAAAAACAACAACAATTTCAAATACAAAGTATACAGAAAACCCACAACAACGGACATAACCATACATAAAGATTCTCATCATCCGTACCCCCAAAAAATGGCAGCCTATAATGCATTCATCAACAGACTATTAAATATACCCATGGACAAAAATGATTACAACACCGAACTCAACTCTATAAAATGTATAGCACTTGCTAATGGATATAATACTACAATAATAGACAAATTAATTATAAAAAAGAAACAAAAAATTTACAACAACAGAAAACAAACTAACAATAATGCAAGATTAGAAAATAAATACACTTCAGTAAATTACACCAATCTATTACCTCAAACACTACAATATGAATTTAAAAAACTAAACATAAATATATCATTCAAAACAAATAACAACATTAATAATATATTAAAACCAAAAACAAAGTGCGATACCAAAACATTATCTGGGGTATATAAATTAAAATGTGACGACTGTGATAAATACTACATAGGAAAAACAGGTAGAACATTTAATGAAAGATTCATAGAACACAAGCCTAAATTAAACACAAAATCAACATACGCTCAGCATCTGATTGCAAACAATCACAATTACACGGATTTTAACACCAACATGACAGCGATCCATATATGCAAGAAAGGGAGAATTCTAGATGCGATAGAAGAGTACGCGATATATAAAGCTAACAAACTAGAACAGGACAAAAATAAAAATTAAAATTTTAAAAAATTAAAATTTTTTTTATTTGTTTAATTTATTATAATACCTATAAATTCACATTTGGAGACATAAAACACAAAATGTAGCTAGCATAGGTTCCACAGGTTCAATTAGATCTTGCCCAACCGATGCCTTAAGCGTTATTTTTAAACTTTTGCCTCTAGACCTTCACATCAAATACATGGTACCCTGCAGTGCAGTCAGGCGTAAAGAAGCAAGCTGTTGGGCACAAAGACCCTATGGTCATGGACAAATTTTAAAACTGTTGCCAATAGATCTTCGCTCAGTCCATATTGACTAGCAATACCCTTGTCTTGACTTTGATAAAAGTTTCGATGTGCTTTTTCCTACCAGAGATGAATGGAAAAATGATACGGTGACAAATGAATATGACACCACAATTATCACTGACGGCTCAAAGATGGTTGATGGAGTTGGGGCGGGTGTTTACTCCGACAGACTTAAAATTAGTCAATCGTTCCGTCTGCCTGACGCTGCCAGCATATTTCAAGCTGAAGTGCTTGCTATTAAGGAAGGAAGTCTGTAGGATACTCAAACAAAAAACAATATCGAACCAGAATATTCACAATGTAGCTGATGTAACTACAACCTTATAAGTTCTCTAGTACATTATTAACTTGGTACATCTTGTTCACTGTCACTTTCATTTTGGACTTTGTTCAAACTGTCATTCGCTGTCAATCTTTTTTACCTAGCTAACCTACCTTTTGGAGTAAAGGCCACAAAACCTTTAATATTGAATTTCATTCATAAATACTCCACTAAATAAATTTTAATTCGACTATTTTTAGTCTTTTTATTGTTTTTATTTTATTCTTATAACCTACCTTTTGTCAACCATACATTTTATATTTTACTAATTTTTTAATTTGAATAAATCTTATTAATCCGTGAATTTAATTAAGTCTTTTAGTTACAACATACTGGCGACGAGAACAACGAAACGAACTCTGAGATTATGGATGCTGAAAATCTTGAACGAATCTTAAAAGAGCTTCATCTCTCCAATCAGGAGTTTCTGAAGTCCATCCTGGAACAAAAACCTATTAAACAGACTTTTGTTTCTCCTTTCAAAGGTTTCGACAAATCCAAGGAAACGTGGACAACATATCTTCTTCAGCTGGAACAACATTTCATCGCAAACAACGTTCTCGAAGATGACACAAAACGTGCTTGTTTGCTTAGCTGGATTGTAGGTGAGTCATTGGAGCTTTTTCAAAAATTGTATGGTGAAAAAGTAGCGAAAGAACCATTCGACGAATTAATACAGAAACTTACTAGCCATTTTGAGATAAAGCCTCACTTGCTCGCATCTAGGTTTAAGTTCTATAGAACCTTCATGCAACCTAACCAAACATATGCTGAGTGGATTGCAGAGCTTCGTGGGAAGGCCAAGGAATGCAATTTCATCCGTGGCAAAGCAGGTTGTAATGAGTCGTATGGGGACTCAAAAATTATTGACATGATCATTCTTTATACTCCTCATGACATGGTTCGATCAGCTGCCCTTCAAAAAGAAAATCCATCGCTTGAGCAGGTTCTTCAGGTTGCACATATTTACGAAGAAACCATAAACACATGTAATGAGATTAAGGGTGAGCAAAAAAGTGGAGCAGAGGTGAATGCAATTCATCAATCAACATATCATCGATCAAAAGGTAAGCGGGTAATCAGCAAGGGTGTTGGTGGTAAGACTGCAGCGAGAGAGGGTAATAAGTCGTGTCCTGGATGTGGAGTTAGTCAACAGCGACTAAATATTTTCATTACAAAAACAAATCGGTTTGTAAAAAATGCAGTAGGGTTGGACACATTGCAGCAGTGTGTATGTCATCAAGAAATACAGCTAATCTCCATCAACGATCATCACAGTCATCCAACCAGAAACAAGATTTCACAAGAGACAATGTTTATTCGATAAAACAATTTGAAACCGTAAGTACTGTGGATATTATTGATTCATTAGTGTCCAATATCCAAATCAATCATAACCATGTTGCGGCAGAAAAGCTTTTCGTGGACGTAACTGTTAACAGCAAAATTCTTAAATTCCAAATAGACACAGGTGCGTCGTGTTCACTGGTTGGCCTTGAGGGATGTCATCATCTGAATAATCCGCCTTGTACTCCTACAACAAAAATTCTAAGAGCGTATGGTGGTAGTATCGTACCATTAAAAGGCACAATATCTGTTGATGTATCATTAGGCTCTAACAAAGAAAGCTTAAATTTGGTAGTAGTCGATAGTCAGTGCGCAACAAATATACTAGGTATGGATTGGTTCCGAAAAATGGAATTCGGAATAAAGATGCCTAAATCCACAGAAAACAATAATGAACGCTATTCTTCAAACCCTCAATGTTTTAATGTAGACCAAGAATCGCTTCAATCAGCACTCGATCTCATTAGAAACGAATTTAAGTCCACATTTTCAACGGAATTTGGTCACTGTTCTACGTACAAAGCAAGTATCGTGTTATAACCGAACGCTCAACCTAAGTTTTGCAAGCCGTACAACCTACCATTTGCTCTCTATGATGATGTACGTACAGAAATTAACCGTTTTGTGTCACAAAATATTCTCAAGCCAGTGAATGCAAGTGATTGGGCGGCCCCAATCGTTGTTATCAAAAAACCAAACGGAAAAATAAGAACTTGCGCCGACTTCAAAGTCACTGTCAATCCTCGAATTATAATTGACCGATATCCCATTCCACGAATCGAGGAGCTGTTCCATAAGCTCAGTGGGGGACAATTGTTCACAAAAATCGATCTGAGTGACGCTTATCTGCCAATCAAACTCACAGAGTCTTCCAAAAAACTGATGGTCATCAATACGCCTTTTGGTCTTTTTCAATATGAAAGTATTCCATTCGGGATCGCGAGTGCACCTGGCATCTATCAAAGAATCATGGAAGGGATAGTCGCTGGCATACCTGGCTGCGCAGTATATCTCGATGATGTAATAATTATTGGCAAAAATAATGAGGAACATCGTAATAATGTCAAAACACTTCTCGAAAGGCTATTCGCACATAACCTCAAATGTAGAAAAGAAAAATGTCATCTTGCACAAGAAAGACTAGAATATGTTGGACATGAAATCGATGCAAGAGGAATCCGACCATCTGAGAAAAGAGTAGAAGCTATTAAATTGATGCCATCTCCGAAAAATATCACCGAACTAGAATCTTTCATTGGGAAAATAAACTATTATCATAAGTTCATTCCCAATTTCTCATCAAAGGCCTCAGCCCTGAATCAACTTCAACGACAAGACAAAGACTTCAAATGGGTAACGGATCAAAATTCAGCTTTTCATTTACTGAAAAATGACATCATCAAAGCTGTTCAATTAGTTCATTTCGACGAAAAGCTCCCGCTAATTCTGGCAACAGATGCATCACAACGGGGTATAGGTGCCGCGCTCTCACACCGTTACCCAGATGGTTCAGAAAAATCAATTTCATTCGCATCGAAAACATTGAATGAGAGTCAGACAAAATACTCGCAGATCGAAAGAGAAGCCTTATCAATAATTTTCGGCGTCACAAGATATCATCAGTACCTCTACGGCAGAAAGTTTGAACTACTAACAGACCATCAAGCACTCATTACTCTCTTTCACCCATAAAAAAAATTACCCGTTATGACTCTTCACAGGCTGCAACGTTGGGCAATCATTTTCCAAGCTTACACCTATTCCATTCACTACCGTAACATGAGGTTCATTGGGGGCAAACTCGGATGCAACAACTTGCTCGTAGATTTGTTTGGTTTCCCAACATCGACCAAGCCATCAAATCCACATCTGAAGCTTGTTCTGCCTACAGCTTGAATGCTAGTCAACCCAAACAACAATATTCATCATGGCCAGAAGCTACTCAACCGTGGGAAAGGATCCACATCGACTTTGCAGTTCCTTTTTTCTCTCGAATGTGGTTATTAATAGTGGATTCCTTTTCCGGCTTCCCATTTGTATTTAAGCTATCATCGACAACATCAGCAACCACAATTTATACACTGCAGAAAGTTCAACAAACTCAGCATCATCGTACGAAATTTGAAATCGGGCAAAGAGTCTACGCTAGGTCCTATGCCAAAGGGAATCGTTGAATCGAGGGACAGATCACCAAGGTTCTAGGGCATGTAACCTTCATCGTACAAACATCCAGAGGCAAGATCAAACGACATCAAAACCAACTTCGAGCACGACAGCATACAGAATCCACAGAAAGATGTGGCCCCTAACTCTAATGATTTCGACATCCACATAGATGAAATGCCACCATCTTCACCTGACTGTGCTTTAAACGATAAATTTGAAATGCCTACTACGTCGGACACACAAGGAAAAATAGCGGATACCAGCTCAACGGCATCTCAGAGCCAGTTACCGGAACATCAGTCTGAAGTGCAAATACCATGCATACAGAGAGCAGAATCGACAGCATCAGCAACGCTTAGACGTAGAGACAGAAAAAGAAAACAGCGTGCATTGTTTCAAGTGATTTAAGACAAATTAGGTAGGAGGGAATGATGTAACTACAACCTAATAAGTTCTCTAGTACATTATAAACTTGGTACATCCTGTTCACTGTCACTTTCATTTTGGACTTTGTTCAAACTGTCATTCGCTGTCAATCTTTTTTTACCTAGCTAACCTACCTTTTGTCAACCATACATTTTATATTTTACTAATTCTTTAATTTGAATAAATCTTATTAATCCGTAAGTTTAATTAAGTCTTTTAATTACAACAGTAGCCATTTGTATATATAGCCAAGCTGCAATTAAAGCAACTAACAGCTGCCTGGTGTCTCCAAAGATAAATCATCAATGCAGAGCAGAGCTCTCAGGTTTCAGTGATAGTATAAAAAAATTTCTCGTATGGGTCCCTGGAGACAGCGACATCCAAGGCAACGAGCGAGCAGATGATCTTGCAAGGCAAGGATCAGCCCTTCTCGTCTCTCAGGCGGAATCAGTAGATCTTCCACTGGGCTTCGTGAAGGGCAGAATATATGACCATTTCCTTTCAAAATCAACAAAGAGGTGGCAAGGTTTGGCAACGTCCAAAATAACTAGAAAGATATGGCCAACCTATGATAAAAACAGATCAAATGATTTAATAAAACGAAACAGAATAGACACGGCCAGGATCGTTGCAATCGTCACTGGCCATTGGCCAATAGGCGAACACGCAGCTTAACTGCCAATACCTTTCAACAGCTACTGCCGTAGTTGTAGAAATCCGCTGGAGAAGGAAACTGTTGAGCATTTCCTCTGCTACTGTCCGGCCCTGGCTAGGTCTCGCCTCCAGGCATTCGGCAGCCTGTTTTTCGACAACCTAAACGTGCTGTCGAACAAAAGTATAAATGATTTTACCGCTTTTCTCAATAGCACCAGTTGGCTCTAACAAACCAAGCAATATCTCTATTTCAACTTTCACTTTTGAAATTTTTGAAACTTCACTTTAAGACTGGCTTTTCGGACTAGCACTTACTCTATTTTTGGCGATAGCATCAGAGCACTGATTTGTACCTGGTAGGTATAAATTGCCTTTGAACGGGCCAAGCCTCATATAGATCTATTGTAAAGTTATTGGACAGGTTCTCAGTCCAAATGAAACCACCTAGCACAGAGTGTGAGCTAATTTCTTCCTTTGGTACTGCGGGCACAGACCAAAAACTGATCTCCTTAGCTTAACAGTTACTACCACTAAATCACAAAAAATTAGGTCAAACGAGTTATGGTATCAAAACGGTGCTTTTCTGCGCTAATTGGGTTTCTTTGGAACAGTTGTTCTGTGAAACCGCCATTTTACTTACCTACACACACCATCAAGAATAGACTCGAAGACTCGTCGGGCTGTTCGTTGGTGTTCGTACGCTTCACGTGACCAAGCCATCTCAGCCGCTATATTTTCAGCTTCTTGACCAGTTCAATATCGCTGTATAGCCCGTAAAGCTCGTCATTGAATCTTCGTCTCCTACACACCAAAATCACTCGAAGAATCTTTCTCTCAAAACACCCAAGTAACTTCTCATCCGAGTCTTTTAATGCCCATGCTACCGCCCCATATAGCAAGACTGGGATGATCAAGGTCTTATAAAACGTCTCCTTGGTTCTATGAGAGAGGGCTTTACTACTTAAATGCTTTCTCAGCCTTATTAAACAGCGATTGGCAAGACTAATTCTTCGTTTGATTTCTGCACTGATGTCGTTTTGCGTTGTTATAGTAGATCCCAGGTAGACAAAGTCCTTGATTACTTCAAAATTATATCTATCTATTGTGATGTTTTGCCCAAGTCGACGATGTTGAGATGCCTTTCTCGTTGATAGCATATATTTCGTTTTGTCTTCATTAACAGCTAATCCCATCTTTGCTGCCTCCGATTCAATACTGGCAAATGCACCAGTCACAGCTTGCTTATTTCAACCGATTATGACTATGTCATCTGCATATGCGAGAAGTTGAACGGACTTTTGATAAATAGTACCAGTGGTGTTGACTTGCGATTTTCGTACAATTGCTTCAGGAACGATGTTAAATAGGCGGCATGATATCGGGTCGCCTTGTCTTAGACCTTTCTCAACATCAAACGTTTTGGTGGTGTTCTTACCGACTTTGACAGAGCAGCGAGATTTCTCCATCGTCATCCTGCACAAGCGGACGAGTTTGGCAGGGATGCCAAGATACGACATGGCTCTGTACAATTCGTCTCTACCCACGCTTTCATACGCGACTTTGAAATCGATAAAGAGGTGGTGTGTATCGATCTGGAATTCCTGGGTTTTTTACAAAATCTGTGTGAACATTTGATCGACGGTAGACTTTTCTGGCCTAAATCCACACTGATAGGTGCCAATCAGCTCGTTTACGAGGGGTTTTAAGCGATCACACAGTATAGCCGACAAGGATTTTTTAAGCAACGTTTAGGAGGCTAATACCTCTGTAGGTGGTGCATGTCAGAGCGTCTCCTTTTTTGTGGATTGAGCACACTAAGCCAAGGTTCCATTCATCGGGCATACTTTCTTCCGACCAAATTTTACAGATGAGTTGGTGCATGCTCCCTACCAACACATCCCCTGCTGCTTTAAACAATTGAGCTGGTAAACCATCTGCACCTCCAGCAGATGACCAGTGGATACATTGTCAACAAGCCATCAGAAGTTCCGCCTCTGATGTGATGGGTTTCACTATGCGTCCACAACGAAACTCCTGGTTTGATGAAAAATGCCGGTTGGCGCATGCAACGAAGAACGAGGCCTACCAGGCAATGCTGCAGACAAGAACCAGAGCCTCAGAGAGAGCAGCCCGAGAGTTCTACGGGCAAAAAAGAAGGGAGGAACGCCGTCTTTTCTACAGTGATAAGTGATATCATGGAAACTGCATTGAAAAGAGTTGACATCTGGGCTACTAGCTGTGGACTAGGTGTCAATCCATATAAAACCGAATTGACGCTCTTCACCACTAGAACTAAAATTCCCCCCTTCACCCTAACCATTATGGTTAACGAATTAATACAAATTAACATAATAAAACAAATCGCATACAATAATGGATACAAAACAACAATAATAGACAAATTAATAAAGAAAAAGAAAAAGAAAATAAACAACAACAAAACTAATATACCCAAAACAATAGAAATTCCTAAATATACATCAGTCACATATACCAATATAGTACCACAAATATTAACAAATCAGTTTAAGAAACTTAACATAAATATAACATTTAAAACAAACAACAATATACAAAATATACTTAAACCAAAAACAAAACAAGAAACAAAATTAAACTCTGGCGTCTACAAACTAAAATGCAATGATTGCAACAAGTTTTATATCGGCCAAACTGGAAGAACCTTTGAAGAAAGATTCAAAGAACATAAACCAAAACCAAACACCAAATCTACGTATGCTTTACATTTAATAGACAACAATCATAACTATACAGACATTGAAACCAATTTTACAAACATTACATATATACAGAAAAAGCAGATTACTTGACGCAATGGAAGAATACGAGATCTATAAAGCTTACAGACAAGAACAGGACAAAATACCAAATGACAAACTAACCATTAAACCAAACGCATTATATGAAACAGCAATAAAATTTGAACAAAAACAATAAAGAAAGAAAAAAGACAACATAATACAAATTAAAGCACAATAAAAATAAGCAAAACAATAAACAACAACTACAATAGAAATAAATAGAAAGAAAAAGAAAACACCATACACCACATCACCTAATAAAAAAAAAATAAAAAAAAAGCCAAAACAAAAGGAAAACAAAATAACCAACAACAACAATAGAAGATCAAAGCTCAAGTCAACTGTAACAGCCAACAACAAGCATCAAAAGTATTCCGCCCGATGATGGAGAAGCACCTCCAAAACGCGTCGCATTAAAACTAAAATAAATAAGTTGTGATATTAAATTTTAATAAGAATAAATTAAATAAATAAAATTAAATAAAATAACATTTATCTATATATTTTTTCATAAATTCTCAACATAGTTACATAAGACCTTGATCATCCCAGTCTTGATATATGGGGCGGTAGCATCGGCATTAAAAGACTCGGATGATAAGTTACTTGGTTGCTTTGAGAGAAAGATTCTTCGAGTGATTTTGGTGTGTATTGAAGGAGTATGGAGAAGAAGATTCAATGACGAGCTATACGGGCTATACAGCGATATTGAACTTGTCAAGAAGCTGAAAATACAGCGGCTGAGATGGCTTGGTAACGTGGAGCGTACGAACACTAACGAACAGCCCGACGAGTCTTCGAGTCTATTCCTGATGGTGTATGTAGGTAAGTAAAATGGCGTTTTCACAGAACAACTGTTCCAAAGAAACCCAATTAGCGCAGAAAAGCACCGTTTTGATACCATAACTCGTTTGACCTAATTTTTTGTGATTTAGTGGTAGTTACTGTTAAGCTAAGGAGATCAGTTTTTGGTCTGTGCCCGCAGTCCCAAGGGACCAAAAACTGATCTCCTTAGCTTAACAGTTACTACTACTAAATCACAAAAAATTAGGTCAAACGAGTTATGGTATCAAAACGGTGCTTTTCTGCGCTAATTATGTTTCTTTGGAACAGCTGTTCTGCGAAACCGCCATTTTACTTACCTACATACACCATCAGGAATAGACTCGAAGACTCGTCGGGCTGTTCGTTAGTGTTCGTACGCTCCACGTTACCAAGCCATCTCAGCCGCTGTATTATCAGCTTCTTGACCAGTTCAATATCGCTGTATAGCCCGTACAGCTCGTCATTGAATCTTCTTCTCCATACTCCTTCAATACACACCAAAATCACTGGAAGAATCTTTCTCTCAAAGCACCCAAGTAACTTATCATCCGAGTCTTTTAATGCCGATGCTACCGCCCCATATAGCAAGACTGGGATGATCAAGGTCTTATGTAACGTCTCCTTGGTTCTATGAGAGAGGGCTTTACTACTGAAATGCTTTCTCAGCCCGATTAAACAGCGATTGGCAAGACTAATTCTTCGTTTGATCTCTGCACTGATGTCGTTTTGCGTTGTTATAGTAGATCGCAGGTAGACAAAGTCCTTGAATACTTCAAAATTATATCTATCTATTGTGATGTTGATGATTCCTTTCTCGTTGATGGCATATATTTCGTTTTGTCTTCATTAACAGCTAATCCCATCTTTGCTGCCTCCGATTCAATACTGGCAAATGCACCAGTCACAGCTCGCTTATTTCGGCCGATTATTTCTATGTCATCTGCATACGTGAGAAGTTGAACGGACTTTTGATAAATAGTACCAGTGGTGTTGACTTTCGATTTTCGTACAATTGCTTCAAGAACGATGTTAAATCGGTGGCATGATAGCGGGTCGCCTTGTCTTAGACCTTTCTCAACATCAAACGGTTTGGTGGTGTTCTTACCGACTTTGACAGAACAGCGAGATTTCTCCATCGTCATCCTGCACAAGCGGACGAGTTTGGCAGGGATGCCAAGATACGACATGGCTCTGTACAGTTCGTCTCTTCCCACGCTTTCATACGCGACTTTGAAATCGATAAAGAAGTATTGTGTATCGATCTGGAATTCCTGGGATTTTTCCAAAATCTGTGTGAACATTTGATCGACGGCCTAAATCCACACTGATAGTTGCCAATCAGCTCGTTTACTAGGGGTTTTAAGCGATCACACAGTATAGCCGACAAGATTTTTTAAGCAACGTTTAGGAGGCTAATACCTCTGTAGTTGGTGCATGTCAGAGCTTCTTCATTTTTGCTGATTGGGCACACTAAGCCAAGGTTCCATTCATCGGGCATACTTTCTTCCGACCAAATTTTACAGATGAGTTGGTGCATGCTCCCTACCAACACATCCCCTGCTGCTTTAAACAATTGAGCTGGTAAACCATCTGCACCTCCAGCAGATGACCAGTGGATACATTGTCAACAAGCCATCAGAAGTTCCGCCTCTGATGTGATGGGTTTCACTATGCGTCCACAACGAAACTCCTGGTTTGATGAAAAATGCCGGTTGGCGCATGCAACGAAGAACGAGGCCTACCAGGCAATGCTGCAGACAAGAACCAGAGCCTCAGAGAGAGCAGCCCGAGAGTTCTACGGGCAAAAAAGAAGGGAGGAACGCCGTCTTTTCTACAGTGATAAGTGATATCATGGAAACTGCATTGAAAAGAGTTGACATCTGGGCTACTAGCTGTGGACTAGGTGTCAATCCATATAAAACCGAATTGACGCTCTTCACCACTAGAACTAAAATTCCCCCCTTCACCCTAACCATTATGGTTAACGAATTAATACAAATTAACATAATAAAACAAATCGCATACAATAATGGATACAAAACAACAATAATAGACAAATTAATAAAGAAAAAGAAAAAGAAAATAAACAACAACAAAACTAATATACCCAAAACAATAGAAATTCCTAAATATACATCAGTCACATATACCAATATAGTACCACAAATATTAACAAATCAGTTTAAGAAACTTAACATAAATATAACATTTAAAACAAACAACAATATACAAAATATACTTAAACCAAAAACAAAACAAGAAACAAAATTAAACTCTGGCGTCTACAAACTAAAATGCAATGATTGCAACAAGTTTTATATCGGCCAAACTGGAAGAACCTTTGAAGAAAGATTCAAAGAACATAAACCAAAACCAAACACCAAATCTACGTATGCTTTACATTTAATAGACAACAATCATAACTATACAGACATTGAAACCAATTTTACAAACATTACATATATACAGAAAAAGCAGATTACTTGACGCAATGGAAGAATACGAGATCTATAAAGCTTACAGACAAGAACAGGACAAAATACCAAATGACAAACTAACCATTAAACCAAACGCATTATATGAAACAGCAATAAAATTTGAACAAAAACAATAAAGAAAGAAAAAAGACAACATAATACAAATTAAAGCACAATAAAAATAAGCAAAACAATAAACAACAACTACAATAGAAATAAATAGAAAGAAAAAGAAAACACCATACACCACATCACCTAATAAAAAAAAAATAAAAAAAAAGCCAAAACAAAAGGAAAACAAAATAACCAACAACAACAATAGAAGATCAAAGCTCAAGTCAACTGTAACAGCCAACAACAAGCATCAAAAGTATTCCGCCCGATGATGGAGAAGCACCTCCAAAACGCGTCGCATTAAAACTAAAATAAATAAGTTGTGATATTAAATTTTAATAAGAATAAATTAAATAAATAAAATTAAATAAAATAACATTTATCTATATATTTTTTCATAAATTCTCAACATAGTTACATAAGACCTTGATCATCCCAGTCTTGATATATGGGGCGGTAGCATCGGCATTAAAAGACTCGGATGATAAGTTACTTGGTTGCTTTGAGAGAAAGATTCTTCGAGTGATTTTGGTGTGTATTGAAGGAGTATGGAGAAGAAGATTCAATGACGAGCTATACGGGCTATACAGCGATATTGAACTTGTCAAGAAGCTGAAAATACAGCGGCTGAGATGGCTTGGTAACGTGGAGCGTACGAACACTAACGAACAGCCCGACGAGTCTTCGAGTCTATTCCTGATGGTGTATGTAGGTAAGTAAAATGGCGTTTTCACAGAACAACTGTTCCAAAGAAACCCAATTAGCGCAGAAAAGCACCGTTTTGATACCATAACTCGTTTGACCTATTTTTTTGTGATTTAGTGGTAGTTACTGTTAAGCTAAGGAGATCAGTTTTTGGTCTGTGCCCGCAGTCCCAAGGGAAGAACTTAGCTCACACTGTGTGCTGGGTGGTTTCATTTGGACTGAGAGTCGTTCAATTAACTTTACACTTGATCTTTATGAAGCTAGGCCCGTTCAAAGGCAAGGCACACCTACCAGGTATAAATCCGTGCTTTGATGCTTTCGCCAAAAAATAGAGTAAGTGCTAGTCCAAAAAGCTAGTCTTAAAGGGAAGTTCCAGAATTTTAAAAGGTGAAAGTTGAAATGGAGAGTGAGTGAGTTCTTTGAAAAGCTAAGGAGACCAGTTTTTGGTCCGTGCCCGCAGTCCCAAAGGAAGAAATTAGCTCACACTGTGTGCTAGATGGTTCCATTTGGACTGAAAGCCTGCCCAATAACGTTACAATAGATCTATCTATCAAGACTTATTCTTCGTTTGATTTCTGCAGTGATGTCGTTAAGCGTTGTTATAGTAGATCCCAGTTAGACAAAGTCCTTGATTACTTCAAAATTATATCTATTTATTGTGATGTTTTGCCCAAGTCGACGATGTTGAGATGCCTTCCTCGTTGATAGCATATATTTCGTATTGTCTTCATTAACAGCTAATCCCATCTTTGCTGCCTCCGATTCAATACTGGCAAATGCACCAGTCACAGCTCGCTTATTTCAACCGATTATGACTATGTCATCTGCATATGCGAGAAGTTGAACGGACTTTTGATAAATAGTACCAGTGGTGTTGACTTGCGATTTTCGTACAATTGCTTCAAGAACGATGTTAAATAGGTGGCATGATAGCGGGTCGCCTTGTCTTAGACCTTTCTCAACATCAAAGCGAGATTTCTCCATCGTCTTTGTTCTTTGAATCTTTTTCAGTTTGTCTACATTATATTTTTTGCTTAGGGCTGGCCACAATACAATCGATCCGTATTTAAGAATAGGACGACCTACAGCTGTGTAAGTCCATAATACCATTTTAGGCTTCAAACCCCATTTTTTCCCGAAAGTCTTACTACGTGCATAGAAGGCTATACTTGCTTTCTCCACACGTTCTTCGATATTGATTTTCCAGCGAAGCCTAGGGTTTAGAATAACTCCTAGGTATTTAGCTTTTGATGATAGAGAAAGAGTGTGACCGTTCAACTTGGGTAGAGTGAAGAGGGGAATTTTAGTTCTAGTGGTGAAGAGCGTCAATTCGGTTTTATATGGATTGACACCTAGTCCACAGCTAGTAGCCCAGATGTCAACTCTTTTCAATGCAGTTTCCATGATATCACTTATCACTGTAGAAAAGACGGCGTTCCTCCCTTCTTTTTTGCCCGTAGAGCCGTCGGGCTGCTCTCTCAGAGTCTCTGGTTCTTGTCTGCAGCATCGCCTGGAAGGCCTCGTTCTTTGTTGCATGCGCCAACCGGCATTTTTCATCAAACCAGGAGTTTCGTTGTGGACGCATAGTGAAACCCATCACATCAGAGGCGGAACTTCTGATGGCTTGTTGAAAATGTATCCACTGGTAATCTGCTGCAGGTGCAGATGGTTTACCAGCTCAATTGTTTAAAGCAGCAGGGGATGTGTTGGTAGGGAGCATGCACCAACTCATCTGTAAAATTTTGTCGGAAGAAAGTATGCCATGAATGGAACCTTGGCTTAGTGTGCCCAATCAGCAAAAATGAAGAAGCTCTGACATGCACCAACTACAGAGGTATTAGCCTCCTAAACGTTGCTTAAAAAATCTTGTCGGCTATACTGTGTGATCGCTTAAAACCCCTAGTAAACGAGCTGATTGGCAACTATCAGTGTGGATTTAGGCCGTCGATCAAATGTTCACACAGATTTTGGAAAAATCCCAGGAATTCCAGATCGATACACAATACTTCTTTATCGATTTCAAAGTCGCGTATGAAAGCGTGGGTAGAGACGAACTGTACAGAGCCATGTCGTATCTTGGCATCCCTGCCAAACTCGTCCGCTTGTGCAGGATGACGATGGAGAAATCTCGCTGTTCTGTCAAAGTCGGTAAGAACACCACCAAACCGTTTGATGTTGAGAAAGGTCTAAGACAAGGCGACCCGCTATCATGCCACCGATTTAACATCGTTCTTGAAGCAATTGTACGAAAATCGAAAGTCAACACCACTGGTACTATTTATCAAAAGTCCGTTCAACTTCTCACGTATGCAGATGACATAGAAATAATCGGCCGAAATAAGCGAGCTGTGACTGGTGCATTTGCCAGTATTGAATCGGAGGCAGCAAAGATGGGATTAGCTGTTAATGAAGACAAAACGAAATATATGCCATCAACGAGAAAGGAATCATCAACATCACAATAGATAGATATAATTTTGAAGTATTCAAGGACTTTGTCTACCTGCGATCTACTATAACAACGCAAAACGACATCAGTGCAGAGATCAAACGAAGAATTAGTCTTGCCAATCGCTGTTTAATCGGGCTGAGAAAGCATTTCAGTAGTAAAGCCCTCTCTCATAGAACCAAGGAGACGTTACATAAGACCTTGATCATCCCAGTCTTGCTATATGGGGCGGTAGCATCGGCATTAAAAGACTCGGATGATAAGTTACTTGGGTGCTTTGAGAGAAAGATTCTTCCAGTGATTTTGGTGTGTATTGAAGGAGTATGGAGAAGAAGATTCAATGACGAGCTGTACGGGCTATACAGCGATATTGAACTGGTCAAGAAGCTGATAATACAGCGGCTGAGATGGCTTGGTAACGTGGAGCGTACGAACACTAACGAACAGCCCGACGAGTCTTCGAGTCTATTCCTGATGGTGTATGTAGGTAAGTAAAATGGCGGTTTCGCAGAACAGCTGTTCCAAAGAAACATAATTAGCGCAGAAAAGCACCGTTTTGATACCATAACTCGTTTGACCTAATTTTTTGTGATTTAGTGGTAGTAACTGTTAAGCTAAGGAGATCAGTTTTTGGTCCCTTGGGACTGCGGGCACAGACCAAAAACTGATCTCCTTAGCTTAACAGTAACTACCACTAAATCACAAAAAATTAGGTCAAACGAGTTATGGTATCAAAACGGTGCTTTTCTGCGCTAATTGGGTTTCTTTGGAACAGTTGTTCTGTGAAAACGCCATTTTACTTACCTACATACACCATCAGGAATAGACTCGAAGACTCGTCGGGCTGTTCGTTAGTGTTCGTACGCTCCACGTTACCAAGCCATCTCAGCCGCTGTATTTTCAGCTTCTTGACAAGTTCAATATCGCTGTATAGCCCGTATAGCTCGTCATTGAATCTTCTTCTCCATACTCCTTCAATACACACCAAAATCACTCGAAGAATCTTTCTCTCAAAGCAACCAAGTAACTTATCATCCGAGTCTTTTAATGCCGATGCTACCGCCCCATATATCAAGACTGGGATGATCAAGGTCTTATGTAACTATGTTGAGAATTTATGAAAAAATATATAGATAAATGTTATTTTATTTAATTTTATTTATTTAATTTATTCTTATTAAAATTTAATATCACAACTTATTTATTTTAGTTTTAATGCGACGCGTTTTGGAGGTGCTTCTCCATCATCGGGCGGAATACTTTTGATGCTTGTTGTTGGCTGTTACAGTTGACTTGAGCTTTGATCTTCTATTGTTGTTGTTGGTTATTTTGTTTTCCTTTTGTTTTGGCTTTTTTTTTATTTTTTTTTTATTAGGTGATGTGGTGTATGGTGTTTTCTTTTTCTTTCTATTTATTTCTATTGTAGTTGTTGTTTATTGTTTTGCTTATTTTTATTGTGCTTTAATTTGTATTATGTTGTCTTTTTTCTTTCTTTATTGTTTTTGTTCAAATTTTATTGCTGTTTCATATAATGCGTTTGGTTTAATGGTTAGTTTGTCATTTGGTATTTTGTCCTGTTCTTGTCTGTAAGCTTTATAGATCTCGTATTCTTCCATTGCGTCAAGTAATCTGCTTTTTCTGTATATATGTAATGTTTGTAAATTGGTTTCAATGTCTGTATAGTTATGATTGTTGTCTATTAAATGTAAAGCATACGTAGATTTGGTGTTTGGTTTTGGTTTATGTTCTTTGAATCTTTCTTCAAAGGTTCTTCCAGTTTGGCCGATATAAAACTTGTTGCAATCATTGCATTTTAGTTTGTAGACGCCAGAGTTTAATTTTGTTTCTTGTTTTGTTTTTGGTTTAAGTATATTTTGTATATTGTTGTTTGTTTTAAATGTTATATTTATGTTAAGTTTCTTAAACTGATTTGTTAATATTTGTGGTACTATATTGGTATATGTGACTGATGTATATTTAGGAATTTCTATTGTTTCGGGTATATTAGTTTTGTTGTTGTTTATTTTCTTTTTCTTTTTCTTTATTAATTTGTCTATTATTGTTGTTTTGTATCCATTATTGTATGCGATTTGTTTTAATTTGTTAATTTGTATTAATTCGTTAACCATAATGGTTAGGGTGAAGGGGGGAATTTTAGTTCTAGTGGTGAAGAGCGTCAATTCGGTTTTATATGGATTGACACCTAGTCCACAGCTAGTAGCCCAGATGTCAACTCTTTTCAATGCAGTTTCCATGATATCACTTATCACTGTAGAAAAGACGGCGTTCCTCCCTTCTTTTTTGCCCGTAGAGCTCTCGGGCTGCTCTCTCAGAGGCTCTGGTTCTTGTCTGCAGCATTGCCTGGTAGGCCTTGTTCTTCGTTGCATGCGCCAACCGGCATTTTTCATCAAACCAGGAGTTTCGTTGTGGACGCATAGTGAAACCCATCACATCAGAGGCGGAACTTCTGATGGCTTGTTGACAATGTATCCACTGGTCATCTGCTGGAGGTGCAGATGGTTTACCAGCTCAATTGTTTAAAGCAGCAGGGGATGTGTTGGTAGGGAGCATGCACCAACTCATCTGTAAAATTTGGTCGGAAGAAAGTATGCCCGATGAATGGAACCTTGGCTTAGTGTGCTCAATCCACAAAAAAGGAGACGCTCTGACATGCACCACCTACAGAGGTATTAGCCTCCTAAACGTTGCTTAAAAAATCCTTGTCGGCTATACTGTGTGATCGCTTAAAACCCCTCGTAAACGAGCTGATTGGCACCTATCAGTGTGGATTTAGGCCAGAAAAGTCTACCGTCGATCAAATGTTCACACAGATTTTGTAAAAAACCCAGGAATTCCAGATCGATACACACCACCTCTTTATCGATTTCAAAGTCGCGTATGAAAGCGTGGGTAGAGACGAATTGTACAGAGCCATGTCGTATCTTGGCATCCCTGCCAAACTCGTCCGCTTGTGCAGGATGACGATGGAGAAATCTCGCTGCTCTGTCAAAGTCGGTAAGAACACCACCAAAACGTTTGATGTTGAGAAAGGTCTAAGACAAGGCGACCCGATATCATGCCGCCTATTTAACATCGTTCCTGAAGCAATTGTACGAAAATCGCAAGTCAACACCACTGGTACTATTTATCAAAAGTCCGTTCAACTTCTCGCATATGCAGATGACATAGTCATAATCGGTTGAAATAAGCAAGCTGTGACTGGTGCATTTGCCAGTATTGAATCGGAGGCAGCAAAGATGGGATTAGCTGTTAATGAAGACAAAACGAAATATATGCTATCAACGAGAAAGGCATCTCAACATCGTCGACTTGGGCAAAACATCACAATAGATAGATATAATTTTGAAGTAATCAAGGACTTTGTCTACCTGGGATCTACTATAACAACGCAAAACGACATCAGTGCAGAAATCAAACGAAGAATTAGTCTTGCCAATCGCTGTTTAATAAGGCTGAGAAAGCATTTAAGTAGTAAAGCCCTCTCTCATAGAACCAAGGAGACGTTTTATAAGACCTTGATCATCCCAGTCTTGCTATATGGGGCGGTAGCATGGGCATTAAAAGACTCGGATGAGAAGTTACTTGGGTGTTTTGAGAGAAAGATTCTTCGAGTGATTTTGGTGTGTATTGAAGGAGTATGGAGACGAAGATTCAATGACGAGCTATACGGGCTATACAGCGATATTGAACTGGTCAAGAAGCTGAAAATATAGCGGCTGAGATGGCTTGGTCACGTGAAGCGTACGAACACCAACGAACAGCCCGACGAGTCTTCGAGTCTATTCTTGATGGTGTGTGTAGGTAAGTAAAATGGCGGTTTCACAGAACAACTGTTCCAAAGAAACCCAATTAGCGCAGAAAAGCACCGTTTTGATACCATAACTCGTTTGACCTAATTTTTTGTGATTTAGTGGTAGTAACTGTTAAGCTAAGGAGATCAGTTTTTGGTCTGTGCCCGCAGTACCAAAGGAAGAAAATAGCTCACACTCTGTGCTAGGTGGTTTCATTTGGACTGAGAACCTGTCCAATAACTTTACAATAGATCTATATGAGGCTTGGCCCGTTCAAAGGCAATTTATACCTACCAGGTACAAATCAGTGCTCTGATGCTATCGCCAAAAATAGAGTAAGTGCTAGTCCGAAAAGCCAGTCAAAAGTGAAAGTTGAAATAGAGATATTGCTTGGTTTGTTAGAGCCAACTGGTGCTGTTGAGAAAAGCGGTAAAATCATTTATACTTTTGTTCGACAGCACGTTTAGGTTGTCGAGAAACAGGCTGCCGAATGCCTGGAGGCGAGACCTAGCCAGGGCCGGACAGTAGCAGAGGAAATGCTCAATAGTTTCCTTCTCTAGCGGCAGTTAAGCTGCGCATGTTCGCCAATTGGCCAATGGCCAGTGACGATTGCAACGATCCTGGCCGTGTCTATTCTGTTTCGTTTTATTAAATCATTTGATCTGTTTTTGTCATTGGTTGGCCATATCTTTCTAGTTATTTTGGACGTTGCGAAACCTTGCCACCTCTTTGTTGATTTTGAAAGGAAATGGTCATATATTCTGCCCTTCACGAAGCGCAGTGGAAGATCTACTGATTCCGCCTGAGAGAAGAGAAGGGTTGATCCTTGCCTTGCAAGATCATCTCGTTGCCTTGGATGTCGCTTTCTCCAGGGACCCATACGAGAAATTTTTTTATACTATCACTGAAACCTGAGAGCTCTGCTCTACATTGATGAACTGTCTTTGAAGACACCAGGCAGCTGTTAGTTGCCTTAATTGCAGCTTGGCTATCTATACAAATGGCTACATTGCAAATATTCTGGTTTGATATTGTTTTTTGTTTGAGTATCCTACAGACTTCCTTCCTTAATAGCAAGCACTTCAGCTTGAAATATGCTGGCAGCGTCGGGCAGACGGAACGATTGACTAATTTTAAGTTTGTCGGAGTAAACACCCGCCCCAACTCCATCAACCATCTTTGAGCCGTCAGTGATAATTGTGGTGTCATATTCATTTGTCACCGTATCATTTTTCCATTCGTCTCTGGTAGGAAAAAGCACATTGAAACTTTTATCAAAGTCAAGACAAGGTTATTGGTAGTCAATATGGACTGAGCGAAGATCTATTGGCAACAGTTTTAAAATTTGTCCATGACCATAGGGTCTTTCTGCCCAACAGCTTGCTACTTTAAGCCTGGCTGCACTGCAGGATACCATGTATTTGATGTGAAGGTCTAGAGGCAAAAGTTTAAGAATAACGCTTAAGGCATCGGTTGGGCAAGATCTAATTGCATCTGTGGAACCTATACTAGCTGTTCTTTGAATCTTTTTCAGTTTGTCTATATTATATTTTTTGCTTAGGGCTGGCCACCATACAATCCATCCGTATGTAAGAATAGGACGAACTACAGCTGTGTAAGTCCATTATATTATTTTAAGCTTGCTTTCTTCACACGTTCTTCGATATTGATTTTCCAGCTAAGCCTAGGGTTTAGAGTAACTAATAGGTATTTAGCTTTTGATGATAGAGAAAGAGTGTGACCGTTCAACTTGGGTAGGGTGAAGGGGGGAATTTTAGTTCTAGTGGTGAAGAGCGTCAATTCGGTTTTATATGGATTGACACCTAGTCCACAGCTAGTAGCCCAGATGTCAACTCTTTTCAATGCAGTTTCCATGACATCACTTATCACTGTAGAAAACGCCCCTGATGTCGTAACCACCACGTCATCCACATACGCCACCGGCTTTACACCACAGTCGTCCAGTTCGCAAAGGATTGTGTCCATGACAAGCAGCCATAGTAAGGGGGATAGAACTCCTCCCTGAGGTGTACCCATATCAACGAGTTTTATATTCCTGATGGTGTACGCAGCGTTGGAAGACCCCCCAATAGATGGCGCACACAAGTTGAAAACGACCTCAGCCAACTTGCGGTGCAAAATTGGAAGCGGCTAGCTAGGAACAGAGCTGGCTGGAAAAACATGTTGGTTGAGGCCGTAGTCCATCCTGGACTGTAAGCGCAATCTTAAGTAAGTAAGTAAGTAAGTGACGTTTTTGCTTCACATTTTGAAGTTCTCCTCCGAAACGATGAATCACACCATGTCTTATATTATGCAATGCCAGATGTTGAAATATTTGAACTGGATCAAACTATCGCATTGGTAAAAGTAGAGCAAGCTCTGAAGTCAATGAAGAACAACAAGGCAACGGGATCGGATGGAACAGCTAGGAAGTTTTATAAGTTCGCAACAGAAAATTTTAAGTTGAAACTCTGTGAATTATATAACCAAATGTATGAAACAGCAAACGTACCAAAGTGTTTTAATGATGCAAAAAAGGAGATGCTTCATCTCCAGAAAACTATAGAGGTATATCTGTAAATTCGTCAAGGAAAATGTTTGCACATATTATGTACACTAGGTTGATCAAATGGATTGATGAAAACAACTGCCATAGTGTCAATCGAGCTGGTTTTTGTCCTGGTTTCTCCACAATTGATCAAGTTTTTGTGATCACATCGAAAGCGAAACATTTCATATCAAATAAAAAGAAACTATATTGTTTATTTATGGATTTCAAAACTGCGTTTGATAAAGTCTATCTAGAAAGTTTATAAAAATGTATGATGGCTTTCTTTCGGAAACAAGAGGAGCCGTATTTGATGGGGAGACTACTTCTCCTTTTTTCAAAAGTTCAACGGGCTTACCGGAAGGATCTTAAGTCCTATCATGTTTTCATTGTTTATAGATGATTTAGTAGAATACATACCAGGAGGTGCTCACTTCGCCGACCAAACAATCAAACTGCTTTTGTATGCGATGACCTTGTGCTACTTGTGGAATCCCCCACGATATTGCAGTTAATGATCAATAATCTTGTAAGATATTGTGATTTATGGAACTTAGAATTAAATACAAAGAAAACGAAGATCATGATAACTGGAAGCAACCGAACAAGATTAACAGAAAGATGGACTATCAACAACGAACCTGTTGGAGCATTAATTAACGTTTATTTTATTTAAATGCGATAATCTTTCTTATAATTTAACAAATAAATAATAAATCTATAATTTTAAGTGTCCCGCCTTCTGCGGCCATATTTTTCTCTATCTATTATGTAAATAATTTAATGGTATTTGTATTTTTGAACTATGTACGTAAAGGTCATGCTATAAAACCCCTAAATGAAATTGAATAAAGACAGTCGTTATATAATAATTAAAAGAAGAGGTTTCGAGTGCGTTTATTTAATATCGAAGGAAAATTCTCCTTACAAACATTTTTGGCGCCCAAACGTGATTTATAGTAAATTAAATTAAATTGAATTATAGTAAATTTTCGTGGAAAAAGTTAAAAAATAATTTTTTCAAACATAAAAAACAATTAATAATTATTTCGTTGCATTTTAGCAAAAATTTTCGTGGTATCGGTAAAAAACATTTATTCGAACAGTAAAAAACCATTAACAGTTTCGTTGCTTTGCAAATTGTGAAAAAAAAAAAAAAAAAAATTATCCAAAAATCCAAAGACCTATAGTAGTGTTTATCATAGTAATTAAACTGTAAAAAAGCATCTTTATTGCCTACATTGCAAAGTGTTAAAGACTTAATAACTGCAATTGATTCGGTAAAGCAAGAGCTCGGTTTCGGTGAATTGTCGCGAAAAATTATAAAAAAGGAACAAAAGCCACCTAGGAGTACTCATCAACACCACCAAGAAAAATTGGAGCAACCCATTGCATAAAAAATTACAAAAGAGATAAGTATCTACATCTCTTACCAAGGTATGCCTAGAAAGTCCAATTATACGAACGTGCGTTAGTCAAGCAATTCAAAAAATATTTATTAAAAAATCGTTTATTAAAAAGCTAACAATTTTTCTTCTTCAACCAAACGCACATTCATCATGAAGCCAACAAAATTAATATTGGATTAACATTATAAACTATATAAATATATTATATTTGGCATTTAAATTTAAATAAAAATAAATATGAATTTGCATGCAATTTGCTGAAAAAATAATTAAAATTCATACAAACAACATATTTGTCGCAAATCAATTTCAAAGAATTTTTCTTAAATTGAAATCATCGATCTTGCTATCATTCGTCCGCAATTACAATCCACAAAGTTAAAAAGCTTTTGGAAATTACGTTCCACTCGTTTTACAATAGAAAAGTTGCTTTCAACCACAAAAAACCTTTCGCCTCGCTACTAAATACAAATTATCTCGTTCGTTCGTTTCGCTTGTGTTGCTCAAACATCTTACACTTACATTCACACTACTTAAAACAGATACCACTCAAACCTCATACAAAGCTTTCGTCGTTTTTCGCCATTCGTAATCGTTGATCAAACCAAACCGCACACATTGTCGTTTGTCGATTTCTTTCATTGCACATCGATCCTCATTTCGCTTCGAACATCACAACACAACTCAATTCCCTTTATATCATACTCGCAAATAAGCTTTTTCGTCGTTCGTCGGGGGAGAGTGTGCTGCATCGATCGTATGCATTGAAAAGAAAAATTTTCACTTTCGCCGCTTAGTGAAACCAAAATCATCGTTGGTGTCTATGAATTGAAGCACCATTGCAGTTCAATAATTTTTAAATTAAAAATATATTGAAATCTACAAAATTCAATCGTTCATTTACAATTATTCTCGTTGCATTGAATTTCTGTATCCAGTCTCTCTCGTCATAAATATTATATTAAAACAAAATATTACCAGGGTTTGCTACCTAATCATTTCTTTTCTCTTTTCGTCGTTGATGTCGGATATTAGTTAAAAAATTCAAAACAATCTGTCGGTTTCTCAAAGAATTATTAAATCGTTATCTATTGAGCTTTTGCAAGTTAGTAGTAGTCCAGATGCCAGATAATCTTAGCATCGAGGAATTAAAGCAGCAGCGAGCAACAACAAAGGGAAGCATAACCAGATTAAAAAATTATGTTGAATCGAAAGCGGATACGCTCACTATTACTGAACTCGAATGCCGTTCGGGCATCCTTGAGTCTTATTTTAAACAAATTTTAGTTTTTCAAACCCAAAATAAACAGGTGACGCCTGACGATTCTAATAGAGGGGAGCTAGAAGATTTATATATCGCAGCAAAAACAAAAATTTTATCGCTTATGGGTGCTGACAGAAGGACCAGCATGGTTGAAACTACTTTTTCGGTTCCTCACTCAGTCAACCACTTGCCAAAGCTAAAATTGCCCAAGTTCAGTGGAAAATATTCTGAATATAAAAATTTTATTTGTTCATTTAAAACGTTAGTTGACAATGATCCAAGTCTTACAAAAACTGAAAAATTTAACCATTTGTTGACCTGTTTGAGTGACCAAGCACTCAGCACAGGCAAAGCTTTTAAAGTTACTTGAGGCCTTGGCTAGGCTAAAAGAGCGTTACGATAACGACACAATGATTTTCCTTGAATATATTTCTGAATTTTTCGAATTGCCAAAGGTACCTAAGGCATCCGCATCAGACTTAGGACTTTAGTAGATGATGTAACCGCGATTATGAACTCCTTACAGTCTCTTGGAACCCATGAACAAATATGTAATGCAATATTTATTTACGTGACCATGTCGAAAGTTGATTACGAGACCCAGGCAAAATGGGACGAGTCCTTGGACTACAAAAAGGTTCCTGAATGGAAGGAATGTGTAGAGGTGCTCAGCAAACGATGTCAATATCTTGAAGTACGGAAAAGCAAACAAATGAGACCTGAATCAAATCCAAAGGTTCCTGGAAAACATAAAAATACATTTTCGAATCAGCGTTCACACACCTCCCTTTCACTCACACATCGTTCTTGTGCGTTTTGTCGAGATAACACTCACTTAATTAATCATTGTAAAGGCTTTCTTGAGCTATCAGTTTTAGATCGTTTCGCTCATGCTAAAAAATTAGCGCTTTGTTTGAATTGTCTTGGGAAGGGTCATGGCGTCTCCAAATGTCCTTCAACTTATCGGTGTAGAAGTTGCAGACAACCTCATCATAATCTTCTTCATAGATCGCAACAGCTTGAACATTCGTCTAATTGTGGAGAAATTTCATCATCGGCAGCAGTAAATACGGGATCCAAACTGGATAATGTATCTAATAGTCAGGTCATCTTAGCCACAGCCCTTGTCTTAATAAAAGGTTCATCAGGTGAATTTCAAATAGGTCGAGCGTTACTTGACTCTGGATCTCAAGTAAACATCATTCATGAAAAATTTGCAAAATCACTTTCACTCAAAAAAAGAGAAACAAATATGAACATTGTCGGAATAGGAGCACTAGAAAAAAAATTTCGTTTGAAACAGAAACCACTATTCGCTCTAGGTTTAACAACTTTAAATTTACATTAGGATTTCTCGTCACCCCAGCTATAACTGGACAGGGAATTCCTTCTCTACTAAAAACCGCACTTGGTTGGGTCGTGTCAGGTGAATACAAAAACTTTTCTACAGTGACAAATCAATCCTGTTTTGTAGGCTCAAAGGAAAACTTTCTCGATCAATTCGTCGAAAAATTTTGGGAGATTGAAGAAGTGCAGGAGCAAAGGTCAAAGTGGACGGAGGAGCAAAAAGAATGTGAAAAACATTTTCTAGACCACACTGAAGTTTTATCTAATGGTCAAATAATGGTAAAGCTTCAAATCTGATCCCAGTCTTTTAGGATCCTCATAGGATATAGCATTTAGAAGATTCTTGGCATTAGAACGTAGATTGTGACGAAACCCTTTCCTTAAATCGCAGCATGTTAAGTTTTTGAACGAATATGAAAATTTAGGACACATGTCTCTCGCAAGAAACATTAACTTAGAGGAGCCTCATTATTTTCTTCCACATCAATGCGTATTAAGACCCGACAGTATTTCAACGAAATTGAGAGTTGTCTTTGACGCTTCGTGCTGTACTTCATCGCACCATTCACTCAATGGAATCCTTATGGTTGGTCCAACAATACAAAATGAACTTTTCTTGATTCTTCTCCGATTTCGCCTTTACAAATACGCACTTACTGCCAATATTGTGAAAATGTATCGGCAGATTTTGGTGCACCCTTCTGATCGAAAATTTCAACTCATTTTGTGGAGAGAAAATGAAGATACTACAATTAAAATATATCAATTGAACACCGTAACATACAGTACTGGACCTGCTTCTTTTTTGTCGATTCGAAGTCTAAAATATCTTGCTGATAAAAACAAATCTAATACAAACTTGGTATCAGCATGTCGTTCTATTGAGTCTGGTTTTTATGTAGACGATTATCTAACAGGCGAGGATGACTTGAAATCACTTATTCAATTGCAGAAAGATGTTTTTGCAGTTTTAGGATCAGCGGGATTTGAATTAGCAAAATGGAATAGCAACAGCTCGAAACTTATTCCAGAAGTTAAATCTCACAACAAAGAAATAAATATTAACCAACCTAATCTGACTAGCACTTTAGGTATTGCTTGGAATTCAGTCACAGACGAGTTCCAATTTTCATATAAACCAAATCGAGCTTTCCCTAAATTTACAAAAAGATCCATACTTTCACTTGCTTCATCATTGTTCGATCCAATGGGTCTTGTAAGCCAAATTATCATCAAGGCAAAAATAATCCTCCAAAAATTGTGGATTGAAAAATTGGATTGGGATGAGTCCATCCCCCAAGACATCGACACTGAATGGCATCAGTTCATGCGTGATTTGCAGTCTTTTCAAAATTTGTCAGTTCCAAGATTCGCTCTGTCTTCAAATAAGAGAACTTTTCAAATCCATGGATTCGCTGATGCGTCTATGAGCGCATATGGCTGTTGTATCTACCTTCGATTAGTCGATTTTTCCGGCTTAGTAAAAGTTAATAAAAGATAGTGGCAAAGTCTCGAGTAGCCCCTACAAAAAAAAACCAAAATCCACGTCTCGAATTGTGCGCAGCACACCTATTATCAAAACTCTGGACAAAAATTAAAACTAGTTTTATTGCTGAACCTTCAGATATTTACTTTTGGACCGACCGCGACGCGTCAATCGTTCTACATTGGATTTCTACGCACTCGTCGAAATTGAGTACCTTTGCCGGAAATAGAGTATCGGAGATACAAGAACTAACTAATTCTATTACATGGAAACATGTTCCTTCGCTTCAAAACCCTGCAGATATTGTTGCACGTGGCTGTACCATGGAGGAGCTCAAGAGCTCAATTTGGTTCGAAGGCCCAAGTTTTTTTTAGATAACGAAGAAAAATGGCCAGTTACCTACGAGGTACAACTTTCACTGGAAGAAATCGCGCTGGAAAGGAAGAAAACTGTTCTTATACATCTAAACTCACACTCTACTTTTTTGCTGAAGATCATAGAAAGCTTCAGTTCATACCCGAAAATGCTTCGAGTTTTTTCGTATATCCTTAGATTTGGAAGAAAGAACAAAATTGCATCATCAAGCCTGTTAGAAAATTCCGAATTAGAAAAAGCATTACTTCCAGTAGTGTATGTGGTTCCACAAAACGCATTTCCACAGGAGATACAATCTATTAAATCTGACAAGGACCTTAAAGGTTCGATAAAATGGTTGAGTCCATTTTTGGAAGAGACGGACGGTCTCATACTTTTGAAAGTAGGTGGACGATTGAAACATTCCAACATACCCGAGGAATGCAAGTATCCCTTGTTGCTTCAAAAGGAAAGTGAGTTTACGAAAGCTCTAGTACGAAATCTACACTTAAAAAATTACCAGGCCGGCCAAAAGGCTCTAGTAGCGATAATAAGAACCAAATTTTGGATAGTTAACGTTCGAGAAGTTGCACGTTCTGTTGTCAAGAAGTGCATTCATTGCTTCAGATATCGACCTAAGCTGATGGAGCAGATAATGGGGAATTTGCCTACTCAAAGAGTAACCCCTTCTCGTCCTTTTAGTTGTTGTGGCGTTGGTTTTTGTGGTCCGATCTATACATATTATAAAATAAGGGGGTAAAATACCATACAAAACCTACATTGCAGTGTTTGTGTAAAAACTCACTTCTGGAACCGTTGGTTAACTGAGTACGTTCACGAACCTCCAAGGTCGTACAAAGTGTTCATCATCCAGCCCAAACATTAGCATCGACTCTCTTGTCTTAGTTCACGAAGACAACGTACCACCCCAAAGATGGCTATTAGGGAAAATCACGAATGTCATCAAAGGTGATGATTAAAAGGTCAGAGTGGTTGACGTAAAAACTCCAAGAGGCAACATAAGACGTCCTATACGCAAGCTAGCTCTCATGCCAATTTCAACGTTGGCGGAATGTTGGAGCATTAATTAAAGTTTATTTTATTTAAATGCGATTATCTTTCTTATAACTTTAATTTTAATTTATATTACATACTTTTTGGATTATAAGTAACAAATAAATAATAAATCTGGAATTTTAAATTTCCCGCCTTCTGCGCCCACATTTTTCTCTATGTATTATGTAAATAATTTGATGGTATTTGTATTTTTGAACTATGTACGTAAAGCTCATGCTATAAAACCCCTAAATGAAATTGAATAAAGACAGTCGTTATATAATAATTAAAAGAAGAGGTTTCGAGTGCGTTTATATAATATCGAAGGAAAATTCTCCTTACAAACAGAACCTCTGGAAGAAGTCGACAAATTTAAATACCTTGGTATAACCTTTTCTCCCAATATGAGTTTTAAAACACACGTAAAGAAAAAATGTGCAGAAGCTAAAATTGCGATTAACGTGATGTGAAAAAATTCTTCTGTAATAAACAAGTATGCACCAGCAGTAAATAACCTTGTATTTACTGCTGGTTTAAAGGTGTCATCAATGCAAGCCTGTGCTACGAAAATGAAGTCTTCGGCATCGAACCCTCAGAAGACATAGAAAAGGTCCAAAGATATTTTTTTAAAATGCTCTTTAAATTACGTATTACAATACCGAATAATGCCGTCTGACAATCTTGATATATGACAGGAATCTCTCAACAATCTGCCTGAACTGGTTGATGAAAAACTGTACCTCGAAGACTTGGAAAAAGCAACCACAAGTGGAACTCGTGGAGTCGCAACAACATTCAATTTGAAAAACTAAAAACGCACAAATTTGGAACTAGCTCAATTTTACATCAGTCAATCAAACTCTATAATAAATACACACAGCAAAGTATAGCTTATAATACCAAAAAGTTTGAGCAACATTTAAAATCCTTATAATTTAGTAAATACAGCTCTTAATAGCAGCAACATTAAATTATAGTTTAATCTCCACTTTGCTTATTATATGTTCTTCAAAATGTATCATTTCTTTCCTTTTGTTTGCAAGATATTTATGTTATTATTTCTTTTTGTATAAAATTTTTGTTTAATTTAATTATTTTAATATATATGTATAGTCCGTAACGAGATTTATCTCATCATCATCATCATCGGCTCGACAACCGGGGTCCGGTCCTGGCCTCCTTCAACAAGTCTCTCCACCTATCCCGGTCTCGAGTCGACGCCATCGTTGCGCACCCCAAGGCTCCGGGCGTCCTGGTCTACGCCATCTCTCCAGCGCAAGCATGGTCTACCATTCTGGCAACCCTGTTGCAAGTGTTAGTCGTAATTAATTGTATCTTTTTTGATTATTTTTTTTCGTCTAATTGAAAAGCTGTATATTTTTTAATTGTTGACTTTTGCTATTATTAAGCGTTTTTGTATCTGGTGTTATAGTGTTTTTGATTAATAATTGTGTTAAAAGTGTTTAATTGGTAAATAATTTTTTTTGCCAAAAAGTTGAAATTTAATAAAATTCTAGAGTTGACATTTGGGAATTCTCTCCTGATTCAGCAACAATTAAGTGTGTTTATATTGCATACTTAAGTGAGTTTTATATACAATACAATTTTGACTACAATTTCAATTGCATACTTCAGTGATCAAAAACATACAAAATATATACAGTAAAGTCACTAAAATTTAAACTTTAATAAAATGGCATATATGTGTTTATCCTGTTTAAGTGAGATTAAAGCTGATGAACAGTATGTTTTGTGCAGTGGTATATGTAAGTCCTTGATTCATGTATCATGTGCCAAGATTGATTTTAACACCTTTAAATTAATCAGTGAAACTTCGAATGTTCACTACTTTTGCGATAAATGCAATTTTAGTAAGTGTTTTTCGCTCTATTCGATGGTAAACGAAAATTCATCTGAACTTATTAAAATTTCAAATGCAATCGATGAAATGAAAACTGCAATGGAGGGTTTTTCTTTGCGTCCTTTTACACGTTCTGCAAAACGTAAGGCCGAAAGTCAAACTGAGCCAACTAATTAAATACAAAAAAGTAATGAAAATCATTCTGAACCAGTTAAAAAAAGCAAAAAAAATTCTGAAAGTGCTTCGTCATCATCAAAACCTAACCCTATTAATGTTCCTGATTCGTTGAAATCCGTTAATATGTCTATAACTGAAATTGATGCTAATCCTCCAACACAACAGAAAGTTAGGGTCTTGTTGATAAGTGTTCTTTGCCCCTTAAGGATGTGGTGTTACCAACTTTGAGACTAGTCCCTCCACAAAAAACTATCTTTCTTTCGAGGTTTGATTCATCTACGTCGGAAGATGATATTACTAATTATATCAAAGCGGTACTGAATCTTGACAACACCAATGGAATATCATGTAATAAATTTAAATTTAGAACTGCCCGGGAAATTGCATCTTTTACTGTAAAACTGCCTGATTCCTTGTTTAATTTAATTGTTGATCCGTCAAAATGGCCCGAAAATACTGTTGTGCGTGAATTTGAAACTCGTCCGCGTGAAATTGTTAATCGTGTTCATCTACAAAATACAACACAGATTCCAAAAAACTAAATAATTTTCCTATATCTGCTGTTTCTATTTTTTACCACAATGTTGGTGGGATGAAATCTTAATTAAAACAATTATATGTCAAATCGTTTACTATTGATTATGATGTTCTTATTCTTTCTGAAACTTGGTTAAATGAAACTGTCCATGATAACAAAATTTTGTGTAATGACTTCAATGTTTTCCGTTGTGACCGAAATTTATATTCAAGCAATAAATCTGAAGGTGGTGGTGTTCTTATTGCCATAAAATCTTCTCATCACTCAAAACAACTTGCTGGAATTCATAATGATATTGAGTTTATTTGTGTACAATCTATTATTTATGATAAATCTTTCTTGTTTACTTGTTCTTATATTCCTCCGATGTCTGGAAGTGATATTTACAAAAAGCACGCTGAGAATATTTCAAATGTAGTTGCAAGCTCAAAAAACTCCATTCTCTACATAACTGGGGACTTCAATTTGCCGAAAATCTGTTGGATTCCTGATCTTGAATATGGAGCCTTTCTAATACCAGTTTTACCGGAAACAAATAATGATGATGCTTACTGTTTTATTGATGAATGCTCCGTTAACGCTATTGTACAAATAAATAATATTTTAAATTCTAATGGGAAAAGTTTAGACCTTGTTTTTACTGACGAGCCTGAAATGAACTTAATTGTGAAAGCCGATTATTTTCTATTTCCTGAATCTGAACATCATGTTCCAATCGAACTTAAGCACTTTGTGGATAGAATTAAAAGAAGAAATAAAACTGAAAGTAGATACAAGCTTGATTTCAAGAAAATTGATGAACAGAAATTTAAACAAATTTTCTTGACTTATAATTGGAATTCAATTTACACTGAAACTAATATTGATAAATGTTGTAACGAATTCTATGTCCACTTAAATAATTGTTTATCTGTTTGTACACCGTTAAGAAAAATGTCTAACAATTTTGACAGGCCGCCATGGCTAACTAAACACATACGAATTATGCGTAACAAGAAAACGAAACTGTTTAGGAAGTATCATCAGTCGTCTTCTGTTTCAGACTACGTTAATTATAGTACTGTCGTCAGAAGGGAACTTCAATCATGTTTAAAAGTATCTTATGAGAACTACGTGGCTAGTGTTCGACGTGAAATTCCAACGAATCCACGAAAGTTTTGGAACTTTGTTAATACAAAAAGGAAGTCTTCCAAGTTCCCAAGCATAATGAACTACTGTGATAATTCTACCAATGATTCTGCTTTAATATGTGATATGTTTTCGGACTTTTTTCAACAAGTTTATAAGAAACCTGATTCCTGTGATACTATAAGCTGTGATACTTTGAAAGAAAATGTGCAATATTTTCCGCAACTAGGTTTTCCTTCTCCGGTAATCAACGAAACTGTGATAAAAGACTATATTTTAAGACTGAAAAACTCTATGTTCTCTGGACCTGACGAAATTCATCTTGTGTTTTAAAGCAATTCGTAACTGTTTTAGTACGTCCTCTATGTTATTTATTTAATTTGTAGTTAAAAAGTGCTGTTTTTCCTACACAATGGAAAAGTTCTTTTATTATACCTTTACACAAAAAAGGCAATAAATGTAATATAGAAAATTATAGAGGCATTGCCAAACTGTCCTGCATTCCAAAAATGTTTGAGAAAATTGTATTCGATGCCGTAAAGAATAATTGGAAACAAATAATTTCTCCTTATCAGCATGGATTCACTGAAGGAAAATCTACGGCTACAAATTTAATGGAATTTCGCTCGGATGTCATAAATAAAAATCAAGACGGATATCAAACTGATACCATTTATTTGGATTTTTCAAAAGCCTTTGATCGTGTGAACCATTCCATTCTATTGAAAAAGATAAAATGGATAGGACTGCCTATCTGGATTTTAAATTGGTTGGATTCTTATTTATCAGGTAGAACTTAATTTGTGTTGTTTAAAAATAAAGTTTCAAAACAAATAAATGTCTATTCTGGAGTCCCTCAAGGAAGTCATATTTTTGTTGTTTATTAATGATATGTGCAATGTTATTGTTCGGTCAAATATACAAATGTTCGCTGACGACGCTAAATTGTATTTCTCTTATAAAATGAAAGGGAAGCCAACTGGTTACAAAGTGATTTAGACAATGTTGTAAAATGGTGCCGTACTAATAAAATGGAGCTTAATATGTCGAAATGCAACGTAATGACTTTTACTCGTCGAATACTGCCGATCCAGAAAAACTATAAAATAAATGATGTTCTATTGGAAAGTGTAAGTTATGTTTGTGATCTTGGTGTTATTTTGAATCAAAAACTGACATTTAATAAACATATTGACTATATTGTGAATAATTCGAATCGAATGCTTGGTTTTTTGCGTCGGTGGGCTACAGATTTTCAAGATCCGCATATACTAAAAATGCTATATTGTTCTTTGGTGCGATCGGGTTTAGAATACTGTAGCAACGTATGGTGTCCACGTTACAATGTTAACATAAACCGCATTGAATCTGTCCAGAAAAAGTTCCTGTTGTTTGCCTTGCGGTATCTTCCTTGGGATAGATCGACCAACCTACCATCGTACAACAGTCGCTTAAAACTTTTGAACCTTGATACATTAAGTAAAAGAAGAAATATATCTAACACCCTTTTTGTTTTTAACATATTAAATGGAAATATCGATTCAAATAATCTGCTTTTTAAAATAACCATTAATGTTCCAAACAGAACTTTCCGTCATTTTGAACTTTTAAATTTAAGATTTAATAGAACTGTCTAAGGTATTCATGAACCACTTTTTGCTGCTTGTGTCGATTTTAATAATTGTTTTAATTTAATAGATTTCAATTTAAACTCAAAAAATTTAAAAATAATATTAAGAAACAATTTACAAGACTAAAATTAAAATTATATTTATGTTCCTATGTATGTTTACTTTAAAAGCTAAGAATTGAATTTGTAGCTAAATAAATAAATAAATACCACACTGTCGTCTGCCATAGAATGTACCACAAAGTACTTTCCGAGCAGGTTCCTCTTCGCTCATGCGAGCTAGGTGCCCTGCCCACCGAAGTCTACCGAGCCTAATTTTTGTCACGATATCTGCTTCAAGGTAGATTGCGTACAATTCATGATTGTACCGTCTCCGGAATCGTCCTTCCTCACATATGGGGCCAACGATTCTCCTTAAGACTTTTCTCTCGAACGCGGCTAAGAGGTCAGAGTGCCTTTTGCTAAGCACTCAAGTCTCGGATCCATATGTGAGTACTGGCAGGACCATGGTCCTGTACAGCAGTAGTTTTGAAGTTATGGTGAGATTTCTGGATTTGAAGAGCTTTGACAGACTGTAGTAGGCTCTGCTGGATTTGAGAAGCCGCCCGCGTATTTCTTCTTCTATATTGTTATCGGCTGCTACTATTGACCCAAGGTATTTAAAGGTTTGCACCACTTCAAATTCGTGCTCCGCTACCTTGATTGTTTGACCAACTGTTCCTCTCGCATTCGACGACACCATGTACTTTGTTTTACCTTCACTAATGTGCAGCCCCAGATTTTGTGCCGCCTGCTCGATCTGGATGAAGGAAACGTGTACAGCTTGCTCGGTTCTTCCGATGATGTCGATGTCGTCTGCGTAAGCCAGTATCTGGCTGGACCTGTTGACGATGGTTCCTCTTGTTGCCGTGCCAGAGTCACGGATTGCTTTCTCCAACGCCAGGTTGAAGAGGAGGCAGGCCAAACCATCCCCTTGTCGGAGTCCATTAAAGATGTTGATTGGTCTGGATAGCAATCCGGCTATTTTTACTTGGCTTGTTACGTTGGTCATGGTCAACCTACATAGTCGTGTCAATTTATTTGGGATGCCAAATTCTCTCATGGCTTTGTAAAGTTCTACCCTGGCTATGCTATCATACGCGGCCTTAAAGTCTATAAACAGGTGGTATGTTGGGATGTTAAATTCTAGACATTTTTCCATCGCCTGCCTAAGGGTAAAGATCTGATCAGTTGTTGATTTGCCTGGAATGAAGCCACACTGATATTGTCCGATGATGGTTTTAGCGTATGGGGTTATCCGGTCTCGTAGGATAGAGGAGAGTATCTTATATGCGGTACTCAACAACGTGATACCTCTATAGTTGCTGCACGTTGTGACATCTCCTTTCTTATGTATGGGGCATATTATAACTTTTCGCCAGTCTTCTGGCATTTCTTCATGCTCCCACACGTGCACTATAATATCATGAATTGCCTGACGTAGAGCTGGCCCACCGTGTTGAAATAATTCGGCTGGTATACCATCAGCTCCCGGGGCTTTGTTTTTCTTTAGCCGGTCTATAGCCTTCTCAACCTCTTCTATGCTTGGTGGTGGCAACATAGGGTATTCGTCTTGAAGCAGTGGAGCCTCCACTTCTGCAGTGAGTTGACCATTTAGCAATTCATTAAAGTACACTTCCCATCGCTCCAGTATGCTTTGTGGATCGGTGATCAGATTTCCCTCTCCGTCCTTGCAGTATGTGCAGCGTGATTTATCTCATAAGGCATATTAAATAAATAAATAAAAAAAAAATAAAATATACAAGACTCTAGAACATCTATTGGGCAACAGGAATTATTTTAAAGACTCTCTTCCAATCACTAGCATTCGAATTATATTCCTTGCAAGAATCGAGATGTTTTACCTAAATTTCATTCCTCATAGACGTGACCTACCTGGTAATTGTACCCTTTGCAACATGAATTTGAAGGAAGACATATTTCATCTTATTGCTATATGTCCTATACTGCAAGAAATGAGAAGATTATGTGGCTTAACCGCTTAATTCTTTGTATATTTAATTAAAGACACAACACGTTTAATTTACTAGGATACAATTCTTTTATTCATTATATATATATAAATATTAAATAAGGCTCTAAAACCCATAACGGTGAACATCGTTCGGCGCTAGCTTACAACAGACTAACTTACATTATAGATTAACTCTAACCAATTTTAGAAGGATAGAGTGAGAGCGAATGAGTTGATCACTGTTATTCTTTATTCATATATTTGTGTGAAACAAATGAACGCTACATCACTCCCCCCTATAAAATTTACGAAATATACAAGTTTAATAAATATGTATTTTGTTTAACAAAATTTGAATTAAAAAATAAATATATTTTACTTACAATTTTACTAATTGAAATTGAAATAAAAAATCCATAATTTTAATATTAACATTATAATAAAATTTATATAATTAAACTTATATATATATATTTTTTTAATGCTTAAAGTCGAAAAGATACTTTTTTATTTGATTTGGATCGTGTCATTATTTGACTTTTGGTTTCAAAAGCAGACTTTAACCTATCTATACTTATAGTTTGATGTTTTCCATTTATATTTATTAAATAATATTTCTCTGATTTGGAAATTATTTTAAAAGGGCCTCTTTATAATGGATTTGAACTTGATTTTTTTAACTCGTCTCGAACAAAAACTTTTGTACAGCTTTGTATATCCTTAGGTACAAAAATGTATTTTTGTGTTCGATTTCGCGTTGGAATTGGGCTGACTTGCGAAATTGCATCGCGAACGTTTTTTGCTATGTTGGAATCCAAAATTACATCTCTTGTGCTGTTTGCAACCAAATCACCAGACAGTCGAATATTCTGTCCATACAGTAGCTCTGAAGGTGTTACACCAAGATCGTCAATTATTGTCGAACGTATGCCCAAGAGAGTCCAAGGTAAGTTGTGGTACCAGTTAATTTTGTCCTCGTGAGATCTAAGAGATTCTTTCAGTTGTCTGTGGAATCGTTCCACGGGGCCGTTGGACTGAGGATGGTAAGTAGTTGTGCGTATTCTGTGTGAACCAAGCATGTTGGCGATTTCTTTAAACAACGAAGATTGGAATTGAGCTCCTTGATCTGTGGTTATCATTTCCGGAACACCAAAACGGGCAACCCATTTGTGGATAAACGTTGAGACCACTGTAGAAGCGATAATATTTTTAATGGGAAATGCTTCAAATCCATATGAATGTGACTGAATCTATCACCGAGGACAGAAATTTTGCCATGTTTCGATTTAGTGTGCCGAGTGATGTTCGATTTTTGACATGCAATTGATGTCGCTATTCATTTTGGGCCAGAAATATTTAGACGATATAGTTTCGTGTGGATTTGGCGCTTGCATGAGACAAACCATGGTGGTTTTTGAAAACTGTTGTTCTAAATATTTCCGGTATGTAAGGTCGGTTGGTTTCAGTTGTAATTTCGCACCAGATATATTTATCATTGATTGGCATGCTTATCTTCTTAAGCTTGATTGAGGAGGACTTATCGACAATCAACGCTTTCAATTCCTTATCGTTTTCTTGACTTTTGTAAAGAGAAGGTATATCAAATTGTTTAATGTTCACTAGATCAACATGACTTCTTGACAAGGTGTCAGCAACTGTATTGTCTAAACCCTTAATATATCGAATGTCGTTAGTAATTGGGGTATGTATTCTAGATGCCACGTTTGTCTGGGAGATCTTTCGGTCTTTGAACAGATAGCTTTAGTTAAAGGCTTGTGGTCGGTTAAGACTGTGAATTGTCTTCCTTCCACAATATACCTAAAATGCTTAACGGCTAAGAAACTACCAAGAAGCTCTCTGTCAAAAGTCGAATATTTTGTTTCCGACGGGCTCAATCGCCTTAAAAAGAAGGCTAGGGGCTCCCATTATATGCAATTTAATTGTTGAAGTACAGCACCAACTGCGTCATTCGATGCATCTGTCATGATGCAGATGTGGGCTTTAGGATTTGGGTGTAAAAGTAAGGTTTGTTTAACAAGGTCATCTTTGAGCATTTTGAATGCATTGTCGCATTCTTCAGACCATTGTAATTTCACCTTTGATGCCTCTTTTCCTCGTAGAAGATTATATAAAGGAATTGCCTTTTGTGCGATATTAGGAATAAATCTGTTATAAAAGTTAACCATTCCTAGAAAGCGTTGGACCTGTTTAAGTGTGGTAGGTTTTGGGAATGTGTTTAAAACATTTACTCTTTCTAAAGAGGGTTTCAATCCGTCTTTTGAAATTGAATAACCTAAAAATTCGAGCTCTGTTACTCCTAGCAGACATTTCGAGACATTTAAACTAAGGCCATTTCCTACCAGCCTAGTGAACAGAATTCGTAAATGTTGTTTGGGAACTTCAATAGACTCACTTGCTACAAGGATATCGTCAATGTAGACGAAAACGAATGGTAAGCCAGAAAGAATTTCATTCAAAAATCTTTGAAAAGTTTGGGATCCATTCCTAACACCGTATGGCATCCTCAAAAATTCAAAAAGGCCAAATGGAGTTATAACAGCCGTTTTGTAGATGTCCTCGGCATCAACTGGAAGTTGGTTGTATGCTCTGACAAGATCTATCTTGGAAAAGAGTTTGCAATTATGAAGATTGACGGAACAATCCTGATTATTTGTGAGTGGATATTTGTTTGGGATGGTTTTTGCGTTTAACTGTCGGTAATCACCGCATGGTCTCCAGTCTGTAGAGTTTTTCTTGGGTACCATGTGTAGCGGTGATGCCACAGGAGAAGATGAAGAACGACAGATACCAAGCTTTACCATTTGTTGAAATTCTTTTTTGGCTATTTCAAGCTTACTTGGATTAAGTCTTCGGACCCGTGCCATTGGAAGCGGACCTTCTGTTTCGATACGGTGTTCAACAGAATGTTTGACAGGCTTAGAAAAAAAAGGAAGTGCTATTAAAGACGTAAACTCATCAAGAATCTTTCTAAATTCTGTCGGAATCGAATAAAGAAGAGGTGACTGGGAAAAATTTGAACAAACCATTGATGTACAGTGAACATTAAGCGAGGTTGTGTTGTCTATTGGTTTTTTGGTTCGTAAATCAACAGCTAAATTAAATTTTAACAGGAAATCCTATAATCGGATGATCAATTGCTGCTATGACGAATGTAAAATCAAAATTACGGCGAAGATCAAAATCTAGAGAAAGTGTTTTTAAACCGAATGTATTAATGTGTCCTCCATTTGCTGAAACTAAAACGAAATCTATGGGCTCATGGAAAGTTGGAAACATTTTTTGTGGGACAATAGAAATTTCCGCACCCGTATCAATTAAAAATTGTTTTCGCGTGCTTTTGTAAAAAACAAAAAGGCGGCGAGAATTTAGTCGTGTCGTACTCGTTGCCGCGTCCGAGGATGAACTCTCTAGTTTTTTGTTCTAAGTTTGACTTTGTGGTATTGTTGTTGTGGAAGTTACAAGGTGGAGTGCAATTCTTTGCATCGTTTCCATACTGTTTGTGATACCAACACAATGAACCACTAGAGCTGCGAATCCTACTTTTTGATCTGAATTTATTGCCCAACCTTCCTCGTGAATGATATCGTGACCTCTCAAAACCTCTTGATCGCTCTACTTCAAGGCGTTCAATTCGACGGAGTAATAAGCTCATTTGATCGTCCGTTCTGTTTGAGTTTTGTTGTTGACTATTGGTTTGATGAAATTGAACCGGTGAAATTTCGAATTTATTTAAGGTACGATGAATACGATCTGCTAACCTAAAAAGTTCTTCCGACGTTTGAGATTCTTCTACTGCTATGAGGCATGTGCGTATGGAGTGTGGAAGTTTGTTAAGCTACAACTTTTTTAACAGTGCTGGATTTACTAAATCATTTCTACTTGCCAAAGATTCCATAGTTCTGTATAATTCTGAATGTTTTTGATCTCCTAACTCTACTCTATTCAATATCGCGTCCAACCTTTTTTCTTCGCTGTCCCTATTTCTTTCTAATAATGCTTTTTTAAGACCTTCATATTTATCTGGTATTGATGAATTCAGTAAAACATCCGCCACGGAATCCATCGCTTGGTTGCTTAAGGAAGCTATTAGGTAATTGTATTTAGTAGTGGGTAAAGTGATTCCTTTTAACTGAGACTGAGTTTCTATTTTTGTTTGATTGTATTCTTAATTTATATTAAAAACAATTTTGTTTGTACATAATATTCATTAGATTCATATTAATGATATAACATTTATTATATCTTATGTCTAGATCTGCATTTATAAATGAAATGAATGAAGAGCAAACTACTTATTATTAAAAATATATTTCTATGTACTAAACTAATAGTTATAAAAGCTGTTGTTGTTTTCCAGTACTCACTTCGCAGTCTACTGTCCACACTTATGTTGCTGTATTGCAGTTTGCAGATTTCTGAATTGTTGAACGTTTGTGAGTGTGACTGTGTATATAGTCACTCGATACTGCTCTCTTTCATGGGATATTGTTAAAAGTTTATAGGTCTGTTGGTGTTGGGTAGTTATTTATTTAGTTATTGAGTCTTTTGTTTTGAGTGGCGCCATACCAGAAACCAGAACGGTATTTATGTACAAGCGCTAGCGCACTTATGTTGTATGCAAGGGAGAAAGAATTTGTGTTTGCGGTATAACCGTTTTGTATTTCTCTGTAATTTGCTGCTTCAATTCTTTGTACATTTTAATTAAAGACACAACACGTTTAATTTACTAGGATACAATTCTTTTATTCATTATATATATATATAGATATTAAATAAGGCTCTAAAACCCGGAACGGTGAACATCGTTCGACGCTAGCTTACAACAGACTAACTTACATTATAGATTAACTCTAACCAATTTTAGAAGGAACGAGTGAGAGCGAATGAGTTGATCACTGTTATTCTTTATTCATATATTTGTGTGAAACAAGTGAACGCTACATTACTCCCCCCTATACAAAAAAATTTACGAAATATACAAGTTTGATAAATATGTATTTTGTTTAACAAAATTTGAATTAAAAAATAAATATATTTTACTTACAATTTTACTAATTGAAATTGAATCAAAAAATCCATAATTTTAATATTAACATTATAATAAAATTTGTATAATTAAATTTATATATATTTTTTTTTAATGCTTAAAGTCGAAAAGATACTTTTTTATTTGATTTGGATCGTGTCATTATTTGACTTTTGGTTTCAAAAGCAGACTTTAACCTATCTATACTTATAGTTTGATGTTTTCCATTTATATTTATTAAATAATATTTCTCTGATTTGGAAATTATTTTAAAAGGGCCTCTATATAATGGATTTAAACTTGATTTTTTTAACTCGTCTCGAACAAAAACTTTTGTACAGCTTTGTAGTTTCTTAGGTACAAAAATGTATTTTTGTGTTCGATTTCGCGTTGGAATTGGGCTGACTTGCGAAATTGCATCGCGAACGTTTTTTGCTATGTTGGAATCCAAAATTACATCTCTTGTGCTGTTTGCAACCAAATCACCAGGCAGTCGAATATTCTGTCCATACAGTAGCTCTGAAGGTGTTACACCAAGATCGTCAATTATTGTCGAACGTATGCCCAAGAGAGTCCAAGGTAAGTTGTGGTACCAGTTAATTTTGTCCTCGTGAGATCTAAGAGATTCTTTCAGTTGTCTGTGGAATCGTTCCACGGGGCCGTTGGACTGAGGATGGTAAGTAGTTGTGCGTATTCTGTGTGAACCAAGCATGTTGGCGATTTCTTTAAACAACGAAGATTGGAATTGGGCTCCTTGATCTGTGGTTATCATTTCCGGAACACCAAAACGGGCAACCCATTTGTGGATAAACGTTGAGACCACTGTAGAAGCGATAATATTTTTAATGGGAAATGCTTCGGGCCATGAAGTAAAACGGTCTTTATTGGTTAACAAATATGTGCATCCATTCGATGGTGGTAACGGACCTACCAAATCCATATGAATGTGACTGAATCTATCACCGAGGACAGAAATTTTGCCATGTTTCGATTTAGTGTGCCGAGTGATTTTCGATTTTTGACATGCAATTGATGTCGCTATTCATTTTGGGCTAGAAATAATTAGACGATATAGTTTCGTGTGGATTTGGCGCTTGCATGAGACAAACCATGGTGGTTTTCGAAAACTGTTGTTCTAAATATTTCCGGTATGTAAGGTCGGTTGGTTTCAGTTGTAATTTCGCACCAGATATATTTATCATTGATTGGCATGCTTATCTTCTTAAGCTTGATTGAGGAGGACTTATCGACAATCAACGCTTTCAACTCCTCATCGTTTTCTTGACTTTTGTAAAGAGAAGATATATCAAATTGTTTAATGTTCACTAGATCAACATGACTTCTTGACAAGGTGTCAGCAACTGTATTGTCTAAACCCTTAATATATCGAATGTCGTTAGTAATTGGGGTATGTATTCTAGATGCCACGTTTGTCTGGGAGATCTTTCGGTCTTTGAACAGATAGCTTTGGTTAAAGGCTTGTGGTCGGTAAAGACTGTGAATTGTCTTCCTTCCACAATATACCTAAAATGCTTAACGGCTAAGAAAATACCAAGAAGCTCTCTGTCAAAAGTCGAATATTTTGTTTCCGACGGGCTCAATCGCCTTGAAAAGAAGGCTAGGGGCTCCCATTTTATGCAATTTAATTGTTGAAGTACAGCACCAACTGCGTCATTCGATGCATCTGTCATGATGCAGATGTGGGCTTTAGGATTTGGGTGTAAAAGTAAGGTTTGTTTAACAAGGTCATCTTTGAGCATTTTGAATGCATTGTCGCATTCTTCAGACCATTGTAATTTCACCTTTGATGCCTCTTTTCCTCGTAGAAGATTATATAAAGGAATTGCCTTTTGTGCGATATTAGGAATAAATCTGTTATAAAAGTTAACCATTCCTAGAAAGCGTTGGACCTGTTTAAGTGTGGTAGGTTTTGGGAATGTGTTTAAAACATTTACTCTTTCTAAAGAGGGTTTCAATCCGTCTTTTGAAATTGAATAACCTAAAAATTCGAGCTCTGTTACTCCTAGCAGACATTTCGAGACATTTAAACTAAGGCCATTTCCTACCAGCCTAGTGAACAGAATTCGTAAATGTTGTTTGGGAACTTCAATAGACTCACTTGCTACAAGGATATCGTCAATGTAGACGAAAACGAATGGTAAGCCAGAAAGAATTTCATTCAAAAATCTTTGAAAAGTTTGGGATCCATTCCTAACACCGTATGGCATCCTCAAAAATTCAAAAAGGCCAAATGGAGTTATAACAGCCGTTTTGTAGATGTCCTCGGCTGCAACTGGAAGTTGGTTGTATGCTCTGACAAGATCTATCTGGGAAAAGAGTTTGCAATTATGAAGATTGACGGAACAATCCTGATTATTTGTGAGTGGATATTTGTTTGGGATGGTTTTTGCGTTTAACTGTCGGTAATCACCGCATGGTCTCCAGTCTGTAGAGTTTTTCTTGGGTACCATGTGTAGCGGTGATGCCTCAGGAGAAGATGAAGAACGACAGATACCAAGCCTTACCATTTGTTGAAATTCTTTTTTGGCTATTTCAAGCTTACTTGGATTAAGTCTTCGGACCCGTGCCATTGGAAGCGGACCTTCTGTTTCGATACGGTGTTCAACAGAATGTTTGACAGGCTTAGAAAAAAAAGGAAGTGCTATTAAAGACGTAAACTCATCAAGAATCTTTCTAAATTCTGTCGGAATCGAATAAAGAAGAGGTGACTGGGAAAAATTTGAACAAACCATTGATGTACAGTGAACATTAAGCGAGGTTGTGTTGTCTATTGGTTTTTTGGTTCGTAAATCAACAGCTAAATTAAATTTTAACAGGAAATCCTATAATCGGATGATCAATTGCTGCTATGACGAATGTAAAATCAAAATTACGGCGAAGATCAAAATCTAGAGAAAGTGTTTTTAAACCGAATGTATTAATGTGTCCTCCATTTGCTGAAACTAAAACGAAATCTATGGGCTCATGGAAAGTTGGAAACATTTTTTGTGGGACAATAGAAATTTACGCACCCGTATCAATTAAAAATTGTTTTCGCGTGCTTTTGCAAAAAACAAAAAGGCGGCGAGAATTTAGTCGTGTCGTACTCGTTGCCGCGTCCGAGGATGAACTCTCTAGTTTTTTGTTCTAAGTTTGACTTTGTGGTATTGTTGTTGTGGAAGTTACAAGGTGGAGTGCAATTCTTTGCATCGTTTCCATACTGTTTGTGATACCAACACAATGAACCACTAGAGCTGCGAATCCTACTTTTTGATCTGAATTTATTGCCCAACCTTCCTCGTGAATGATATCGTGACCTCTCAAAACCTCTTGATCGCTCTACTTCAAGGCGTTCAATTCGACGGAGTAATAAGCTCATTTGATCGTCCGTTCTGTTTGAGTTTTGTTGTTGACTATTGGTTTGATGAAATTGAACCGGTGAAATTTCGAATTTATTTAAGGTACGATGAATACGATCTGCTAACCGAAAAAGTTCTTCCGACGTTTGAGATTCTTCTACTGCTATGAGGCATGTGCGTATGGAGTGTGGAAGTTTGTTAAGCCACAACTTTTTTAACAGTGCTGGATTTACTAAATCATTTCTACTTGCCAAAGATTCCATAGTTCTGTATAATTCTGAATGTTTTTGATCTCCTAACTCTACTCTATTCAATATCGCGTCCAACCTTTTTTCTTCGCTGTCCCTATTTCTTTCTAATAATGCTTTTTTAAGACCTTCATATTTATCTGGTATTGATGAATTCAGTAAAACATCCGCCACGGAATCCATCGCTTGGTTGCTTAAGGAAGCTACTAGGTAATTGTATTTAGTAGTGGGTAAAGTGATTCCTTTTAACTGAAACTGAGTTTCTATTTTTGTTTGATTGTATTCTTAATTTATATTAAAAACAATTTTGTTTGTACATAATATTCATTAGATTCATATTAATGATATAACATTTATTATATCTTATGTCTAGATCTGCATTTATAAATGAAATGAATGAAGAGCAAACTACTTACTATTAAAAATATATTTCTATGTACTAAACTAATAGTTATAAAAGCTGCTGTTGTTTTCCAATACTCACTTCGCAGTCTTCTGTCCACACTTATGTTGCTGTGTTCCAGTTTGCAGATTTCTGAATTGTTGAACGTTCGTGAGTGTGACTGTGTATATAGTCACTCGATACTGCTCTCTTTCATGGGATATTGTTAAAAGTTTATAGGTCTGTTGGTGTTGGCTAGTTATTTATTTAGTGATTGAGTCTTTTGTTTTGAGTGGCGCCATACCAGAAACCAGAACGGTATTTATATACAAGCGCTAGCTAACCTAATAACCTAAAAATTCGAGCACTGTTACTCCTAGCAGACATTTCGAGACATTTAAACTAAGGCCATTTCCTACCAGCCTAGTGAACAGAATTCGTAAATGTTGTTTGGGAACTTCAATAGACTCACTTGCTACAAGGATATCGTCAATGTAGACGAAAACGAATGGTAAGCCAGAAAGAATTTCATTCAAAAATCTTTGAAAAGTTTGGGATCCATTCCTAACACCGTATGGCATCCTCAAAAATTCAAAAAGGCCAAATGGAGTTATAACAGCCGTTTTGTAGATGTCCTCGGCTGCAACTGGAAGTTGGTTGTATGCTCTGACAAGATCTATCTGGGAAAAGAGTTTGCAATTATGAAGATTGACGGAACAATCCTGATTATTTGTGAGTGGATATTTGTTTGGGATGGTTTTTGCGTTTAACTGTCGGTAATCACCGCATGGTCTCCAGTCTGTAGAGTTTTTCTTGGGTACCATGTGTAGCGGTGATGCCACAGGAGAAGATGAAGAACGACAGATACCAAGCTTTACCATTTGTTGAAATTCTTTTTTGGCTATTTCAAGCTTACTTGGATTAAGTCTTCGGACCCGTGCCATTGGAAGCGGACCTTCTGTTTCGATACGGTGTTCAACAGAATGTTTGACAGGCTTAGAAAAAAAAGGAAGTGCTATTAAAGACGTAAACTCATCAAGAATCTTTCTAAATTCTGTCGGAATCGAATAAAGAAGAGGTGACTGGGAAAAATTTGAACAAACCATTGATGTACAGTGAACATTAAGCGAGGTTGTGTTGTCTATTGGTTTTTTGGTTCGTAAATCAACAGCTAAATTAAATTTTAACAGGAAATCCTATAATCGGATGATCAATTGCTGCTATGACGAATGTAAAATCAAAATTACGGCGAAGATCAAAATCTAGAGAAAGTGTTTTTAAACCGAATGTATTAATGTGTCCTCCATTTGCTGAAACTAAAACGAAATCTATGGGCTCATGGAAAGTTGGAAACATTTTTTGTGGGACAATAGAAATTTACGCACCCGTATCAATTAAAAATTGTTTTCGCGTGCTTTTGTAAAAAACAAAAAGGCGGCGAGAATTTAGTCGTGTCGTACTCGTTGCCGCGTCCGAGGATGAACTCTCTAGTTTTTTGTTCTAAGTTTGACTTTGTGGTATTGTTGTTGTGGAAGTTACAAGGTGGAGTGCAATTCTTTGCATCGTTTCCATACTGTTTGTGATACCAACACAATGAACCACTAGAGCTGCGAATCCTACTTTTTGATCTGAATTTATTGCCCAACCTTCCTCGTGAATGATATCGTGACCTCTCAAAACCTCTTGATCGCTCTACTTCAAGGCGTTCAATTCGACGGAGTAATAAGCTCATTTGATCGTCCGTTCTGTTTGAGTTTTGTTGTTGACTATTGGTTTGATGAAATTGAACCGGTGAAATTTCGAATTTATTTAAGGTACGATGAATACGATCTGCTAACCGAAAAAGTTCTTCCGACGTTTGAGATTCTTCTACTGCTATGAGGCATGTGCGTATGGAGTGTGGAAGTTTGTTAAGCCACAACTTTTTTAACAGTGCTGGATTTACTAAATCATTTCTACTTGCCAAAGATTCCATAGTTCTGTATAATTCTGAATGTTTTTGATCTCCTAACTCTACTCTATTCAATATCGCGTCCAACCTTTTTTCTTCGCTGTCCCTATTTCTTTCTAATAATGCTTTTTTAAGACCTTCATATTTATCTGGTATTGATGAATTCAGTAAAACATCCGCCACGGAATCCATCGCTTGGTTGCTTAAGGAAGCTACTAGGTAATTGTATTTAGTAGTGGGTAAAGTGATTCCTTTTAACTGAAACTGAGTTTCTATTTTTGTTTGATTGTATTCTTAATTTATATTAAAAACAATTTTGTTTGTACATAATATTCATTAGATTCATATTAATGATATAACATTTATTATATCTTATGTCTAGATCTGCATTTATAAATGAAATGAATGAAGAGCAAACTACTTACTATTAAAAATATATTTCTATGTACTAAACTAATAGTTATAAAAGCTGCTGTTGTTTTCCAATACTCACTTCGCAGTCTTCTGTCCACACTTATGTTGCTGTGTTGCAGTTTGCAGATTTCTGAATTGTTGAACGTTCGTGAGTGTGACTGTGTATATAGTCACTCGATACTGCTCTCTTTCATGGGATATTGTTAAAAGTTTATAGGTCTGTTGGTGTTGGCTAGTTATTTATTTAGTGATTGAGTCTTTTGTTTTGAGTGGCGCCATACCAGAAACCAGAACGGTATTTATATACAAGCGCTAGCGCACTTATGTTGTATACAAGGGAGAAAGTATTTGTTTTTGCGGTTTAACCGTTTTGTATTTCTCTGTAATTTGCTGCTTCAATGTCGAGAAAAGTACAGTTTTCTCTTTTTTAAGACTTTTAAGTTAAGTTATAGGTAACTGAGGGGGAGAGTACGATAACTTTGGCGCCAAGAATTGATAACGGTTTTTTGTAGAACAGTTCAATACAAGCATTTTTTACTATGGGTGGGGGGGTCTATCTCCCTCCGTTTTGGCGGGAGGGGCAATTTTATAAAAACAGTGCTAAAAATTTAAAACAAATATTAAAAAATAACGGCAATACTTACAACTAAGTTTTATATTTTATTTAAAAGCCAATACTTTTTTCTATTAGATGTTTTTAAATCAAGTGAAACCTATGCATAGTCTTTGAAAAAACGGACTTTAAACTCAAAAATTGCGAAAAAAAAGGTGAAAAAAAAACTTTGAAGTGTGATTTTTCAAAACTGTAAAATAAAATACTACTTTTTTTATAAAATTCGTTGCTCATATTAATTTTAAATCATAAACTGAAAACAAAATGATTTTATGTTTTCTGGTTTTTGAGAAAATGGAAAATTACTAAAACTACTTTCTTATAAGAGTTTTCTTTTATTTTTGGTATACGGTGAATGTTGTACGTAGTTTCGTTTTTGTAATGATGCTTGGGCATCTTTAAATGCAACAGAAACTTTGCATCCACCCAACCTCGCACCCACCCCACCTCGCACCCACCCCAAATCCTATAGTGTGTCCAAGCAGGGGGGTTGCAGGGGGGCAGCATGCCCCCCCTTACATACCTCACTGTTTATACGCTTTAGTAATTTTCCATTTTCTCAAAAACCAGAACACATAAAATCATTTTGTTTTCAGTTTATGATTTAAAATTAAAATGAGCAACGAATTTTTTAAAAAAAAGTAGTATTTTGTTTTACAGTTTTGAAAAATCACACTTCAAAGTTTTTTTTTACCTTTTTTTCGCAATTTTTGAATTTAAAGTCCGTTTTTTCAAAGACTATGTATTGGTTTCACTTGATTTAAAAAAATATTTAATAGAAAAAAGTATTGGCTTTTAAAAAAGGTATAAAACTTAGTTGTAAGTATTACCGTTATTTTTTAATATTTGTTTTAAATGTTTAGCACTGTTTTTATAAAATTGCCCCTCCCGCCCAAACGGAGGGAGATAGACCCCCCCACTCATAGGTTAAAATGCTTGTATTGAACTGTTCTACAAAAAACAGTTATCAAATTCTTGGCGCCAAAGTTATCGTACTCGTGCCGAAAACTCTTATAAAAAAGTAGTTTTAGTAATTTTCCATTTTCTCAAAAACCAGAAAACATAAAATCATTCTGTTTTCAGTTTATGATTTAAAATTAATATGAGCAACGAATTTTATAAAAAAAAGTAGTATTTTGTTTTACAGTTTTGAAAAATCACACTTCAAAGTTTTATTTTACATTTTTTTTTCGCAATTTTTGAGTTTAAAGTCCGTTTTTTCAAAGACTATGCATAGGTTTCACTTGATTTAAGAAACATCTAATAGAAAAAAGTATTGGCTTTAAAAAAAGATATAAAACTTAGTTGTAAGTATTACCGTTATTTCTTAATATTTGTTTTAAATTTTTAGCACTGTTTTTATAAAATTGCCCCTCCCGCCCAAACGGAGGGAGATAGACCCGCCCACCTATAGTAAAAAATGCTTGTATTGAACTGTTCTACAAAAAACCGTTATCAATTCTTGGCGCCAAAGTTATCGCACTCGTGCCTAACTGAATATCTTAAAGCATTTGCAATAGATTTTAAGTTTCACTTTTTAACTTTTGGTTGCTTATTTCATTTATTGTTTCCACTTATTTGATTAGGGAACCGCGCGTTTGACGACTGTCGGGGTCACCATTTATGTGGCTTAACCGCTTAATTCTTTGTATATTTTAATTAAAGACACAACACGTTTAATTTACTAGGATACAATTCTTTTATTCATTATATATATATATATATATAGATATTAAATAAGGCTCTAAAACCCGGAACGGTGAACATCGTTCGGCGCTAGCTTACAACAGACTAACTTACATTATAGATTAACTCTTACCAATTTTATAAGGAACGAGTGAGAGCGAATGAGTTGATCACTGTTATTCTTTATTCATAATATATTTGTGTGAAACAAATGAACGCTACAAAGATTACACTTTATGAAGAGTTCAATGAATTTAACAGAGGTTCTCAATACACTTAATGGATATAGTGGCTTGGGAAATCTTATTAATTACTGTGAACAAGCTTTGTGCTGTAAGAATCGCTATATTTGATTTGAGAAAGTTTCAAATAAATTACAAAAATTTAATTTATAATTTAATATGTATGTATGTAAATTAAAATTGTCAAACTGGCAGAGGGCATTCACGCCATGCCAATCTTATTGTTAAAAAATATATAATGTAATACATACATTTTATATAAACAATAAAAAATTGAATTGAATTGAATTGACTAGTCCAGGATTTGGATATCTGCTTGGAACATGGGGAAGAACAATCTGTTGGGGAACTCAACGTTTTATGAGACTTTTTTTTTTCCTGATTTTGTTATGATAGTAGTGTTTCCCTTTTCACCTACAATTGTATCTATTTTATTACTTTACGTTCGGGAGTGAATAGACCTATTGTATTCATAAACAGTAAAAGTATTGTGGATTTTTGTTTGCTTTAAAACAACGCATAATCTCAGAGAGCGTAGAATAAAGCATTTCCACCTGTCCGTTAGCTGAGCTTGTGTAAGGTGGGGTTTTATGAACTTTAATTTTGAAAGGACTTTCTAACATAAATGAAAGAGAAGTTGAGCTTATGGATTTTGTATTATATACTACAATTGTTTCTGGAACGCCAAAAGACAAAAAAATTTCTCGCAGCGGTTGCTTTACAACTTCGGTAGCTCTGGACTGCAGAATTTTTGTTAAGGCATATTTTGAAAAGTTGTACACAGCGGTTAGTATTATTTTTCCACCAGTAAAAAAAATGTCTATTTAGCACGATTTGGCCGGGGAATTTAGGTATAGGGGTTTGTTGAAAATCGGGTTTAACGGGGTGACGATCGTACTAATTCTCTATACAGACACTACATTTTCTTTAATTTCTTCTAACTTTGCCAATCATGCCTGGGAAAGAATGTGTTTTTAAAATCTGATCGTTATTTTCTCTATCATTTCTGGGCGCACGTTGATAGGTATCGATCACAATTTTTTCTTGTCACTGATTCAAAAGTGATATCCTCTGCCTGTATCCAAGTGAATATCGATCAAGTGAGGTATCGATCAAGAACTCGTCGTGAGCGGTCGCGTTGCTAGCTCTGTGCGCGTGTGTCCCCCAAATATATATAAAAAAAATAGACCTAACCAAAATCTTACATACAAATATTATAATTATTATTATCACATAATTAAAATCAATTCCCAAAATCACAAAAAAGAAGAAAGCAGAAAACAAAAACCTTGTTCGTAGTCGCAGCACAGCATCCGACACCACCCATCCTCTCCAACCGAGCTCACTCATAACTGTTGCTTTCTATGCACTGCAAGCCTCTTGTGAGGCTTATCGCAATTGCGGTGGATGGGTAAGTAGCATTTGTCGAATAGTTCTATTGTGTTGTTTATACCTATATATATTAATTTCGTGTGCAAATTGTCTTATGGGCATAACACCTAGGACAGTTTGTTTATCATTGATTTGATATGGGCCTACACTGCACGGTTGAACTTAGGTACGTCAAAGTCGAATTTTTTGTGTTTAGTTTTTCAGAATGGTAAGTGATTTTTGTGTCGCCTATTCAAATGTTCGTGGGCTTAGGAAGAATTTCTTTTCTGTGTACGCCCATACTGTGCAATACAGGCCAGCTGTTTTGGCATTAAGTGAAACCCAGGTTGGACAGAATACTGATTTATCAGAATTTTGTTTGGTTGGATATAACTTAGTGCCATTACTTTTTTCCCACCATGGTCTTGTCGTTTATGTTAGGAATGATATTGCTTGCCAGAGCCTTCCCCAATATGGGCATTGTTCTAATACGAACTTTAATTTCCTGTGGCTCAAATTCACTGTCCGCAAGCATATCATTCATTACTGTTTTCTTTACAGGAGTCCGAATTTTGACAGCATGTCTACTTTTTTTTTTTTTTTTTTTATAATGCACACGCGCTCAAGGGGTTTGTTATAGCCCTTTTAATGATAATTCACAGCGCGAGCGATAGGAATTTAGGGAGGAAGGGAAAGGAGGTGTCGATGAACGTTGATCTTGAATGTCTGCAGATCAAAATGGCAAGGAAAAATTGTGCCAGGCAATTCATTCCACATTCGTGTTGTACAGCTAAAGAAAGAATCCCTATATTTCACGGTACGACCGAAATTGGGCTCAAGTGTAAACTGATGAGCGTTCCTAGCAAGACGAGTGTTACGGGAGAAATTTTTAAGGGGTGGAACGCAGCTGGCTACCTCAAGTGAACATTTTTTGTAAAAGAACCTGTAAAATAAAGAAAGACATGAAACATTTCGACGATGTTCGAGTGATGGAAATGTTTCCTTACTGTTTCTCTCTCCTATCAATTTTAACGCCTTTTTCTGAACTCTGTCGAGCAGGTGAAGAAAAGTTTGAGAAGCACCTGCCCAGAGATGGGAGTTATACTCAAGTTTAGGGCGTATAAACGCCTTGTAAATTGTAGCCAGATCAGAAGGGGTGAAAAACTTCTTGAATCTATTAAGAAAGCCTAAGCATCTTGCAGCATTCTTAGCAATCTCAAGTATATGATCAATCCAACGAAGGTTGTCACTGATACACATACCGAGTACTGAAAGCTTTTCGGCCTCCTCGCTGCAAGTACCATTCATGGATAATGGCATAGGGGGTATGTTTATCTTTAACGACAAAAGACAGCATTGAGTTTTCGACGCATTAAACTCCACACGATTTCTAATACCCCAATTAACAATGCTGTTTAAATCGGAGTTTAATGAGCTTATCCTACGGTGTCGTTGTAATAACACGTCCGAAGGCGAAGGCCGTGAACTATCAAACGTATATGAAAAGCTGAGGGTTGAGTCGTCAGCAAAACAATTTAATGGATTAGAAGTCACAGACAAGAGATCATTTATAAAAATGAGAAAGAGAGTCGGAGACAGAACGGAGCCCTGGGGCACACCAGCATTTATTTTGTGGAGATCAGACTTGGAACCGTTTAATACAACTCGTATTGAGCGGTCCAGAAGATAGCTTCTAATCCAGCGAATAAGAGTATCATCGATACCAAATGCACGCATTTTCGATAAAAGAGCTTCATGCCAAACTCTATCAAATGCCTTTGAAATATCAAGCGCAATAATCTTGTTTTCGCCAAAGCGATGCGTAGATTTGTTCCACTGTTCGGTGAGATATGCCATCAGATCACCAGTGGAACGATTGCTGCGAAAGCCGTATTGACGGTCATTTAAAAGCTCCCGATCTTCGAGATATTTCTTGAGCTGACGATTTATCAGCGTTTCCATGACCTTGGAAAGAAGGGACGTAAGTGCAATTGGTCGGTAGGAGGAGGGGGAGGAGGAATCACCTTTTTTAGGGACGGGCTGGACAAATGCTGTTTTCCATCTACTAGGAAAGATTCCTGAACGATAGGAGCTATGGAAAAGCTTACGCAATGGTTTTGCCAGCGATGAAGAACACCTCTTCAGAAGTATAGGGGGTATACCATCCGGGCCAGCGGATTTGTGTATATCAAGATCTTGAAGAACTCTTGCTACTGTACAAGTGCGGAAAAATACCTATCCCGTAGAAAAATTAACATTCTCAAGTACAGGAGGGGCATCGTTGCTTGCAGGCAACGTAGAACTTGCAGCAAAATGAGCTGCGAGCATATTCGCCTTCTCTGAAGAGCTGACAATTGGATTGTTGTCGACGATGAGCGTTGGAACTGATGATGACGTTGAGTTCTTGACGTTTTTTACAAATGACCAGAAGTTTTTACTGCCTTTGGGACATTGCAGAATTTTTTGCCGTAACTTCTGGTCATGTAAAAATTTCGTTTTGTGTATAACGGAGTTGCACGAGTTCCTAACTTGTTTGTGTTTTTTCCGATTTTCCTCAGATGGGTTGGCAAGTTGTATTAAACGGTTTCAAGTCTGATCTCCACAAAATAAATGCTGGTGTGCCCCAAGGCTCCGTTCTGTCTCCGACTCTCTTTCTCATTTTTATAAATGATCTCTTGTCTGTGACTTCTAATCCATTAATTTGTTTTGCTGACGACTCAACCCTCAGCTTTTCATATACGTTTGATAATTCACGGCCTTCGCCTTCGGACGTGTTATTACAACGACACCGTATGATAAGCTCATTAAACTCCGATTTAAACAGCATTGTGAATTGGGGTATCAGAAATCTTGTGGAGTTTAATGCGTCGAAAACTCAATGCTGTCTTTTGTCGTTAAAGATAAACATACCCCCTATGCCATTATCCATGAATGGTACTTGCATCGAGGAGGCCGAAAAGCTTCCAGTACTCGGTATGTGTATCAGTGACAACCTTCGTTGGAATGATCATATACTTGAGATTGCTAAGAATGCTGCAAGATGCTTAGGCTTTCTTAATAGATGCAAGAAGTTTTTGACCCCTTCTGATCTGGCTACAATTTACAAGGCGTTTATACGCCCTAAACTTGAGTATAACTCCCATCTCTGGGCAGGTGCTTCTCAAACTTTTCTTCACCTGCTCGACAGAGTTCAGAAAAAGGCGTTAAAATTGATAGGAGAGAGAAACATTAAGGAAACATTTCCATCACTCGAACATCGTTGAAATGTTTCATGTCTTTCTTCATTTTACAGGTTCTTTTACAAAAAATGTTCACTTGAGGTAGCCAGCTGCGTTCCAACCCTTAAACATTTCTCCCGTAACACTCGTCTTGCTTGGAACGCTCATCAGTTTACACTTGAGCCCAATTTCGGTCGTACCGTGAAATATAGGGATTCTTTCTTTAGCCGTACAACACGAATGTGGAATGAATTGCCTGTCACAATTTTTCCTTACCATTTTGATCTGCAGACATTCAAGATCAATGTTCAACGACACCTCCTTTCCCTTCCTTCCTAAATTCCTATCGCTCGCGCTGTGACTTATCATTAAAAGGGCTATAACAAACCCTTTGAGCGCGTGTGCATTATAAAAAAAAACCCTATTTTATAACTACTAAAATGTAAGGGGTATATTTGTTGAATTATTCCCATTATGGCTTCTTCGGTTTTAATGCCATTGATAACTGAAGGGTTTAGATGTTTTTTCAAGATTTTTATGAGGCTATCATGGATAAATTTTTGACGACGCTGGTAAGCTGGGAAGATGATTTTAAAGTTTAAGGAGGGGTTGGAACCGATTTCAATGAAAATTTGGTTTTTGCAGGCATTCATTGGAATTTCAACGTTGGGAATCAGGTTTTTGGGTGAACTTTCACCACTGTGTTGCGTTGAAGTGAGTGCATTTATACTTGATGGATGGTTGGCAACTCTGTTGTAAAAGTGAAAAGTTCAACTTTCAAATCGCTCAGCATAATATTTAATTTTAAATAGTTTATTTACAAACATTAATTTGCAAATAAGTAACGTATTCAAAGGCTACTTGGTGAGTTTTAGATACGCAATTTTTTTTTTGTAAAAGAAAGAGCAACGATGCCTCTATCACAATCATCGACTAAGAAAGAGCAAAACCCATCAAAGCGGCCATATGCACAAGTGTCACCGCCAAATTCCCAAAACCCGAGTAATGCATTAATAAACAATACATCTGTTGGTAACTTAGCAGTTTCTGATCTAGAAAATATGCTTCAAAACTCCATAGGAAAATTATTAGATGTAAAGTTCAAAGACGTTGCGAGAAAACATGACATTGAAGGAATGTGTGCTGAAATGTCTTATATAAAACAAAGCAATGCTGAATCGACGCCTCAACTAAACAAAATGGAGTCCAGATGTGTTGTGCTGGAGAAGCAGGTAGAATTGCTTGAAAAGTAGGCAAATTAGAGGAATTTGATTGTACATCTACAACCTACGGTGGCTAATGTTCAAAATGCGGTGGAGGAAGCTAAAGAAATTTGCCTGGATCTGTTGCAGACATCAGACACATCTGGAATAGCTACTGCACGTCAAATGGGCTCGGGAAGAAACACTGCAAATGTCATAGTTGAAATGTCCAACAGAGAAGATGTATACGAGACACTTCGATCAAAAATTAAATTGCGAAACACTGGCACTACAATTCATAAGAATTATCCGGCAGCAGCAAGAGGGAGAAGAAGAAGATTAAATAAAATAAGATCACACATTATTTCCACACTCACAAATATTAAAAGCCAAATAAGAGGATATACGCTAATAATTTGTGACAAAAAATTTTATTTTGATAAAAATGACCAATTAATTTCGGATGCAGAGGATGGTTTGTTGATGCTTAAGCAGCTGGCTGGTAACACCTTTGATTTGACAGCTCTTGAAGATCGAAATAGTTATGGTGGAAACCAAATGCAAGATGACAGCACAGCTTCTCAAAGTGTGGATAGTGTTCACACGAGTCATTTTTAGTTGTAATGCCGTCTGCCATAATAAAATTAATTTAGTTTATGTTAACAAAAATACAACCAATTTTGAAACTCATTATTTTAAAATCCTTTCTTATAATGTTTCTGGATTATCTAATAAGGCTATTTTTACAGATTTTTATAAATGTATTAATCAATTTGAATTTGTTTTCCTGTATGAAACTTTTGTTACTGAAAATAACGTTATTAATTTTGAAACCAAATTTCTTAATTATGAATTTAAATGGATACCAGCTATGAAAACACAATTAAAGGGAAGAGCTAGTGGTGGTTGTTTCTTTGGTTTCAAAAAAGACTTAAAAAATATGTATCGTAAGACTGAAGTATACCTTTGTTCAGCTCCAAATTAATGGAAAAAATTATCGCATTCTTCCGACATATATCAACTGTAGTAAATGGAACAACGATTTTGAAAAATTAGGAGAAATAATGAATCAAGTTAAAACATCCAACTTTCTTGTGGTGGGTGACCTAAATGCTAAGACTGGAAGTCAAGCTGGAAATAAAAACACTACTAGGAACTGAACGAAAATCGAAGGATTCAGTATGTAACGCGATAGGCCTAAAGCTTATTGAACTGTGTAACTCTTACTGGTTAAGAATTCAAAATGGAACAATCTCGTCAGATATGGAAGGGGAATTTGCTTTTGTTGGAGGTCAGGGCAGCTCTGTGATTAACTATAGTCTCGTAGGCAACGAATTGAATGAGCACATGGTCGACATGAAAATTGAGAATGTACCGTATTCAGACCACTTTCCGATGGTCATTACTTTTGAACTTACTTCTCAAGAAAATCGAGTCTCAAGGGTCATCAATTTCTTACCAAAACTGAAATGGAAGGCATCAAAAGAGATAGAATATCAATCCAAGCTTGATATCTCACTCCTTAGGCAAGGAAATTGCAATCTATCGCAGCTAGATGAAATAATCAAAGCCTCTTATCCAGCCGCGACTTACAACAATATCGCTCGTGAGAAATTTATCGCACCATGGTTCGACATGGACTGCAGAAAAGCCAGGGAATCATCCTTTGGTTGGCTTACAGTATTTCGATCGTCAAGTGATGGGTACTTCAAAAATCAGTACTTGCAGGCTAATAGTGCTTACAAGGCAATATGTAAGCGAAAAAAGGCATCATTTTTTGAAGCTGAATCTAGAAGATTAATCACTTGTAGAAGCTCATAGGATTTTTGGAACCTGGCAAAGATTCTGAACGGTAAACAGTTTTCCATCCACTCTAGCCTAAGCCCAAACCTTCTAGCAACTCACTTCGAAAATTTGTTGAATCCTGCTCAAGAGAAAATAAATTTTCAATACGCTACCTCTGGCTTTTGCGATGACGGCCCTGATGCCGCAATAAGCGATCAAGAAGTTGGATCCGTTATAATGAAGCTAAAGGACGGAAAAGCTTCTATATCAAATGGAATACCAGCTGAGTTTTATAAATATGGTACAACAGAGCTGACCAAAAGGCTGACTATTATATATAATAATGTTATGGAAACGGGAATGATACCACAGGAGTTCAAGGAATCCTTTATTTTCCCAATTCACAAGAAAGGAAATTTGGGCGACCCGTCCAATTATAGAGGCATATCGTTTTTAAACGCTTCCTATAAAATATTCACGCAACTGTGCAAACGAAAAATGGCATTACAATGGTGAGGATATCCAAATTGTCACGGAATTCAATTACCATGGAGTCTACTTTACGAAAAATTTAAATATGGAAAAACATCTTAAAGAGAAAATGACGAATGCAAAAGGTGCAATTAGCGCTACTTTGAATAGATGTTTCTATAATAAAAGTATCGCTCATAGCAGCAAGTTCAGGATATTTAAAACGGTATCGGAATTTATTTTATTTTACGCGGCACAGACATGGGGATCGAAACGGTGTGAAACGGTCGAAAAACTGTTGCGATACTTCATAAAGCGAATTTTTCAACTGCCATCTAGTACACCCAACTACATCATCATGTTGGAAACAGGATTATCGCCTCTGTATATCCGAACCCTCAAAATGCAAAATGACTACATTCTAAAAGTTATAAAGATGGATGAAAACCGACTCCCGAAGAAAGCAGCTCTTCAAATCTTACGAACCAAAACAAGCTGGTGTGCGGATTGGATGGACTTAGCCAGTGAATGTGGGATGCAACTAAACCTAAATTTAAGAAATCACGATGAGATGAAAGCTTCTCTGTATCAGCTAATTTCTGCAGTAGACATACAGCAGCGAGAGAAATATTTGAATGATGCAACAGGATCAATATACAGGCAAAATTTACTCTCAGCTCCATCACAATTTGGAAGAAAGAAATTATTTAAGAGACAAGTATAGCGTTGCGGATATATCAATGATGATTAAGTTGAGAGGCAAACTAATGCCGCTGAATTTCATACCACATAGAGAGGATTTACCTATTATATGCTCTTGGTGCAATTTGAATGCAAGGGAGGATTACCTACACTTTGTCGAACAATGCCCAATTCTTAAAGAAATAAGAAGAAATGCCTTTGGAAGCGATTTCTTAACCCAAAGCCAAATTATACAATTTCTCAACAATATGGATGTCAAAAGATTATTTCAATTCTGCAGACTAGCTCTTCCCTATAGAAACAGAATTATAAATGAAAGTTTTTAAAAATGTTTTATGTGTAATCTTACAGGTATTTGATTTGGTAATTATATGTAATTGTAGTTTGATGAAAAATGTATTCTAATTTACTAATTTATATTATTTATGCTTTGTCAACTAGGCAGACGGCAGTAAAGCCATGTTTTCTTGTTTTTTGTAAACTGATTGTAATCAACTTTAATTATTGTTAAAAATAAAAAAAACATTTTAATCTAAATCTAATCTACTTGATGGATTTACTATTTGGGAAAGGACATTGGCTACAACATTAGTTTTGCCCAGTTTGTATTGCAACTCGTAATCGAATTCTTCTAGGAATGCCTTTCATCTTTGAAATTTGTTATTATGATTTTTGTAACTTAACGCAAAAGTTAAGGGCTGATGATCGGTGATAATCTTTAAATTTGCTGACCCATAGAAGTAGCTTTTAATAGCATTCAATGAACAAAATATGGCCAGCATTTAATTTTCATTAGTTCTGTCTTGCGACAAAACGGCTCCTATTGCAAACTGAGAAGCATCTGTTGTAAGTTGGAAACGTTTTCCAAGTCGGGGTACATTCATAAGACATCTGTTAAAGTTTATGAATATTTCAGTTTTTGAAATGCTTCTAGTGCTTCTCCATTGAGGTAAATATTGAATATGTTGGTCTTCGGTATGGCTGAAGATTATAAGATTAGATTTTTAAATTTTTAGATTTATTTTTTTTATTATTATTACCAAAATAAAATATAATAAAATATGTAGGCAATGGCGTTGCAATCTGCCTGATTAACACGTTCAAATGTTTATTCTTGTACAATTTAAATAAAAGTTATAAAATATTTAAGGATAAACTAATAAATTTACTTGAAAAACATGATATATTATGATATTTTTTTAAATTTAAATTCATTTACGATGTTGTATCGTTTGCGTTTTCAATATAAGCATACAAAGCTTTCCAGTTATATTCATTAAATATGTTCTTTGTTTCTTCCATAGTTAATGAACGCTTTCTGAAATAAATAAGTCTCATATCTTTGTATATCGGGCATATTGCCAAAAAGTGCAATGTATCTTCTTTTGATTTTAAATTGCATATTGTGCAAAGATTTAAATCTGGATTTTTAAAAGGTGGTCTATTTGAATTCAACATTTCACATCTTGCTTTGCATATCAGAAATATCGCCTTCAAGCTATGACAATCAGTAAAATAATTAAAACAGCATACTTAAAGGCGCTTAGAAAAATGTCGAAGCTCCAAATGCGTTTGAAAAACAAACAAACATAACATCTCGACCTATGTCGCGTCAGTGGTCATAAGCGGTGGAATGCGTTGTGCATACGACTTCGAAGACTGAGCAAATCTGATAATGCGTGGGTTCGAATCTCATGATGTGCATGTGAAAAAGTTTTTCATAATAAAATTGGATTAAAGCTCGGCACCACTAATAAAGAGACTGATGAAAGAAATTGGCACCCCTTGAAATACCTATATCTCCAGCCAAAGATGGAAAAACGAATAATAAAATTCGTAAAAACGAGTAAATAAAATTCATTTAAAAATTGGTGGTAGCGCCTTTAAGTTTTTGTTGCTGTTCAAAACATTCAATGAATTTATTTTATTTATATTTTTGATCATGGGCACTTTAACAGGATCTTTTTATTCTTTTACTATTTATTTGGATGTTTTTATTATTTATTCTTTTATGCTCTTTTAAATTTAAAATTCAAAGAAGGCACCACAAACAGAGCAAAAAATTGTCTTCACTTTCATATTTTTCACTCTTTCTCTTTTTCTTTATTTTATTTTATATATATACATATACATTTTTAATATCTGAACTATCTATGTAGTTATGTAATTCTATTTTTTTTTTGTATTCTTCGTTAATAATAGTTTTCAAATTATCGGCCAAAATAAAAAAAATCTCGAACTTTTTTAAGAACGAATTTACAAACAATATTCAACTTATTTCTTTAACAACCAAATCACCAATAAAAAATTATTTTTCAAAATTTTCTCTCGAAACAGAGAGACACAGAGGTTTGTCAATCAGTCACATTAATGCTTAAAGTTTGAGAAAACATTTAGATGAGTTTAAGGCCACGTTTAAGGATACACCTATGAATATAAAATAAAACTACACGTTAAGAAATTTTAAATAAGTTTATTTTTTTCTACCATAAGAAATTTAAAATTGATATGCCGTGGTCAGCTTGCAAAAACAAACTGAAGTTATTAATGTGCGACTGTACCAAACATCGCTTGTAGTTGCTGATTTTAATCATTGACTTGATAAAAGTTCTCTCTCTTGAAATAATTAAGCAGAAATTAAGAATTAACATTAGGGTGACCAGATGTCATAACTCTTCCCCTTCTTAAACGAAGACGTCCTCGTCTTTATATTCAAATAATAATAATTATTGTACCTCATACATATAAAAAAGTGATTTACAAAATATTCGTAGAATCTAATAAATAAGCACAAAATTTGTTTTCAAAAATATAAAAATAATGACATTGGTTTTTACAGATTTTTGCAAAAACTTGGTTTAAACATTTTAATATTTTGATTACAAAAAATACATTAAATACTTTTTGTTCTTTAATGATTGAGGTAAAAATCGATAACAACAAAAGCAATTTAAGAGCACTGAAACAAAAACTATGTAAACAAAAAAATTATATAAAACAAAATTCATACCTTACTATCTTTTTACATCACAAACAGTATTTTTTTACATTTTTGAATAATTTGTTTCCTTAATAGTTTTTTGTTTATAATGTTAACAATTTACTAAACGATATCATTGTTATCATCTTGAATATCCAGATAAAAAAAAATATTTCAATGAGATCTCAAAATTTCGGGCTCTTTCAAGAATCTACCAAATTACAACTTTGAACAATATATTTGATCAAAATATATCTCAAATTTTCCTTGTGAACTAATTTACTGTAAATTAGAACCTTTGTTCCCAGATCTTTTTGAATCAGTTTCTTAATAAACAGTTTTCTAAAATTGTTTCCAACTCGCTTATTTCTTCTAACGAAAACTTCGTCACCGGGTCTATATGTTAAAGTTAGTCTTTTTTTGTTATGATAGACGAGATTTTTTCTTTGAGTTTCAGATATTCTTTCCTTAATTTCTTGTTGTAAATCAGGAGAATTAGAGTGAATTACGTCAATCGGTCGATAATTATTTACTAGGTGAATCGTCCTATTGTATTTGATTGTGGCAAGTAAAAGGAGCTCAGAAGTATCAGTTATATTCTTTTCTAGTTTTATACATCTTGCTATTTCGGATAAAGTGCTATGAAACCTCTCTACCTGCCCATTTGTAACACTGTGAAAAGTTGGTGTATTAAACATATTTATTCCAAAGTGGGCTCTTAACAATGATGTAATACTTTCAGACGTGAATGATTTCTCGTTATCGCAAACAACTGTTTTGGTGTCCCTAAATAAATTTAATAATTCTAAAATTGGCTCCTTAACAACAATTATTGCTCTTGATTTAATTCGTTTCATTACAGCAAATTTGGAAAATTTATCCACACAAGTCAAAAAATGAGCTCCAGCTGTTGAGTAAATATCGATGTGAATTATTTCACCTGAATAGGTCGGAAGAGGCGTTTTTCCTATTTTCGGCTTTGGTGGGTGTCTTTGATATTTTTCCTCATGACAGATCGTACAACTAGATACTATTTTTTTCAGCCCTTTGAGGATATTTGGAAAATAATAGTCGCGTTTTCACGAGAAGATCTGTGCGCCCGATTATGTTCAGTCAAAAGAATTTCTGCCTGATCATTTGGGTTGAAAATATCAGTTACCATTTTCTTGGTGTGAACAAATTTTTCGGAGGGAAACATGGAAATAAGTTTGTCTTGAATTTGGACAAGTATAGGCAAGTCACAATGAATTGCATTGACACAATTAGGGTTTATTACTTCTTTGAATACAGCAAACAGATTTTCAATATTGTCAAATGTGATGGAATGCCTCAATTGGGTTTTAAACATATTTTTTGTTGTTTTAAGTTGTTCCGGGCCTTTATTTACAATAAGCTGGTTTCAAAAACAGTTCCAAGGGTTTTTGACACTACGTATTGTTTCAGTGTAAGAGGCTTCACTATGAACCGTTGATACATTGGAGTTTTCTGGATCTTCAAGTGCGTTTAAATACTGCCTTGACAACTCGTCCGCAACGAAATTGTCTTTGCCTGGCTTGTAATGAAAGGTTGGTGAAAATTCCTCCACAAATGCCCTCCACCTTTTGAGATTTGTGTTTGGATTTTTGTCCGATATAGCAAACGTTAAGCCGATTGACTCCGTACAAATAGTTTTGCAATTTTTGCAATGACCACACAATGGTTAACAGTTCTCGCTTAGAGGTTTTGTGATTTGGGCATAACCACGAATAAATCTCCGATAATACCCAGAAAGCCCAAGGAAAGATCGCAAACTTCGAAGGGTTCTAGGAGTTTCGTAACCGACAATATCTTTGACCTTGTCAGAACAAGTTTTAATGCCTTTGCTGGACACTACAAAGCCTAAAAACTCTACATCATTTTTCAAAAATCGGAACTTTTCTGGTGCAACTCGCATGTTAGCCTTGTAGAGCAATTGTAAAATGTTGTCTATGTCTCGGAGGTGTTGCTCTTTTGTTTCTGAAAAAATTATGACGTCATATATGAACACGTGACAACATTTCCCGATCTCATCCTTCAATACGTCATCTTTCGCTCTTTGTAAAATCCTAGGCGCATTTTTAAGCCCAAACGGAAGCCTACAGAATTCATACTTCCCGTTATTTATAGAGAAAGCTGTTTTTTCTCGATCACGATCACAAAAATTTATTTGGTGAAATCCAGATTTCAGGTCAATGAAAAAAGAAGCCTTCCCAAGATTAGCTAGAATGGTTGAAGTGTTGGGAATGGGATACTTATCGCTAACGGTTTTTAAATTTAGATTTCGAAAATCGATCACTAGCCGCATTTTTCTTTTTCCACATTAGTCAGTCCCTTTTTTGTCAACAACCCACAAAGGATTGTTGTATGGAGATCGCGAAGGTCTAATGATACCATTCTCTAACAAATTTAAAACTTCTTTATTTACAAACTCGGATGCTGACATGGAATACGGATAGGCTTTTGAATAAATAGGGTAATTATCGGTTGTTCGGATAGTAGAAAAGTTCGCAAAAACTTTTGAGTTTCGAGTTAATAATTGAGAAAGTTGATTTTCATCCAAAGGAATATCTTTGTTTTGGGTACTGTTTACGTCCCTACAGTAGAGGTACAATAATCTTTCTTCTCCCATTGTATAACAAAATTCCTTTAGACACGTTTAGTTTTGCATTTATTTCGTTCAGAAAATCAAAGCCTATTATGCCAACGAATGTTTTTAGCGTTGAAAGCACAAAAAAGGTTGCATTCTTATTAAAAATATTCGCAATACATTTCGACTTAACATGGCTCGTTCCATGGATGGATTTTACAGCGAAAGGTTCATTTCTAGGTGCGATACCTTTAAGTGTGCTGAAATTTCGTATATAATTTTTTGATGCACCGGTGTCTACTAAAAGTTTTATTTCTCTACCTGCCAGGGTGCGACCTACATAGGGTAGGAGAGACTTTCCCCTAAAAAATTTATTTCATCGGATGGCTCCTGATTGGAACCTTAGTGTAGGTTCATCATCCGACAACCCGTTTTCATAATGGTAATCAAAGAGTTCATCATCATACTGTGGTTCTGAATCATAATCGTATGCATAAGCTTCACTTTCTTCTCTATCAGAGGGCTAAAACTCGTTTTGGTGGATGTGATTGACTCTTTGAAACTTTGGTTGTGTTTGTCTGTCAGAAACGCCATGTCTCTTTAGCTGAAAAGATCTAGATCTAGAATTTTGATAAGGTTGTTGTGGAGATCGTGTTTTATTATTGTGAGCCATCCGGCCCTGTGATGAAACTTGATTTTGTATGGCAGGTTTTTGGATATTACTTGGATTTTGAGGTCAATTTTGGAAAGCTGTGAGAAAGAGTCGGATCTACTTCCATTTGAGTTGGTTTCGATTGCATTTGGTTAGAGAAGGTAGGCTTATAGTGCGGAGCATTAAACGGACTATAGTGGTTGGCATTGCTGTATTGCCGTGGTGGGAGTGGGAGGTTAACCGAACGTTCATTTCTGTTAGAGAAAGAGTTCGCAAAAACATATCGCGGCTTATTCGCTTCTAACTCTTTTTATAGTCCTGTTGTCTATACAGATGTACCTTTTTCCTTCTCAAGAATAGAGAGCACAGATGTAGTGGAAAGCTTTTTAAACACAAAGTCTAATGCTATAGGAATTGATGGAGTTCATCCGGTCTTCATGAAAGCTATACTTCCGTTATTGCTTCCGTATACTACGCAAATATTGAATACCATTCTAATGACAGGTGTTATTCCTTGTCAGTGGAAAATGGCAAAAATAATACCAATACCCGAGAATTCAACTGGTGAGGAATTCAGACCCATATCAATTCTGCCTTATCTGTCCAAAATTTGCGAACGAATTATACATAAACAAGTTAATGAGTATCTCATACGTAATAAGCTTTTGGTTTCTGTTCAATCTGGATTTCGTGCCACCCATAGTTGTACCACCGCACTTTTGAACGTAGAAGAAGATATAAGAGCAAAATTAGACGAGGACAATGTTACTTTTCTTATCCTTTTGGACTTTTCAAAAGCATTTGATAAGGTCGATCACTCTATCCTTATTGATAAGTTACGTCAATGCTTTAACATGTTTTCTTCGGCTGAAAAGTTATTCTCGTCGTATATTTCCTGTATCCCTAGGAAATACTTTGTCAGAATTTCTTCCTTTGGTACAGGGTGTACCACAAGGATCGATTTTGGGCCCCATGTTATTCTCCCTTTATATAAATGATATTCAAAACATAATTTTGATCTCATCGAAGCATTTTTATGCTGACGACATTCAAATTTATAAAAGTTGCCCTCTTGGTCGTCTCTCACTCAACCCGAAGAAATGTAAGTGTTTGGTCATATCAAAAAAGAAGCTAGAGCTTTCTTATTTTCCAGAAATAAAGCTTGATTGTTGGCCTAATTAGGCTCGGTAGACTTCGGTGGGCAGGGCACCTAGCTCGCATGAGCGAAGAGGAACCTGCTCGGAAAGTTCTTTGTGGTACATTCTATGGCAGACGACAGCGTGGTAGACCATGCTTGCGCTGGAGAGATGGCGTAGACCAGGACGCCCGGAGCCTTGGGGTGCGCAACTGGATGGCGTCGGCTCGAGACCGGGATAGGTGGAGAGACTTGTTGAAGGAGGCCAGGACCGGACCCCGGTTGTCGAGCCGATGATGATGATGTTGGCCTATTGAATTTGTTGAAAGTTCGAAAAACTTGGGTTTGGTATTCAACAGGACATAAACGTGGAATAATCACATAAATGAGATTGTGGGCAAAGCTTATGGAGTTCTTCGAACTTTATGGACGGCTCAGAAGCTTACACTACCAGAAACAAGATTAATTCTTGCTAAATCTTTAGTTATTCCAGTACTTATTTATGGCTGTGAAATATTTAACAACTGTGATACTGAATCTAAAAGGAAGCTTCAAGTTGCATTCAATAGTACACTTCGATACATCTATAATTTAAGAAGATTTGACCATATCTCGCATTTGGAAAACAACTTATTGGATATGTCTCTTTTCAATTATATAAAGTTTCGTACCCTATTTTTATTATTTAAAATCATAAAAATGAGGCAGCCAATATATCTTTACGATAAAATCCGCTTTTCGGCATCCAACAGATCTGCTTGTTTGATTTTACCACAGTTTACCTGTCTAACATCCGAAAGACAATTTTTTATTTCTGCTACACGCCTTTGGAATACACTTCCGCGCAATTTGAGAGAGCTAAAAGACACGCATCGATTTAAGAACGAGTTAAGGCTGTTCTTCACTAACCAAAGCAATTAATTTAAACTAATATAACATTTAGATTAAATTTAGATTTGAGATAAATTTTAAAGTACAAAGATTGATATGGTTATGTAATTGTTATCTCGACTTTTTTTTCTCATGTTTTCTTTTATAAATTGTGTTTTCCTCATTCTTTGCACACTCATAAACTCATTATTTTATTTTACTTTATAAATCTTATTTTAATATTATCGCAACTTATAATTATTGTCAACTTTTCACAGACTAAAAAGTGTACTCTTATTGTGAATTGAAATATATATTACTCTTCTAAACTAAAAAAAACTCTTGTGCTAGAGCGAAAGCTCCTGGCATATCAGTAGGCTGCGATGAAAACAAAATGTCACACATTGGCTTTCTTAACCCTGAAATAAAAACTCTTTACGCATCTTGGCGATATTTTTGGCTAAGGCAATCAATTAAGCTTTTGTTTCCTTCGTGAAGCATTATAGTTTTGTTTATTATTAATGTCAATTTCTTTTTCACCTTGTCATAAAATTCTATTATCGGCAATCTTCCCTGACGTAAGGTTGACATTTCTTGCTCTATAAGATATACCGGTCTTTTATCAGCATATGTAAATCCTAAATGGGAAATAATCGCTTTAAAATTTAATACAGTATTAAAAGAAGCTAAGACTTGATCCGCAGAACCAAGTCCGAAGCCAAGGGGGGGTTCACAGGGGTTCAACCCCCCCCCCCGAATTTTTTTAGACATGCATCTGTAAATCAACCTTTTCCGCATAAGTATGAAATTTGTGCTCAAATAATTAGTGATTATGTTCAAAACTTTCTGATTTGAGTTTTAAGTCTACGTAGTTAGGTACCAACATAATTTTCGATGAATTTAGTAAGGTAGCTCTAACAGTTTTTAAATACAACCTCAAACAATACAGCCCCAAACATACAAACCTCAAACATACAATCTTCTTCATGCGACTTAGTGTCTGGATTGGAACATGTGGAACTAATAACAAACACATTCCAAGGAAAACTTGAAAATATCGTTCCGGAATTAAAAACAATTTTTGAGACTGCACAAAACTTAGTAGGTGTTGTGGATGCAAAACTCCAAATTCCACGAATGGTGTCAAGACAACAGCACAGACAAAACGTGAGCACAACGGATCTTGAAACCTATCCTAAGATATAAGGATAAGTATAATGATTCCTCTTTTAGATGAAATAAGATTTGAAAACCATAAGTTCCTATGATTTTGTGCATTTTAATTAAATCGATTCTTGGCAAATATGAACAAAATTACAACGAAGAAAACTTCAAATTTTATAGATCTTTTTTGGATTGGGACACTTTAGAAGCTGAGTTTACGTTATGGAAGACAAAATGCCATAGACAAAAAGATACGGAGCGTTCAAAGAGTGCAATAACAGCTCTTGGGGTATGCAATAAGGATCTGTTTCCTAACATCCACAAGCTACTCAAAATTTTGGCGACACTACCGGTTTCCACGTGTACACCGGAAAGAACATTTTCGACAATGAAACGTCTAAAAACTTACCTTAGAAATTCTACCGGCGAAGAAAGACTAACAGGTTTGGCATTAATGTCAATTCATCGACAAATTGAGATTGACACTGAGGAAGTTTTAGACATATTTGCAGCACAGAAGGCCAGAAGATTAAATTTAATTTTATAAAAATGATATACTTATATGTTATTTAATACTTGTTTTTATAATAAAATCTAAAAGAGTGATGATAAATGTACCTACCTAATAAATAATAACTTAAAATTATTTTTAAAAAATATTGGAAAAATCTTTTAGTTTTTCAAATTTGTTTGAGAGTTTTCTTGAAAAACTAAGTATGCAATTGTATTTTATTAGCAGTACTCTACCTAGGAAAAAATATTGAAAATCGTTAAAGCAGTTTTTTTTTAAACCGTTTTCTTTTTTAATTTTTGAAAAATATTTTCCAATTTTTTGAGTATTTCAATACATCGAAATCTGTAGTTCATCTGGAAAAAAATCTGAAAAAATTGGATATTCGCGTTTCCAACATATTCAAAAACTCTAAAAAGTTATGTATATGAATTTGATCATAAAAACCTTCCTAAATTTTAAATTTAATTGAAATCGGTTTTGTTGTTAGCGAGAAACTCTGGTTTTAAAAAATCGGTTCTATGGGAGGTACTGTTTTAAGATAAATCTCGACTGTTTTATCAAAATCTTTAAAGCCATTTTTAGAAAAATTAAGTTTTAACAAACTGTTATATGACATTTACCATTGTTTTAGAGCTAAAATTCCAATTTCAACAACGCCTAGTGTGAGACTACTAAATAAACACTCTGAACCAAGTTTGCAAATCAGCCTATCCATTTAGGCTGCAGATCTGCAAACAGGCAGTCGGACGAACAGAATTTTCCAACACACTTTTGTCTACTTCCCTATCATCGCAATATCATGTTTATTTGTTATCTCAATTTTTTTTATTTTTTTTACGAATCCATAACTTGCCTTATACATAGAATAGTATCATTATCGCAATTAAAAGTCTTGTTTGGTGGATTTTGGGTAAATGGGCTGTACTTATTTTATTTATTACATCTACAGAACGGAACAGATTGATTGGTGTATGGAATAAGTATAATGGAATAAGTATATAAGTATATATTAGATATAGTTCTTTCTTCTTTTAGAAATCAATAAAAGTTTGCTTTTTTGTTTTTTAAGTTTCTATTTTTTGAACTGCAAGCTTTTTTTGTTTCATAAGCATAAACATATGGGTTTCTTCACAAATAGAATTTATAATTATAAATTTCTTATAATTTTTTTCACGTTTTGCAATTTATGATTATATGTTTTTTAATTAGAACCGATGGAGGTATTTACAACACCTGGCGTGAAATAGCGTCAGAATGGATTGGTGTATGGAATAAGTATAATGGAATAAGTATATAAGTATATATTAGATATAGTTCTTTCTTCTTTTAGAAATCAATAAAAGTTTGCTTTTTTGTTTTTTAAGTTTCTATTTTTTGAACTGCAAGCTTTTTTTGTTTCATAAGCATAAACATATGGGTTTCTTCACAAATAGAATTTATAATTATAAATTTCTTATAATTTTTTTCACGTTTTGCAATTTATGATTATATGTTTCAGTTTCTTCAGTTTTTGCAATTTGTTAATTTTTTTCAATTTTCTTAATGCAGTTTCGGTTCACTTTTATAAATTTAAGAATTTAAACTTGAAACTTGTGTTAAATCTTAATGTAAGTTTTATTACGACTTTTTTTTTTTAACTTAAGTGTTTCGGCATAGTGGGTTTCGATTAAAACTAGCCGACTTAGTTGATTAAATTGATATTTTAAGATATTAATCAACGCGATACTAAAATTTTGGCGCCAAATAAAACTACACGTTTAGAACTTTTAAATAAGTTTATTATAAGAAATTTAACATTGATATTCATTGGTCAGCTTGCAAGAACATACTAAAGTTATTAATGTGCGACTGTACCAAACATCGCTTGCAGTTGCTGATTTTAATCATTGACTTGATAAAACTTCTCTCTCTTGAAATAATTGAGTAGAAATTAAGAATTAACATTAGGGTGGCCAGATATCATAACTTATGGTATGCATCTCAGAGACTTGGTTAACCGAAAAAATTGCAGATAGTGCTCTTAATACTGGTGAATACAAGGTATTTCGATCCGATCGTGTATGCTCTAGGGGAAGGGGGGTTTCTATATTTAAAAAAGGGTATTAGCTGAAAACTTATGACCTCCTCTGATTGGACCAATAGGCTGGACTTCTTGTTCTTGCAAGTCGTCTGTGAAGGAATCAAGTGTTTAGTTGGTGTGGTGTGTCCACCAAATCTTAACGAGTCGAGCTCTATCACTGATATCTTAGAAGAAGTAACTTCTACTGACAACCACGATTTATTGCTGGCTATCTATATATTAACCTCCTGGATACCCGAAACAACTTAGTCAAATGCTTTAACGATAATATATCTTCTTTAAACCTCTTTCCAATAAACTATGAAAATCCAACACGATTTACAACCACAAGCTCAACTTTATTAGATATTAAGGTATTTCTTGTAAGCCAGCCATGTTTTGTGCATCGCTATGAACATAGTTGTTTTTTATGACCTTAACCGGACTTCCAATTAAAGAAGGAAAACAATTTCTTTCAGAGACTTAACGTCTGTTAACATGCAATTACTTGTCTCTGACGTAATTGACTCCAACTTGGATAATGTTTTCCACCTTGCAACTGTTGATGTACAGGTCAATTTTTCACCTCGACAATAAAAAATCTATTTGAAACATTCCTTTCAAAACAATCCAAATACGAAACAACGAACTAGGATGGTTTGGCATTAGGGTAGAAGTATTAATTACCAAGAGAAATGCTGCATTCAAACTTTGGAAAAGGTTTCGAATCCAATCATTCTTCAATTATTATAAAACGTTAAGAAATGCTGTTAACATTGAGACAAAAATTCTAAGAAAAGATTTTAAACTTCAAAGTTTGGTAACATTACTTCACAACAACTGTGGAGGAATATTAAATCTCTTGGTGCTTCTAAGAAAACTGCACAGGCAGATGAAGTTCGCGATGAAAACGAGCTCAAAAACTTATTTATGAATGCCTCTTCCATCAGAAGCGTTAGCATAGATGACGACATTAAAAATTGTTCCACTGCTACTGACACCTCTCCAAGTTTTTGTTTTCAACAAGTCAATGAATTGAAAATGTATAAGGCGATAAGTGAAATAAAGTCTAATGCAATTGTTTGGATACAATCCATCCTAAATGCTTCTGCCGTTTCTCTCACCCTATATATCCCACATCTTTAATTCCATATTAACCACCACCTGCTACCCCAAACTATGGAAAGCTTCCAAAATTATCCCGGTTCCTAAAAAGTCCAAAGTCAAAACGGAAAGAATACCGCCCAATATCAATATTAACTTATATTTCCAAAGCATTTGAAAAGACAATGGCTCATCAGATCCAAAATTCCTTAAATACGTTTTTATTTCCCTCTCCCAACCAAGGACCACAACACAGCTGTAATACAATACAACACTGTTCAAAATTGTTGATAACATACGCCAAGAAATAGGAAAAACTTTGCTACTACGATGGTTCTCCTGGACTTCTCTTTTTTTTATACAACTAGCGCGCACTCAAGGGATTATAATGTTGATAAACAGCACGAGCGTTAAAAGCGTTTGGCCCTGTCCCTCACAAATTGTTACTCAAATAGATAAAATCGTACTTTTTTTTGAAAACTCATTCAAAAACTCAATCTCATTCAGGAATACTTAACTGGTAGGTCTCAGGCCGCTCTGTTAAACAATAAACTCTCTAATTTCCTTCCAATGCATGCTGGCGTACCACAAGGATCAATCTTAGGCCCACTTCTCTTCACCCTTTTTAATAATGATTTACCTTTGATCCTTAATACTGCAAAATACACATTTGTGCGTGGATGATATTCAAATTTATTTAAGTTACCGGATTGGTATGATTAAGGATGCAACCGCAAGAATCAATAAAGATCTGATACGTGCTGTGGAGGGCTCGAATCAGAATCTTTCGAAACTCACTTCAAGTATATGCCAGGCTATTGTTGTCAGTAATACGGTGCTAGATACATCCTATTTTTCATACATTGAACTCGATGGTTCTGTTCTTAACTATGTTGAAAAAGTTAAGAATTAATGAATTGTTTTTAATCAAACTTTGATCTTGGAACATCACATATCTGGTGCTCTTGTGAAAATATATGCTGCATTGATTACTCTACACGTAACCAGTAGCTGTTTGCCTTTTAACACAAAGCTTAGTATAGCAAAAACCCTTGTTCTTCCTATCTTATTATTGGAAAGTCTGGTCTTCTGCTGTCTAGACAGTAGAAGCACACGAAAGTTAAATGTGGCTTTGAACAATATTGCTCGCTTTGTTTACGGCTTGAATCGGGTTGACCATGTTTCTCGGTATGCAAGTAGTATCTATAATATGCTCTTCGACAAATTTCTTTATTTCCAAGCACTTTTTTTTATTTAAGTTGATAGAGAATAAAACTCAAGGGTATTTGTATGAAAAACTTATTTTCCCAACTGTTACGTTTACATTAAGTTAACTTTATATTAAGCTACGTTTAAGTTAAGTAAATATTATTTGGCAGCGTAATAAAAAACATTCTGTGGATTGCAAACAAAAAGGAACGAAGAAATGCCACCATTAGAAATATCGGGCAAAACATCGTCCTCTTCCGTTTTCAACCATCCACGAGGCAAGACTATCTATTAAATTGAATAAAACTACATTATAATTTATAAACTTAAAACTACGTATTTTATCTTTACAATCATTATTCATTCAAAATTACATACAAAACAATTGGCGACGAGGATGTTATATAATTCCCCACAGCAAAAAAATTAAAAACCTAATTGAAACCTTGCGTCATATTCATTTATTAAACTCTACATACATATCCATTCAATTTCTGTTGAAGACGAAATTATATATGAAGCATCATCAGAGTTTCAGCAAGATGACCTCCGTACACGCTAGCTTCACCATAGAGGTGTTTGATCCATCAGTGTCAAATTGGGATCGCTGGGTACAGCGCTTGGAAAGATCTTTCAAAGTTTTCCAAGTCAGCGATGAATTAAAAATTCACTATCTGCTTCATTTCATGGGTTCTACCTCTTTCTGTTCTGTGTGATAAGCTTTCACCTGACCTTCAAAAACATACAAATCTCTCTGTGACACAATGAAAAATTTTTACGTCCCAGAACCACTGGAAATCGCTGAGAACTTCAGATTCCATCAAAGGAAACAACGAGATGGAGAAAGTATTCAAGAGTACATTACATCTCTACAAAAGCTCAGCATACATTGCAAATTTGGTGACTACCATCAGAAAGCACTTCGCAATCAGTTTGTTTTTGGCCTCGCAAGCAAGCGCATACAATCCCGGCTTCTAGAAACCCTAGATCTTACCCTCGAGAATGCAGTTAAAACAGCAACTGGAATAGAACTCTCTGAAAAAGACACAAATCAATTACATGGTGATCTACGCACATCTTACAGCACAGTTAATTCCATTTCATCAAAGTACTCCAATAGCAGCTCCAGCCACAACACACGGCATATCAAAAATACGAACAACCTACATAACCCTAGATATAAAAAAGATAATAACTCTCCTTCTTTCCATTCAAGTGTAAATAAAAATAATTCTCTCATGTGTTTCAGATGCGGTAGTTCGAATCATTTAGCAAATAAATGTACAAAAAGATATCTTTTCCGTAATTTTTGTAAACGACCAGGGCATGTGCAGTCCGTTTGTCATAAAAAGAAGAGAAGTACCGTATCAACTAACGCTATACAGATCGAGGAGATTTTGGTGATCGACTCCAGCAGTGACAATCGAACCAAATTTATTACAAGTGTTCAAATTGAAGATAAGAATGTGGAGATAGAAATCGACAGTGGTGCTGCAGTTTCAATAATTTGTAAGTCTCAATTTGATCGATTGTTTCATGTGCCAATATATTTTACAAAGATAGGACTAGTGTCGTACTGCCACACAAAACTCAATGTGGTAGGATATGCTTAAGTTAATGTTGGATACAAAGGAAAATATATGCAGCTAGATCTTAACCTTATTGGAATCCGATAGACAACCATTGTAAGGTAGGGAATGGATACGACCATTGAAAATAAACCTACATTGTTAAGATAAAACAGACATTCAAAACCTCGATATTTCCTATGTCCCAAAAGAGGTGATTCCACTAGTGCAACAATACAGTGACATATTTTCTCCTGGTATTGGCAAAATATCAGGTGTACAGGCTAAACTTTGTTTTAAGCCAAGTACAAAATCCGTATTTTTAAAATCGCGAATGGCTCCTTTCGCAATAATTCCAAAAATAGAGGAAGAGTTAGACAATTAAGTCAAAGAGGGAGTTTTAGAAAAGATAGATCAATGGGCAAAACCAACTGTGCCAGTAGTAAAAGCTTCAGGAAAAATTCGAATATGTGGTAGCTACAACCTTACAGTTACTCCCAACTTGATAGTAGATAATTTTCACTTACAAACCACTGAAGAACTTACAGCTACAATGGCCGGTGGCGATTAATTTTACATTTTGAAGTGTGCGCTGAAGATAGAGATTGTCTTACTTTAAATACTCATCAAGGTTTATACAGGTGTTATAGAATAATGTACGGTATATCACCCGGCCCTGCTATATGGCAGAGAGAAATGGAGAAGCTCTTGAAAGGTGTTCCTGGTACGAGTATATTTATAGACGATATAAGAGTTACAGCATCTGATACAGAGTTACAGCATCTGATTACAGCATCTGATACAAATAGACAGCAAACTCCTTTTCAACAAACACTTAGAGATTACTGTCGGGAAAGCCACAAAAGCCCTTATGATATGCAAGAGACTTGCAGGTAAATCATGGGGGTGCAAACCAAACATCCTTAGATGGATGTATACCATGATGGTCAGACCCATAATCACTTATGGTGCGGTTGTGTGGCATAAAAGAACCGAACTTGAAAAGACTAAGAAAACACTAGAAAAAGTGCAAAGGCTCGCCTGCTTATGTATAACTGGAGCAATGAGAACATGCCCAACAGCAGCAATGGAGGTCATTCTTGACCTGACACCATTACATATAGCAATTGAAAGTTCTGCAAAGGGGGCAATCATGCGTTTAGCAAAAGAGGGAACTGGTGTAGGTAAGTGTATAGGATTGAAGGAATTAACTTCACTATCCAAATATGCACCCCTACTTGACATTCCTAGAGACAACATGATTAAGAAATACAACTTCGAGAAAAATTTTCGAACTGAGTTAAGCAACAAAAAAGAATGGGTAGGAGAAAATGAGAACTACCTTTTAAATACTAAAGCCATCAAGTGGTACACTGATGGATCAAATACTGCCGAAGGGACTGGCGCAGGGATTTTTGGGCCAAGAACCAAATGCTCTGTACCAATGGGTAAGTCCTCTAGCATATTCCAAGCGGAAGTAAACGCAATTAGAATATGTGCGCAGATAAACATTGAAAGAAACTACCGGAACCAGAATATAGCCATAATGTCAGACAGCCAAGCTGCACTCAAAGCACTAAATTCCTGCGTAATCAGCTCGAAGCTGGTTTGGGAGAGTGTAAACGAACTCAACAAATTATGCAAAAACAACACTGTAACATTATACTGGGTCCCAGGACATGTTGGAGTTGAGGGAAATGAGAAAGCTGATGTTTTGGCTAAGGCAGGGGCAGTGGCACCCATGATTGGGCCGGAACCCTATTACGCGATAGGTGAAAATGTGATAAAAAATCAAATCAAAGCGGAAGAGGAGGCAAAAAGATCCAAAAACTGGAAAGAACTCCCAAAACTGAGACAAGCCAAAATGCTTCTTGGGAACTATAACCAAAAACGATATAAAGCTTGTATAAACCTGAGTAGAAACAAACTTAGAATCTTAACGGGTTTCCTCAGTGGTCACTGCAAACTTAAAAGACACCTAAACATCATAGGTATATCCAGTAGTGCAACCTGCAGATTCTGCGACGACCAAGAAGAAACGCCAAATCACCTTCTAGGAAAGTGTGGGGCGATAATGCACAAAAGAATAAAACATTTGGGAAGTTACCAGATAGAGGAGAGCGAATTACCCTCTCTACAAGTACTCCAGATACTATCATTCCTTAAAGATATTAAGATGGAGGAAGAGCTGTAGAATGAGTCAATCATCCAGCCCTAGTAAAGGGGGCACAATAGATCTAAAGGTCGCAGTGCACCACAACCCCTAAATTTAATCATTCATTCATTCATCTGATACAAAAACCCATTTATTGAGATTAGAAGCAATTTTTAAAATTTTTCATAAGTTTAACCTTCACATAAATTTGCACAAAAGTTCTTTCCTGGCTGATAAAATAGATTATTGTGGTCATATTATTTCAAGAGAAGTGCAGTGCATTATGCACCAATTCCTAAAAATAAAACGAAAGTGCGTTCTTTCATTGGTCTGGTAAATTATTACCGACGGTTTATTTCAAACATAAGTTCTATATAAAAACCATTGTATGCACTCCTTTTAAATGATGCGCCTTTTAATTGGACGAATGTCAAAACACTTTTGATTTTGTGAAGCGAGAGATTCAATATGATAGAATTTTAGCGCATTTCGACCCAAAATTACCTGTTATTTTTGCAACAGATGCACCTTCTTATGGGGTTGAAGCCGTTCTATTCCATGTGTATCCTGATGGATCAGAACGTCTAATACAGTTTGCTTCACAGTGTTTTACATTAACCCAACAGAAATACTCACAAATTGATAAGGGAGCATACGCTATAATTTTTGGAATCCGCAAATTCCACCAATATCTTTGGGGTCATAGATTCACACTTTATATTGACCACAAGCCACTCCTTCAAATTGTTTCTCCTTCAAAAGCTTTACCTACGCTATGTGCAACTAGAATGCAACATTATGCAGTATTCTTACAATCATACCAATATGACATAAAATACAAAAATACAGAAACGCATTCCAATGCAGACTTTTTGTCTCGACTTCCACTGCATAGTGGAACAGTCTACGATTACGATGAGCCAGAAATTGTAGACATACAGCAGTAAGAAACCCTTCCAATAACAATCGAATCTATGCAAACAGAAACTAAAAAAGATACAGAACTATGCACACTTTTATCATACCTTAAAACCTCGTTCAAATCATTTTAATATTGATCAAAATGAATTTTCAATTCTGCGCGGATGTCTCATGAGAGGAACGAGAGTAGTAATCCCTCGTTCTTTTCGAACAATTACATTGAATGAACTTCATTATCAACACATTTCGGAATCGTAAAAATGAAACAACTGGCCAGAGGTATTGGTTGGTGGCCCAACATAGACTTAGATATAGAAAATGAATGTAGGAACTGTTTTACTTGCAATACAAACAGAAGTAATGTTCCCAAAGATTCCAGCCATTGTGGGAAACCAGCACAAGCCAATTTTTCAAGAGTTCATGCGGATTTTTGTGGACCCTTACATGGTGGTTACTACTTTATCTTGGTAGATGCCTTTTCACGTTGGCCTGAGATACATTTCCTACAAAATATAACGATAGAATCTACTATCCGAATTTGTAGAACCATATTTGCTACATTTGGAATTCTGGAAGTGCTATCTCGCAAAATTCTTACTGCGTTATAGAATAACTCCGCATTCAACAACCAATCAGTCACCTTCCAAAATGATGTTTGGCCAGGAAATTAGGTCGAGACAAAATTTTATGGTGCCTTCAGTAACAGGTACTGACAATATTCCTTACGCTGAAAAAGCTAAAAGAACTTTCCACAGATGGACGAGAGTTGCGGTTCGAGATTACTTTGATAAAAATGGAAAATGGAAATTTGGCAAGGTCAAAGAACAAAAGGGTTTATTGCACTATATAGTTGAGCTAGATGATGGTAGGATATGGCACAGACACTTAGATCAAATACGAGAAATTGGTGAAAATACACCAAAACAACCTGAATTACAAGAAACTGTACCACCATTGATTGAAACCTATTCAGATAACTCAAAAAAAACCACAGAAAACTCGCAACAAATTTCAAACCAAAGTGGATCAAAAGGTACAACTGAGAGTCTGATCCAGAATCCACCGAAGTGTTCAAAAAATGATACCACTAAAATTGTAACTAAGTTCAATGCAGAACATGCCCCGGTCATCATTACAGGTGAAAGTGAATTACGCAGATCTAAACGTATTAGAATACCTATTTCTTTTTTTCAAGCATAAATGTTTTTTTTTTTATTTACCTTACCCATATAATTTAACATATATTTAATATCTGAATTATCTAAGAAAGAGAGAAAATGTTACGTTTACATTAAGTTAACTTTATATTTAGTTACGTTTAAGTTAAGTAAATACTATTTGGCAGCATTATAAAAACATTCTGTGGATTGCAAACAAAAGAGAACGAAGAAATGCCACCGTTAGAAATATCGGGCAAAACATCGTCCTCTTCCGTTTTCAACCATCCACGAGGCAAGAATATCTATTGAATTGAATAAAACTACATTATAATTTATAAACTTAAAACTACGTATTTTATCTGTACATTCATCATTCATTCAAAATTACATACACAACACCAACACTACAAAGAAGTAACAGGAGATCCCATGTTTGGGTCCAGAGCGTCCATAGTGGAGAAAGGTATCAAATAAAAGAATTTCAAATATTTTTAAAATCGGTGTTGGCGTTTTTGAGATATTTGAACTTGGTATGCTTAGGTATCACATCTAGAAAAATTATTTAGATATTAAATGAAAGATCACAAAAACACCTTTCAACTGATACTAATATCTTTTTCCTAAGTTTCACATATTTGAAAATATTCAGAATAATTTCCTTAGATGTGCTTCCTACGGCTGATATCTTGAAAAATCAGTAGTGACATACCCTATTTTTACACTTCCAAAATCATGGAATGTTGACCTTTAATTTGATATACAATACAATTATCTCACCTCAAATGAATGTCATCTTATAAGCAAAAACAACCATTTTGTTAACAAAAAAAATAAAATAGTATGTATTTTTAAAGGTATCTAAATGTATCGGCTAATTAGATCTGCGAAATAAAAGAGAAAACACATGTTTGGGAAAACCTTTCGGTGAAAACCCCAACTTTATTGCTTATCTGCCTTTCTTAACTGCATATAAAAATAATGATTCAATAATATATTTACAAAATCAAAAAAGAAGAAAATACCTAAGATTCTTCATTAATATCGTCTATAAGGATATTATCCAAAAATAATGCTGGTATATTTATATTCTTAAGATTCCTAGCAAATCCCAAGTACCACAAAATACTCATAACGTGAGCGCAACATCCAACGCTCCTCATACCAACAAGATCATTGCAATAATATGGTTCAATTGCACTGGAAGTGCTTGCTACATTTTCTTCATTACTTACTAATATATAGGTAAAATATACTTTTCCAGTAATGTGTCTGGATTTTTATCCATAAAAATAAAAAAAATCCATTTTTCCATTTAAAATTGGATGTGCAGAACTGAGACGCGTACGGCTTTGGCAAACTTCTATTATATAGCGTCCGTTGTCATTTAAATGTTCACCGCCATAGGAGCTAGCTTGTTTAATTTTATAGTTTAATTGGGTAGTTACCTAGCGATATTTTACGTATCTCTTCTATATTAAGCAGAGGGAAGTTAGTTAGGCGAAAAAATTAAGCTCTTGTTCTATTGAGGTTGCTATAGTTAACAAAATCTCCAAAATAATTGTAAGTGCTTAGTCGATTTCAAGCTAACTCCAATAGTAGGCTCGCATCAGGATTGTCAACAATTAATGGATGAAACTTGTTGAGAAGTGCAGCTGCAATTTTAAAGTCTTCGATAAAAAGACTAGCATCTAAATTAAAAAAGTCTTGGCGAAACAGCTTTAAATCTCTCTTAAATCTTCCATTCAACGACCCATCTCACCATTGTTATGCATCTGGACTTGTTAGCTTCATCTGTTGTTAGTTGGAAATTCCCTTCCAAAACAGACTCAAGCATGTGGGTTTTATATCCGTAAGATTCTAAATTGAGAATACCATCTCTAAAACCTCATTCCAAAATGAATACGTCATCCGGTCTAAAAAAAAAAACGCCGTACAGTACTGTGGCGGACTCATAAGCGATAAGCGGACAGAACACAGCAGACAGAGTGCAGATCTACAATGGCAACACTAATTGTTTGTACTAAAATCTACCTGTCAGCTTGACACATTTTTGCTTTGTCACCTGTCATCACCCATTCATTTTTCCACCTTCTACGAAGACAGCCGCCATCTCATCGCCTTCAGCGCAACGAAAAATAAAATTATTTTGTTTTATTATTTAAGTTAAATAAAATATTTATTATTAATTAGAGGAATCTTTTTCTTTTAATTCGATTAGATCCAACCATACCTCTAAAGTGGTGACCCCGACGAAAGCGAGCGCGAGTCAAAGCAGCATTAATCAACGTTCATGACTGAGGAGAATACAGCAGCAGAGACCAAAAGTTCCGCAATTTCAAAAGATTCTGCATCGAATCCAACTACGGAGAACCCAGTTGGTGAACCTCCAATAAATTCATCGTTAACGGAGTCTGCAATGGCAGGAGTGACCGTCAAAGTTCCTCCTTTCTGGAAAGAAAAACCTGAGCTGTGGTTTATTCAGGTTGAGTCGCAGTTCTTTATGGCACGTGTTTGCTCAGATATTAAAAAATATCACACCGTCGTGGCTGCGATAGAAAGCAGTGTTCTGAGCCAGGTGAGCGATGTCTTGCTAAATCCTCCTGCCGACAATAAGTACGAGCATCTGAAGAAGAATCTTATTTCACGATTAACGGACTCAGACCATCATCGTCTACGAAAGCTGTTGCAAGAGATCGAGTTGGGAGATCGAAGGCCGTCTCAGTTATTAAGGGAAATGCGACACCTTGCAGGTACAAAAATGGATGATGAGCTGTTAAAATCTCGTTGGTTGCAACGACTGCCATCAAACATGCGTTCTATTATTTCTGTTAGTACGGAAGATCTCAATAAATTAACAGAACTAGCTGATAAAATTGCAGAGCTTAGTGAAGGACCGCAAGTTTTTTGTGTTAACGGGAAAGTACCGCAACAAGATCAGATGTCACTGCCATCCGCAAGTAACGGAACTAATATTGAACATCAGATATTAAAGCTTACACGTGCCGTTACTGAATTGAAAGCATGTTTCTCACCACGTTCTCGCAGCCGATCTCGTTCGAACTTTTTTAACCAAAGTCGCAATAACAGCAGAAAACGATCTTTGACATATATACCTTTTCTTTCCAAAGCCAGAAAAGGTATGTGACTTAAGACGATTTCTAAATTCTATCAATTTTTACAGGCGCTTTCTAAAAAATGCTGTCGACAACCAAGCCATACTGCAAAAAGTTATTCCAAAGGGAAACAAGAAAAACGACAAGACGATTATCGATTGGTCCCCAGAAGCAGAATAGAGTTTCGAAAGGTGTAAGAAAGCTCTCGCCGAAGCAACTCTACTTTCACATCCGAAATCAAATGCGCAGCTAGCATTGATGGTAGATGCATCCGATGTAGCTGTAGGAGGAGCCCTTCAACAACTTTCCAATGGCAAATGGGAACCTCTTGGATTTTTTTCCAAAAAGCTGACGCAATCACAAACAAAGTTCAGCGTGTATGACAGGGAGCTTCTCGGTGCTTATATGTCCGTGAAACATTTCCGCTTTATGCTAGAAGGTCGCATTTTTTGTATTTTCACGGACCATAAGCCCTTGACATTTGCTTTCAACCAGAATCCAGCGAAAGCATCACCCAGGCAGGTCAGACACTTGGACTTTATTGGCCAGTTTACGACGGACATACGATTTATTGCTGGAAGTGAAAATATAATTGCTGATACTCTTTCACGGATTTCAGAAATTTCTGCCCACAACACCATCGACTTTAAAAAATTAGCAGCAGACCAGGAGCGAGACGAAGAGCTGCAGCAATTTTTAAAAGGTACTTCAAATTGCTTAAATATTAAAAAGTGTCCTGTCTTACAGATCCCAAGCGAGTTTTGTACTGTGACGTATCAACTCAGCACGTTCGACCCTTCGTCACAAAACAATTCCGACGATCTGCATTCGACAGCGTACACCACTTGGCTCATCCTGGTATACGTGCAACTGTGAAGCTGGTTACAGAACGTTTCGTTTGGCCATCAGTGCGCAAGGATTGTCAGACATGGGCAAAGAATTGTATCGCCTGTCAACGGTCGAAGGTGTGGAGGCATGTTAGCACACCAACTGCAACCTACCCACGAACTGACAAGCGATTCGAACACCTCAACATCGACATAGTGGGACCATTACCGATATCGCGCGAGTTTCGTTACCTTCTTACATGTGTGGATCGATTTTCAAGATGGTTGGAGGCCATACCTATCCGAGATATACAAGCTGAGACCGTAGCTAGAGCCCTATACGAAGGATGGATTAGCAGGTTTGGCGTTCCACAGCGAATAACCACTGATCAAGGGCGTCAGTTCGAGAGCGATCTTTTTAAACACCTGATGAAACTTCTTGGAATAACCCACCTAAGGACAACTGCTTACCATCCGGAGGCTAATGGTATGATTGAGAGATACCACCGCATTCTCAAAGCGGCTTTAAAGTGTTACAACACCGATGACTGGACTGACGTTTTGCCATCAGTTTTGCTTGGAATTCGGACTGCGTTTAAGGAAGACTTAAATGCGACAACAGCTGAACTGTTATATGGTACGACCTTGAAGTTACTGGGTGAGTTTTTCTGTTCATCGAAAGAAGACATTAATGCACCCGACTTCGTGAAGCAACTTCGTAAGACCATGAGCCAAATCAAACCAGAAGACGGGAGTCATCATTGTTCGAGAAGCGTTTAGATACCGAATGACCTGGCTAGTTGCAAATATGTTTTTGTGCGACACGATGCGGTTAAGAAACCTTTAGCTCATACCTACGATGGACCTTTTCTCGTGACAAGCAGGAAGGAAAAGTTCTATGAGGTCAAAATAAACGGGAAGAAGAAGAACGAAGAAGTATCTTTCCTTCAGCGCAACGAAAAATAAAATTATTTTGTTATATTATTTAAGTTAAATAAAATATTTATTATTAATTAGAGGAATCTTTTTCTTTTAATTCGATTAGATCCAACCTTACCTCAAAAGTACCATAATCCTCTCTTAAAAGACTTTTAATTATGCTGGCATCAGAGGTAGTCGCTGCATACGGTCCCATAACATCCAAAATATATCCGTCACAGCCGTAATTGCTGCTTTTTTGCATATAAATGTATGTTCCATCATATATGACTATAGCTGGTCGGTCGATATCATTAAGATTTGTATTTCCAAAGAGTCCATTGGGATTTATTTGTTCCTACTTGATACGTCAGAAGAAGTCATATGCTACAGACCCAAGTTAAACGGCACAAAATAACTCGATAAGCTTGTTCTAGCCGTACTTATCTACGGCTCTTATCTTTCCGTAGACGTTCGAGGTGCGTTTAGTATAAAAAAAAGTTTGCGATCACTTTCACCGGACCTTAGTTTCGCCAAATATGTAAAATGCTTTTCAAAGCCGGCACAAATCTGTGTAGTTCCGAAAATTGTTCAAAACCTAAATTTAACCAGCAATGGCAAAAATGGGGGTCCATGTTACCTATGTCATCAAAATTGATTTTCTGCGAGAAATGTCCAATCACGCAATATAAGATGGAAATTGCAAATTCGGGCACTTCCAGGTACAGTAGAGGAAATTCCCATAAAAACACTGTAACTTTCCATACCTAACTCATTGCACCGACTGCAAACTTGGCAGCACTTTTTATTTTTGGATACAAAATGATCTGTCAAACCAATATGAAGGCAACCGTTATTTTTTTTTAACCTTTTTTATTACCTTGGAACATTATTCGTCTTTGTTTGTGAAATAAAATCTAAAAAGTGAAATTCAAAGGCAGAAATTCGTATAAAAACAGTCTATTTAAAAGTGGTTATTTCATAAAGTTGTTTGAATTTTTGATTGAAAGTGGCAGGAAATCATTTTGTGTGTCATGCCGCGTGGAAGAATTTTAAGTGCGGAAGAGAGATCAAAAATCACTGCATACAAAGGTTGTGATCTTTCTGATCGTGAAATTGCTAGAAAAATAGGGAGATCCAACACAGTTATTCAAAACTTTTTAAGATTTGGTGAAAGTTATGGAAAAATTGCCAACCACGCGCAAAATAAAATGCTTACAACACGTCAAGTTCGAATGCTATCGTGTGAAGCCATTAGAAACAAGCTGTTTGCTTCACAAATTAAGACCAAACTTGACTTGCCTGTTTCAACCCGACGCGTTAGACAAATTTTAAAAGCCAATTATAACGTTGTTTACAAAGAAAGATCCAAGAAGCCACCTTAAGATGCAGCCCATTTTTCTCTGCCTGTCAACCAAAGAGGACTTAATAACTGCAATTCCTTTGAAAATCTTTTAAAAATCCACTTCAGAAGCTAAAATCATTCATCATTAAAGTTCACTCATTTCATTTCAATTTTAATCTGTATATATTTTCCAAATCAAATTTTATATTATTATCTTTACTTTTATTGTTGTTAAATTTAATTTCAATGTGAATAAATTTTTTTTTAACTAAGGATGTACAAAGTATAGGAAAAAAGACGTTTCTGTCTTAATATACTTTTGTTTAAAAATAAATAAATACAGATACAAATACAAATGTGGAACGAAATAGTGTGGGATTTAGGGAATCTCATGATTCGTTGGTGACATGTGTCCCAATGATATATTTTCGTTCATGAAATCCATATTCATTTCTCCCTAATTATCATTTCTGGAAATCTTACGCTCAAGTGCAAGGAATAGCGTTTGGCAGCTTCAAACGATAATCTAAGCGTATTTGCTGAAGATTTAAATTGCAACTTTACTCCGAAACCACTCATAGGCAGAAGTTTTGTGTTTTATACAAAATGATTTTCGCACACTCTTTTTTTTGGTGTTAGAAACTTTTTGTCTACCCCGGAATTTCTTCCATTAACCAGAATTTCTGTACATTTTTATCCAAGTCTGACAATTCTTTAGACTGGCATACGGAATCGCACCGCTTGGTATTTCAGTGTTTACAATTGGGATATTCTCTAGATACAATCCAAACAAGCAGGTTTTTTTGAATGGTTGGGTATTCAGGGCCTTGCTTAATTTGGCCAACAGATAACAACTCAAAAAATGTTTCTGCTCATTATAACTAATCAATTTTTGCGGCTTGTTAGTATAATTTTCCAATTCGCTGTATTTATATCATGATCTAGTTGATATTTTGAAAATGAATTCATAACCCAATAATCGGCAGTGAACGATTGAATCGTTACTTTACTTCTGCAGTTAACTTTTTATTGACGGTCTTGTCCAATTCCAAGAAAATTCAGAGACTGTTTTTCTTTTCTAAGCTTCAACCTTTGTGCCAGCTCTTCAGCTATGAAATTAATTTGAGAACCCGAATCAAGCAAAGGTCGAGCTTGCATATATTCTCCAATAATGCTTTTTATTTGTACTATAGCAGCAGCGAGAATGACTTGGCCAGTCAAAACTGAAGCATGCATGGCTTGAAAGCTTGTAGAACGTTGGGTTGATGACGTTTCATTAAAAGTTGTTTCATGTTGATGCAACAACGTATGATGCGAGCGATTACAAAAACTACACTAACTTAACTAACTTAATATGCATTTTAAAACTGTATGTTCTTTTCAAAGACAGTTAATGCAAATTGGAACACTCTTAGCGTATTCGAATCTTTGTAGCACAGATAGTGCAGTGAATGTTTTCCATGTCGTTATATAATGCTTATTTCATTTACAATAAAAACATTTCGATTTATTTTGTTGCAAGTTTACACAAGCATATGAAGATTTTTAATTGTGATGACGAAAAGGAAAGGTGCTGATATCTTTCACAGTCAGTGCATAGTGGAAGAGTACTGAAATTTTATTGTTCTTCCCATTTCGACCTCGTGATTGAATCCACCTTAAACATAACTAAGTGTATAATAATCGCGTTTGTAACATTATTTTCATCATCCAATTAAAGAAGCGAATCATTAATTGCTGAAACTGTATTTATCAGGCTTCGCAATGAAGACGCAGTGTTGAAACATTGATTGATTTTTTCGATATCCGGAAGCAGCGGATTATTATCGACTAAGGCTACGGTTACAGTGCATGCGTGTTGTGACGAACAATTGTTCTGACGCATACGGCAGAACTCATCGTCAGAAGCGGGTAGTTACAGTGCTTTCGTTTTCTAAAGATAACGAAGGTGGTAATGGTGAAGATGATAGACAATGGATTTTAATTTTTTTTGAAAATCCATTATCGAAAACTTTGTTGCTTAACTTCAAAGCGAAAGAAATAAATTACTTTTGAGGGAAATACATAACTTCACCAGAAATAAATTTACATATGGGAAGAAAACTTCACCTGTTGGAAAAATAATTACACTTCTTCTATTTGAGGTTATTTCCAAATAAACGGGCCGGTTATAGCGATCAGGAGTTTTAAAATGAAATATCGCCCAAAACCTTATGAAAAAAAGCCAAAAATAAACTTTGGAATAAAAAAAAACTTCAAACTGAAAAACTGATTTAAAATTTTGGGTTTTTGGATCCAAGTATTAGGTTTTGTAAATCAGGGAAAACAAACATTTTATAAAAGATAAGCGATTCAAAACCTTAGTCCTGGATAATAAAATATAGTTGATAATTGTTCTATAAGCAAAACTTTTATTTTAAAGTTAATGAGAAGTAGATACCTACCTACATACATAGTTGTTGCGAGGTTGCATTTTTATAAGAAACAAGACGGTTGATTGTTTTTTCATAGATCAAAATAGATATGTTTTTTAAAGAAGGTTGGTATACATTTTACAAGCGTATTGGTACCAATATTAATATAATTCAAGCGAGAAACTTATTGGCCCAACAACAAGCACTAAAAGTGTCGCGAAATTTGTTTTGCTGATGTGAATTCGGGGAAATTTTAAATTTTTACACCACAAATTGATCCTCACATCAGCAAAACAAGTTTCGTTACGCTCTTTGTCCTTGTGTCTGACCATGACCACTAATAGTCCATTCGCTTAACACGGAAAAACCCGATTTCAGAAAGTAGAGCGATTTTTTTATGCTGATGTTAGGTTCAGTTTTGGGTTTGAACATTAAAAATTCGCGAGAATAATGAAATATGACACCTAACTTGAGAATTAAAAATGGCCCCAATTTATGAAAAATTACCCCAAACCTTAAAAACAAAAAAAAAATGTGTTGTTGTTGTTTTGTGCACACAATTTTGGGGCCATTTTTCCTTTTTAGTTTTTGTTTTTATATTGGGGCTGATTTTCTTAAAATTGGGGCCAGTTTTCCATTTCAAAATTAGGGATTTATTTCATTATGAAAAAAGACCCCATTTTTGGGGTCATTTTTCATTTAGCATCAAAGGTGGCTCCATGAAATTTGGCACCAATGAAAAATGGCCCCAAAAAATCGTATGAGAAACAAAAACAACAAAAATAAATAAAATTTTGATACATTGGGGTGATTTTTCATTTATTGGGGTTATTTTTCTTTTCTCATTCTGGGGCCAAATTGCATTATGAAAAATGGCCCCATAATTCTATTTTTAAAACTAAATGAAAAATAACAACAAAAATTGGGGCCATTTTTCATTATGAAAAATTACCCCAATTTTTAAATAAAATATCGCCACAAACGTTATGAAAAAAATCTCCGAAATAAACTATGGAATAAAAAAAACTTCAAATTGAAAAACAAATTTAAAATTTTGGGCTTACCGATCCAAGTATTATTCAAAATCTAAGTCCTGGATATTAAAATATTGTTGATAGTTAGATAGGAAAAATCAACAGCATTAGATTGTCGACTTTTGTTTCAACGTGACATAAATAGGAATTTTGCACCTACGCAAATGTCTTCTATTTCCCTCCGCATCGTATCGCTGTGACCAGCTGATTCGATTTGAGATTGACATTCCATAATATGATCAATGTATGAATTTAATATATCTTACCGACATTCCAATTCAATTGGATTAAGGGATAAAGCGTTTTGTTCTAATGCCGTTTTGATACGGATAATATTGTTTTTGATTACTAGCCGCTGATGTCTTAAATGATCAAGGTTGTCACCATTGCTTGGAGAATTTTGCCTTTTTTGTCAGCCATATTCATTTATTTTAAAAGTAATAGAATAATTTATCAGTAATAAACAGAAATTGTATAATTTTTTGAATTAATTTATCCAAATTATTCAAAGTGCACTGGTAATATTTTTAAATTATAGGAATTATTCACCAGATTACTGTGCAAATAAAGTTCATTGATTTGAATACATTTTGTTAATTAAGCATAAAATTAACTGGACTCATTCGTGAACCAAGTGAAGGATGGTTGGTGACAGCAGCATCGCGGCAGATTCAGCGATAAGAGTGACAAAGGAGATGGCTAATTATAGATATTGAAACGTTCGACCATTCCGTCAGACTGCGGATGAAGTGGTGTTGTTCTCTTCTTCTTGATGCCAAGGAGCGAACAGACCTCTTGAAAGATTCGAAGTTCCTTCCTTGGTCAGAATGAAGCTCCATAAGAACACCGAACCTGCTGACCCAATTGTACACAATGTGATCCACAACTGTCTTCGCTTCTTGGTTTGGAATGGCAAACGCCTCAGACCACTTGCTGAAGTAATCCATGACAACAAGAAGGAATTGGTTTCCCCTGTAAAACTCAGGAATGGGCCTTCAATATCGATGGCAATTCTTTCAAAATGTACTCCAACGTTGTACTGTTGCATCTAACTCTGCAGCTTTCTGCCTGGTCCCTTGGTGGCTGCACAAGTGACTCATTTTCTGCACCATTTTTCCACATCGTCTTTTGCATGCAGCCAGTACAAACGTTCTCGAATTTTCTCCAGAGTTTTGTTGCCTCTAGAAGATCCATCATGCAAATCACGTAGAATGTCATTAGCCTTTGTTTGGGGCACAAAAAGCTGCATCACATAGGTTTTGCCATCTGAGGATTTTCATCTTCATTTGAGCAAACCCTCCTGCGCACGAAGGGAATTCCATTGTGCCCAAATTATTTTTGAGGGTCGGACTTCTATCAGAAATTTCTCCCCATTCTGGTTTCTCTTTATGTTCTTTCCATTCCATGCTAGAATGGGTTCGATGTCCAAATCTTCTTGCCGAGCATTCCTGATTTTCTCGTTACTCCAGCCGCCAGTGAGATCATTTCTTGTTCGCTGTATATCAATAGATTCCTTTTCTTTCTGGCGAGTGCAATGCTTGCAGTCTTGGTTACATAGCCGACGAGATAGGGCATCTGCATTCGAGTGTAGTTTTCCTTTTCGATGTTGGATTTCATAGTCATATATCTGAAGTCTCTCGATCCACCTGGCTACTTGACCTTCTGGATTTTTAAAATTTAAAAGCCATCTTAGCGCTTCATGGTCTGTTCATAAAAGGAACCTCTGTCCATAGATGTATTTAGGAAAGTGTTTTGTGGCCAAAACCAAACCAAGAAGTTCTCTACTGGTTACGCAGTAATTTCTCTCTGTCTTTAAATGCACCTTGCTGAAGTATGCTACAACTTTTTCTTGGCCGTCATGAACCTGGGAGAGAACGGCTCCTATTCCGACATTGCTTGCATCTGCATCGATTATAAACTGTTTTCCAGGAGTTGGATAGGTTAACACAGGAGCATCACACGAGCGTCTTTTACTTTCTTTAAAGCTTTTTTTGCACTCATTTGACCACTTGAATTGTTTTCCTTTTTCTGTGAGTTGGTTTTGGTGATTCCGGCAAAACCCTCCACAAATCGTTAATTATATGTAGCTAGCCCAAGACAACTTCTAAGTTGATGCTTGTCTTGTGGATTTGCCCAGTTCTTCACAGCTTTCACTTTCTCGGGATCAGTTCTTACCCCTTGAGACGAGATGATATGCCCCAAATAATTCACTTCAGTCTTGAACAGCGTAAATTTTTCTGGATTGAGCTACAGATGAGCATTTCGCAACCTCTAGAATACCCCTTCTAAGTTTTCACAATGCTCGCCAAATGTTTTCCCAAACACGATCCAAATAGACTAGACAAGCTTTCGAAGTAAGGCCTTGTAGTACGCATTCCATTAAACGCTCAAATGTTTCAGGAGCGTTACACAGGCCAAAAGGCATTACTTTCAACTGCCATAAACCGTTACCTGTCGAGAATGCAGTTTTCTCTCGATCTTCTGGGTGACTTTCAACCTGCCAGTAACCACTCTTCAGGTCCAATGTTGAAAACCATTGAGCTCCAGCCATCGCATCCAGATTATCGCTTATCGTAGGCATAGGATAACTGTCCCTCTTGGTGACATCGTTCAGCCTTCGGTAGTCCACACAGAATCGAGTACTTCCGTCCTTCTTTTTGACTCGTACGACTGGTGATGCCCCAGGACTTTTTGAATTCTCGATTAAACAATCTTTCTGCATGTGTTTGAACAACAACAACAACTTAAAGGCGCTACCACCAATTTTAAACGATTTTTTTTTTATTTACTCGTTTACGAATATTATTATTCGTTTCTTTCTATCTTTGGCTGGAGATATAGCTATTTCAAGGATTGCCAATTCCTTTCATCAGTCTCCTTTTAGTGGTATTGAGCTTTAATCCAATTTTATTATGAAAAACTTTTTCACATGCACCTCGTAAGATTCTAACCCACCCCTTCAGATTTACTCAGTCTTCGAAGTCGTATGCACTACGCATTCCACCGCTCATGAACACTGATGACACAGGTCGAGATGTTATGTTTGTTTGTTTTTTCAAACGCATTTGGAGCTTCAACATTTTTCTAAGCGCCTCTAAGTATGTTGTTTTGTTCCGCCTCCATTTTTTCCTAACCTTATTTGATAGACTACAATTTGTAGCACATATCAAAGGGGGAGAGGTTGGAAGATTGGTACGACCATACTATTTTAAAGTTATTATTGTTGTTATATTGTACTATTTGTACTAGAATGTCAGTTTTTATAACTGACCATTCTGTTAATTTTCATTGAATGTGTTTGAACAACAACAACAACTTAAAGTCGCTACCACCAATTTTAAACGAATTTTTTTTATTTACTCGTTTACGAATATTATTATTCGTTTCTGTCTATCTTTGGCTGGAGATAGAAATGCATTGTCGATATCATTTTAGTAACTTCGTCTTGTTTGGCTGATGGCAGGCGCCTTGCTGGTTGACGGATCGGCCTTGCATCACCAGTATCGATTCGATGCTGTTCAAGTTGTGTTCGTCCATAATGCCCGTCCTGTGAAGCGGACTCTTGTAGAAGGTTTCCAGCAACTCTTAGCTGTTGTTGATCGAGATTACAGCAGTAAAACATTTTTATCTTCAAAGTAATGACTTTATATGGATTCACTGATTTTTCGGGATGTTCTTCGGTTATCTTTGTTATTGCCGCTACAGGGTCACATTTACCGACAACTTCTCCTTTCCTGAGCTTGATCTCATATGATTTGGTGTTTAGTATTCGTATGGGCACCATGTTATTTTGAGGTGCCACCAGCGTCTTTCCCACGATGTAATTTTGCGAGCAATGCTCAGAGTCTGGTTCCACTATGAGGTATCGATGGCTCGCAGAATCATCTTTGATGTTTGTCCAAACAAAAACTTCTGACAAAGGAGGTAGGCAGATATCTTCTTTGATGATTGCTCTTATCGATGATGAGTTTTGATTGCCATAAACCATTGGAATCTCTATTTTTCGGTATTTAAGAACTTGGTTAACAATGTCGATTATTATTTCATGCTGTTTCATAAAGTCGATTCCAATAATGCACTCATCGCATATATCTGCCACTAAAAATGGATGTTCAAACTCTAGTTCTGCCAAGCGGATCTGAAGATGGACTTCTCCGTACACCCTTGCTGCTTTTCCTGTTGCAGTTTTCAGACAATAGCTGTTGGTGTTGTGTAGCCATGCCATCTTGACCAAGTCTCTTCGGACAATGGAAGCGGTGGCACCGGGGTCAATGGTAACCAAGTATTGCTTGTTGTTAATAGCTGCTTCCACAGTTAGACGTTTATTGTTTCGTTTAGTCTGCGAGACTTGAATGATGTTTCTGGAGCCATAGATACCAGAAACCAGCTTCTGCCCCTCGAAGATGGTTCTTAGTCATTCCCCTGCTGAGAAACTTGACGAGGTGGGGCGTTGGTCTTGTTTTCTAGTCTTTTCTGATATATTATTTCAAATTCCGCAATGTTGACATGTGCTTCTTCTTGGTGGCATTCGTCACAGGTGCTGGAAATGTCCGGTCTTGTTGCAATTCCATCTTCGGATTTCTCTATCTCGACGGTTGTTCTGGAATGCCATTCTTTGTCAAGAGCATTCTTCTATAGCAACTTCTTTTACCCGATGTACTCCTATTGCAGCCTATTCAGCTGCTTCCATAGTCAAGGCGAAAGCTTATGCTTCTGGAAGTGTTCGTTTTCCAGCTGTTCTGACTGCTCTCTGTAGATTAATGTCAGACAAGGCACGAACAAAGGCTTCCGCGGCGAATTGGTTTATGATTTATTCGCCCGCAGTTGCATATGCCAAGTGAGCTAGTCGTTCGATGTCTGCTTGAAGTTGCTGAAGAGTTTCACCCCGTTTGTGAACTCTTGTGTTTAGTTGAACTCTTAAGACTTCTTGCATATGGCCATCTGCAAAGCGTTTTTCAATGGCTTGTGAAAGTGCACAGTTGCCACGCATTTCTGCTGGTATTGTTTGCAGCAACTCAGCATGAGGTCCTCTAAGAGCCAGTGTAAGTGCAACAAACTTGTCTTCATCGTCCCAGCCGTTTGTCATCGCTGCTGCTTCGAATTGTCTTTTATAGATTGACCAAGAAGTTTGTCCATCAAAAGTTGGCTGATGCATTTCTTTTCTCTCATAAAATTCATCGGAACTTTCTCGCACCTTCAATTTTCTAACCTTATCGAATTCTTTTGACAATTAATTGAATTTATCCTCAACTTTTTCGAACTTTTCTTCAACCTTCTGCAAACTTGTGTCTACTTTGAGTAAATGTTTTTCAACTCCTTCAACACGTTCATCTACAACAACAAATTTGTTCTCTAAAGTAGTGAGTTTGCCTTCGACAAGGTTCGTTTGTTCTTCAAAGAGCTCTTTTTGCCCGTTTCTTTGATCATCGAAACGTAAGAGAAGTTTCGTTTGTTCATTTTTTTGTTCTTCTCTTTGATCTTCGAAAAGTTTCGTTTGTTCGTTTCTTCGATCTTCGAAACGTTCGAGAAGAAGAGCCAACATATTGGACAAGTTTGTGTTGGTACTTACTTGTTCCTCTTTCATTTCGATTTCCAAGACAGTAGGGTCTGGATTTTCGCCGTGTCGTCTCATGGATTCTTGCAGATGAATAATTAGGTAATTTTTCGTTCCAGCAATAGGAAGACGCCGTTTGTTTAGTTCTGCTTAGTTCAACTAGCTTCTGATGTATCGCATTTATAAAAATGATTTAGGTATCAAATAAAAGACCAAAAAACTACCTTTCAAACGATTTTAATACCTTTTTCCTTAAATCAACGTTTTTTAATATATTTAGTTCAGATTTTCTCTCAAATAATTTCGTTTGAGGTGCTTTATTCGATATCTTGAAAAAATTAGTAGTGGCGTTTACTTTTTTTTGCACCACTGCAATCTTAGATTGATAACCCTTAAATTTATGTACATTAAAACTATCTTACCTCAAACGAATGTTTTACTAAATTTTACATAATTCAATTTTAATATTTAGTTTGAAAATTAAACTGTGTGATTAATGATCTTTAATAAAAAAGAAAACAAAAGAAGAGATTTCTGGCTTTAAAGAAGGTATTACATGTCATTGTAGGTGTTACCGTTGTTTTGAAATATGGTACACAAAATGTGCTTAGCTTAAGAAACATAAGTGGAAAACTAAAAAAAGTCAGAAAAAATTGTGGTTTTTCGACCCTCCCTCAGTTACCATAAGGCATTCGAGGTCGAAATTCGGGGTATTCCTAGTATACCATCAAACAACCTGTAAAAGTTTCATTAAGTTCCGAATATGTTTCATCCATCCCCATTATTTTCGACATATCGACTGGACTAAAAGTGTTCTTTTTTTTAATGTTTCATAAGACAACATTCGTTTGAGGTTAGATAGTTTTAATGTACATTAGATTAATGGTTTTCAATCATAGATTTTAGTGATGCAAGAAAAGGATACGTTATTACCATTTTTTTCAAGAAATCAGCCGAATAAAGCACCTTAAACGAAAAAGAAAATCTGAACTAAATATATTGATTAAATATGTTGATTTTAGGAAAAAGATATTAGTATCATTTGAAAGGTATTTTTGTAATCTTTTATTTAATACCATTTTCATTTTTTCAGTTTTTCAAACGCGATACATCAGAAGCTTTGAGCATTTGTTTCGAAAAAAGCTGAATTCTCTGACTTCTGGCTCGCCAACTTCAAGTTTAAATATCTTGAAAACGCCATAACCGAACTTGAAAATATTTGGCACTCTTATAGAACTCAACACCAGCTTTCATCTGATACCTATTTCATATACATTTGTACGCTTGGGCCCGAAAATGGGCCATCTCCTTATAATTTTTTAAATTATTAATTTTAATACACTTTTGTATTTAATATATATGTTTTCACTTTTATTATTATAAATGTGTGTATTATGTACTTACTTAATTTTATTTCAACAAATTTTTTTGTTTGTTTTTATTCACCACAATATAGAATTTAATTGAAAATTACAAAGATTGAAAGTGTGTGCAGTTTTATTTGATTTAGAAGAAGCAATAAATTTAGCAAATCGATTCAAAACAATCGAATTTTTTACGATTAAATTATTCTGCTTATTACTATCCACTTTCAATTTTTTAAATACCTCTGTTGACGTATCGTCTTGTTTTGATGTCACTTTCTTTTTGCACTTCTTGCAAATGCAATTTTCGTGCATTTAGTATGCTGGTCGGCTTAAATAACATTAAAAATGGAGCCCTAGCTCTTCGGTGGTGATGTCTCCAGACAATTGCTTCCTACTTAGGTATTTCGATAAATTTAATTTCACTCGATGAATTTAATTTTTTTGTCTTTTGTTTAAATCACTCAATGAAATTAATTCAATTAAGAATTAAATGTAAGTGGCTGCTCGAGTGCCATAAGAGTTTGTACGAAGTGCTCTATTTAAGAGCTTGAAATTTAACTTATTTAACTTATGTAATTATACCACTTTATATAATACAAAGCACAATTAAAGTTCTAATAGTATTCTATTCTAATACTGATGTTAACTCTAGTTTATAAGATATTGTATCTTACTGAGTAATTTATGCCTATAAATAAATGAAATGAAATGAAATGAAATAATTAAAAAAAAAACAAATTTTACTTTTTATAGTAAATAAAATGATGCGGTGGCTATATCGGTATGGAATGAATATTTTATTTAATGTTTCTTCTTCTTCCTTTCCTGCTTCTCCTTTAATATTTACAATCAATAAAATTGGGAAGTAGGCGCGATATTTAAATTTTATACAGACATACAAACTCGGTTAACAAGGCTGTGTACGCTACAATTAATTTAAGGCTTTTCTACCTCCGTTGCACTAACATTGACCTTGATTAGTTCTCGAGACTTGTAATGGACTTGGTAGTAGGAATAAAAAAACGGTCCTGGCAAATGCATTCGTTTTGGATAAAAGCACAATCGTAATGACACATCTTGTTTTTAGAAAATCTGTAGATTATTCACCCCACCTGTTGGGTGCTTCACCGGATTTATAACACCATCAGCTACCATAACTTCTAACTGAGCCTTAAGGCGATCATAAAACGATATCTTGTTTTTCTATGTGAGAACTGGTTTGGAATCATTCTTAAGTTCGATCTGACATTTACCAGCAAACCTTCAAAAATATCATGAAACTGAATGAATGATTCTTGTGTTGAGCACGGCATTTTACTACTTTTGATAGCCTGAATTTATATAAGTGGAAGGGCTTCACAATCAGAGCGATCCTGTAATTTACTGTCAACTACTTCGAAGTCAACTAGAACTTGTCTTTTCTTGGAATTAATTGGAATTTCGCATAAGAACTTATTTGATTATAATTATACGCAAATAAAATATTTGTTTTACTTTTCAATTAAGTTTGAAAAAATAATTTCTTGAATATAATTCCGAGGTATGCAACTGATATCTGCTTGGCACATGGCGATGTATTCAGCTTCCATTGTGCTTAGTGCGAAAACATTCTCCTACTTGGATTCCCAGGTGACTGAACCTTGGTGGTAGTTCAGTCATTCGGGCAAATTTTTAATTTTCACACCCCAAACCGAACCTCACATCAGAATAAAAAATTCGCTCCGCTTTATGTCCTTGTGACTTGCCACTGGACGCTAATACGCTTTCCGCTTCAAAAGAATATGACCGTTTCCAGAAGGAAGCCTCTTTATAACAAGCTTTATTTAAATAAATAGTTATACTCCTCTAACTTTATTTAACATCATTTAAGGGATACCCTCCACCTGCAAATTTAAAATAGATGGAAGGCAAAGGTTTCATTAGATTGAGGACTCTTTCATAAGGAAATATGACCCTAAACTTAAAAATTAAAAAAAGGCCCCAATTTATGAAAAACTACCCCAAACTTTAAAAACAAAACAAAATATGTGTTGTTGTTTTGTGCACACAATTTGGGGGCCATTTTTCATTTTTTGTTTGAGTTTTTGTTTTTATTTTGGGGCTTATTTTCATAAAATTGGGGCCATTTTTCCATTTTAAAATTAGGGCTATTTCTCATTATGAAAAAAGACCCCATTTTTGGAGTCATTTTACATTTTCCGTTTGGGGCCATTTTTCATTGGGGCCTAAGACGGCTACATGAAATTTGGTCCCAATGAAAAATGGCCCCAAACCAAAAATGAAAAATCTCCCCAAAAAATGAGAAACAAAAACAACACAAATAAATACAATTTTAATAAATTGGGGTGATTTTCACATTTATTTTGGTAATTTTTCTTTTCTAATTCTGGAGCCAAATTTCATTATGAAAAATGGCCCCATAAATCTATTCTTAAAACTTAATGAAAAATAACCTCAAAAATTGGGGCCACTTTTCATTATGAAAAATGAAATATCGCCACAAACGTTATGAAAAAAATCGCCAAAATAAACTTTGGAATAAAAAAACTTCAAACTGGAAAAATAATTTGAAAGTTTTGGGTTTTCCGATCCAAGTATTATTTTTTGTACATCAGAGAAAACAAACATTTTATAAAAGATGATCGATAGAAAACCTAAGTCCTGGATATTAAAATATTGTTGATAGTTCTTCTATAAACAAAACTTTTAGTTTAAAGTTAATCAGAAGTAGATACCTACCGACATACATAGTTGTTGCAAGGTTGCATTTTTATAAGAAACAAGACGGTTAATTGTTTATTCATAGATCAAAATAGATATGCGTTTTAAGATAGGTTGGTATACTTTATATAACCTCGCAACAACTATATATGTAGGTAGGTATCTACTTTTGATTAACTTTAAACTAACATTTTTGTTTATAGAACAACTGTCAACAATAGATTTAGAGATTTATTTATTTATTATTATTACAAAAATAAAATGTAATAAAATATGTGGCGTTGCCGTCTGCCTGATTGACACGTTTAAATGTTTATTCTTGTACAATTTCAAATTAAAGTTATAAATTATTTAAGGATAAACTAATAAATTTACTTTAAAAACATGATATATTATGATATTTTTTTTTTATTTAAATTGATTTATGATGTTGTATTGATATGAGCCTGCGTTTTCAATATAAGCATACAAAGCTTTCCAGTTATATCCATTAAGAATGTTCTTTGTTTGTTCCATTGTTAATGAATGCTTTCCGAAATAAATAAGTCTTATATCTTTGTATATCGGGCATATTGCCAAAAAGTGGAATGTATCTTCTTTTGATTTTAAATTGCATATTGTGCAAAGATTTGAATCTGGATTTTTAAAAGGTGATCCATTTAAATTCAACATTTCACATCTTGCTTTGCATATCAGAGATATCGCCTTCAAGCTGTGACAATCAGTAAAATAATAATTGCTTTTTAGATCGTAGTTAAGTTCGGGATAGATCAATCTATTTATAGAGGATTTTGCCTGAACTATACTTTCATTACGATGGTGGATATCAGAGAGCTCCAAAAGATTATAGCATTGTTGTTTCAAAACTGATAAATCATTGAACTGTATATTTCTGCTTGTCTTCCATTTTTCTGCTAATGCCATCCAATCATTTACCCATTCCAGCTTGTTTTGGAGAGTATATTTTGTGAGAATGTATGGTAGTCTATAAGTTGGATACTTTAGCACCTTCAATATATAGTCGAAATGTAATTTCAGTGTAAAATTAAAGAGATTTGGTAGGCCTGTTTCAAGGGTAAGAACGTCATTGGGCGTGTTCATGGGAAGGTTAAATAATTTTTTTAAAAAGAAGCGGAGTTGTTTCTCAACTTCCTCATATTGTTTGAAGCCCCAGGTTTGACAACAATAACACATAACTGAGCGCATAACTGCTTCAAAGATTCGGTATTTTGCTGAGATTGGTATTTCGTTTTTGTTTATAATATTTTTCCACATGGCGTTAATGAGGTTTTTAGATGCTGATAGTTTTTTTTTTTTTAAATGCTGTGTAAGTATCATGTTGGGTTCTAAAATTATTCCGAGATAATTGTATTTGTTGACAACTTCAATTCTTTCACCATCAAAAACCACTTTTCATTTTCCCCCAGTTTGGTTTGTCTGCGGCGCACGATCATTATTTTTGATTTTTCAAGATTTACCTGCAAGTTCCATGTTTTGCAGTATTTGTTCATTTTGTGGATCATTAGTTGTAGGCTGTGAGGTGATTCTGCTAGCAAGACAATATCATCTGCATAAAGCAAAACCTTAATTACTTCTTGAGTAATTGTGATGCCTGCTGGTAAATGTTCCGTAATGTCATCTATGAACAGAGCAAAAAGAACTGCACTAAGAAGACACCCCTGCTTGACTCCAGACTTAGTTTCAAACCAATTTACCATCCCATACTGTTTGACGCGTGTTCTTATACATGTTTTTTAGGACTTTCAGCATTTTTGTTGACATACCTTTCTGCAACAGTTTATAGAAAAGTGCGCTACGATCAATCGAGTCAAACGCTGCCTTAAAGTCTACGAAAAACACGTATAACTTCCTATTTTGCCTAAGAAAGTATTGAGCGACAGTTGTAAGCGTAAAAATATTGTCAACAGTGGAATATCCTTTTCGAAAACCTGTTTGATATTCACTAAGTAAATTATTTCTTTCCACCCAGGAGTTAATTCTGCTCAGTAAAATAGATACAAGATTTTAGCAATCGAGTTCATGAAGGAGATCCCTCTATAATTACTAGGTGTGTTAATATCACCTTTTTTGTATATTGGATTTACTATAGCATCTTGGAACTTCTGTGGTATATCGCCCGTTCTAAAAATGAAATTGAATGCTGCTAACATTTTACTTATAAATTCGGGTGGAGCATATTTGTAGAACTCGTTTCCTATTCGGAGGCTTGTTTTGAGTTCACTCATTTCAAACTCCATATCGAGTAAATCATCGACTATGTAGGGCTCGGCAAATTGTATACTTTCACAGATGGAAGTAGGGTTAAGAAGAAGTTTAAAATATTTGGCTAACTTTATGGCAGATATGTGAATCCCACAGACAAAGTCTATGCCTTTGAGTGTTTTTATTTTATTCCAAAAGTCTTTACTGTTAGTTGTGTCTGAAAGCTCTAGGGCAACTGATTTAAGGTATTCTTCACGTTTGTATTTGCATAGCAGTTTATAACTTTTGTTTGCAGTGGTGTATTGTTTTGTTAGGTTTTTATTATTGCTTGTTGCTGTTTTAATTTTCTTAGCAAGGTAAACGATAAATTTCTCGCAACGAACATTCATGGTCAAACCACTTCTGCAGAAAATTCTGTTTATTTAATGTTGGTTTGGGAACAACTTTTTTTATACAGATGTTAAGTTGGTGCTGTATGGGTTGTTCTGGTGCGTTCGACCTCGTTCAATAGTTTGGAGGCATATAATTCTCTTTGATTCTCTTTCCATTTGAGTCTAGGAGGTAAGGTTAGAACACGAAATTCGGTGGTTGGAACAGAGTTCAAGGTTACAGATATGGGCATGTGATCAGAGAAAATTTGGGTACCTACTTGATATGAAGATATGATATTGTTCCATTGTCCTGACACTGTGCAAATATCTATTACTGATTTTCCTGAACCTCCTATGAACGTAAATTCTCCGTTTTCATCACCTTTGCAACATCCGTTCAGAATATACAAATTGAAAGACTGACACGTTTCCAGGAATAGTCGACCATTTCTATTTGATATTTTGTCTTTTGAGATTCGTTTATCTGAGCAAATGAAGCTGGTCTCAGATGGAACTATCTGTCTTTCATCAATCCTAGAGTTAACATCTCCAATAAGCAAAATATTCTCTGAATCTAATATATTAAGAAAATCGTAAAGAGCATAAAATTCGACATCCCAGAATTTGCAGTTAATATAGGCAGGAAAGATATAAAATTTTGAATTTAAATAATTAAGGATCAAGCAAACGCGGTCATTTATTTCATTGAAGCTACCATTTATATTGTTTTTGAAACCAAACAGAGAACCTCCTATTGCTCTACCAAATTTATGTTCGCGATTAGCAGATATCCAATGTAATTCATATTCCGAAAAATATTTGTTGTAGGTTTTAAAGTTTTCATTCGTAACAAATGTTTCGAAAAGAAAAAAAATATCATGTTTTTTTACATATTTAAAAAAATCAACGTTAAATAATTTGTTTGCTAGACCCGCAACATTAAATTAATTTTTCAACCAGATAATTTTAATAAAAAAATATATATTTTATTCAATATTCAGCTTATTACTAGGTTTACATTGATCTTTATGGTTGGAATCCATCTGCCTATCCTCGATCAGTTGCATCTCCTCGATGGTTCGCTTTGTGGTCGTTATCGGGAGCGTCGGTCATAAAACATCCTTCTTATCTGTTGGCGGCTTGGGTCGTAAATATTTTAGTTTTATGACGGTCAGATAGTTTATCTTTGTTTTTTCTAGTTTGTCAATGTTTTATGACGGTCGGAAACCTCTCTTATCAGGTTGCGTGCGATTCCTGTTTGTCCCGCCTGGTTACCATGTGTTAACTTTCCCTTTGGTCGGAAGAAGATTGTCCCAATCTTTCATTTAACAGTTCTTGTACTCTTGATTTTGAACTGTCTACGAATTCTTCCATCTCAATTGTGGCTTGTTGTTCAGGTTCGATCGCTTGATAAACTCGTATTATTAAAAAATTCTATAAGCAGAGTAGATAATTATTATGATAAAAAAATTAATACATGATTATGATAAAAAATTTAATCCCCACAGCACGGTATGTTCCTTAATATCGGATAACAAAGGTTCTATGTAATCTATATTTGTATACATAAGGTTTTCGTCTTGCGAAGCAATGTATTCGAGAACATGAATCTGTGATACTTTAGTTTCTTTATTGTGTTGAAATATTTGATTTTTTGAATTAACATACAATTTTCCATCAATAGATACATTATTTTCGAATTGAACTGAATTAATTCCTGATAGTTCTATTTCATTTACAATATGGTTTCCTGTTAGTACAATATTTCCTTCGTTAATTATTTCTTTAGGTAGGTTTCTTTCTTTTATTTTTGTACATTTAGCCTTATATTTATTTAAAAGGTCCGTTAAGCAACTTGTTTCTTTTATAACTTTGCAATAATCGTGTTTGAGTTCTTTTTTACATTTGGATTTATAAATTTTTTTCTTATATTTAACAATTTCTTTTGGTATAACAATTTTCCCACCATTCACATTATTACTTCTAGTTATATAATGGGTACCTAACCCTTTTACTTTGGGGTATTTGACAAACAGTACAATAATGTTATTTTTTTGAACGATTTTAAATATGGAAGCATCTAGTGCATCTGTAATAGATATGTTTACTTTTTCTTGTTCCATAATAGTTTGAATTTCATTTCATTTCAACATTTAACAAAAGTGTGTTCAATATGTTTGATTTGCTTAAATTAATTGTATTTATTATTTTTCTTAATTCTATAATGATAATCTTTATTATTTTGATATCAATAATTCCTTTACTGCCAATATCTTTATTTATACTGTCTAACTTATTAAATAGACGTGTATTTATATTTTTTAGTTTGTTATTTGATTTTATTAATTCTTGTAATTTTATATATATTCTAACGTCATCGTCATGGTCTGGACTTCCGGAGATCCATTTCCAAAGAGTGCCTATCTCATTAATACCTCTACGTTCTCTATTCCTGATGACTAATTCGTTGAGCAATTTGTCAGCTATTTCTTAATCTTGGTCAATGACTTTAAGGAGTTCATTTTTGGTTCTAAATTTATCTAATATCTCGGAATAGGTAGTTAGATTAATTAGGTGATAGATTTCTCCGAAGTCTTCGTAAACTGCGGCTCTTCCCTCTTCTATTAAAATAACTTCATCGTTGGAGTAATCGGTGATCTGTTGGGCTAGCGTTGAAGCGACTAGCATCATCTGTAATTTTAATTTCTAATATTATCCTTATGGATTTTCCGATCTTCTTTCACTTTCTTTTTCATGTACAAAAATTGTTTCTCCTTCCTTATATACTTTATTTTTCCTATTCTTGTTAAAATATCCTATCATTTTTTGTTGGTGTTTTTGAATTTTTACTTTGGTGTCGTTGTTGTCTATATAATTATGAAATATATCTGTCGGTCGTTTGTCTGTCACCGTCTGAATTGTTTCGTTATATTTTTTTTGTAGCTAAAGTCATTATATCTTTAATGTCTGTAATATGTGTAGTTTCTTTAACTATTCTAAAAAGCTCTGTTATAGTTGAGTGAATTCTCTCTATTGTACCGTTGCTCTTTGAGTGGGCTGGTGGTGTAGTTTTATGAGTGATGTTAAGAAGGTTGTACGCCATTTTGCAGAAGGTGAACAAAATGCTGCTTCGTTATCGGTTATCAACATTTTGACGTTACCAAAAAGCGGTAGTAGTTCTATCATTCTGTCTTTTGCTTCCGTCTGGGTCTGTCATTGTAAGAAAGGACGAGTTTTTGCAGTAGTATATATCTGCGTGAATGCGCTCTCCCCCTTCTTCAGGAATTGGAGGCTCTCCAATTGGTTGCTTATTCGGATGTCTATCGTACTTGTTCCTTTAACAAACTTCACATGTAGCGTTTAATGAAAGAATTTGCTTGAATGCATTTGGCCAATAATATCTGTTAACAATTTGCTTAAACACTTCTTTAGTCTGTCTATGAGCTCGATTGTGTTCGGCAGTGACGATACCTAATTGTTCTTCCTTATCTGTTACGTCTTCAACTATTTGGTTGCAAAGTAAAAATTTAATTGTTGGAAATTCCTCCAGAAGTTTGTCTTCAATCCTGAAGAATGTCTCTTCGGTGCTGTAAATTCCTACTGTCGAACCTGCCTTTAATATTGTTTTAATTTTACTTACAATCTCTAAATCCTTAATAAGTACCGTATGTCTCCAGTAATTTGTGTGTATTTCCTTTGAAATTATGTTGTTGTTGAGTGATTCATTCATGATTAATTGAATTTTAAAATTATTAATTCTTTGGTTTACTCTTTTTATTTCTGACACGGGACTACTCTCTGCGCTATGAACAGTTCCTATCTCTGATTCATCTTCGTTTAGTTCTTGTCTACTAAGGGCATCAGCTATAACATTTTCCCTGCCTGGTTTGTATATAATTTCTGGAGCGTATTCTTCTATGAAAGCGCGCCAACGTTTTATTTTTGCATTAGGGTTCTTATCGCCTATGGCAAATGTTAATGGTTGGTGATCTGTATATATGCGGATACCACTCACACCATAAAGATAATTTCGAAGGTTCTTCAATGCCCAAATTATGGCAAGGAGTTCCTTCTCGTTTGTCGCGTAATTTTCCGCGGTTTTACTTAACGTTCGGCTTATAAAAATGATGGGCTTATTATTTTGACTAAGCACTGCACCTATGGCTGAGTTGCTATCGTCTGTGGTTAGTTCAAATCTTTTGCTAAAGTCAGGTTGGTTGAGCGTAAGTTTTTCGCAGAGTTTGTCCTTCAATATTTTAAATGCTTTAATGGCCTCCTTATCAAACTCTATTGTGACTTTTTTGCTACTACTTTGGCCAGTTCTACCATTCTCTCCCCTGAGATACTTGGTTAAGGGTTTGTTATCATCGCATAGTTTCTTATGAATTTACGGTAATAAGCAGCTAATCCCAAAAAAGATCTTAATTGACGTAAAGTCTCTGGTTGCGGAAATTCCTCTATGCATCGAGTTTTTATTGAATCCATTTTTATGCAATTAAATGATACGATGTACCCAAGAAATTCTACTTCCTTCATGAAGTATTTCGATTTTTCACTCGATATTCTCATGTTCGCTGTGCTTAAGGCCTTCGTTATTGTCTCGATATGTTCGAGATGTTCTTCTTCCGTCTCTGAATATATAATGACGTCGTCAATATAAACATGACAAAATTTCCCTATGTATTCGCGGAGGATGTCATCCATAGCTCTCTGGAAAATTGACGGCGCATTTTTGAGTCCAAACGGCATTCGAAGGAACTCGTATTTCCCATTGTTAACACTAAAAGCTGTTTTTTCCCTATCGCTCTCTTTTAACTTTATCTGATGGAACTCGCTCTGTAAATCAAGAGTGGTGAAATATTTAGCTTTGCCTAAATTTGCTAAGATAACCGATGTTTCTGCCATAGGATATTTATCTGTTTTAGTAAATGAATTAAGTTTTTTGTAATCTATTACTAATCTATGTTTCTTTGTACTCATCCTCGTTTATACCTTTCTTATCTACAACCCATACCGGAGAGTTATATGCACTTCGACTAGGCTGTATCATATTATTATCAAGTAAATTCTCTATTTCCTTGTTTATGAAGCTAGCTACCGATTGTGGATACGGGTAACCTTTCGTCCAAATAGCTGTGTCAATAGTAGTATCTATGCTACATTGCACACGCGTGTTGTACGGAAGGTAATTTGGGTTCTCGGTAAAAACACCCTGGTATTTTTTCAAAATTGAAGTTAATTTTTCTTTTGTAGAAATTTCATTATTTATATTGAGTGTATTGATTAAAATATCATAAATATTAAAGGTATCACGCCCTGATCATATTCTAACGTTGAATCCCTAATATTAATATTCCCCTTTACAGTTCTTAATAATTTAATGCCAATAATGGCATCAAAATCTTTTAGTTCATTGAGTTCATAAAATGTATCTTCTACCCCCAAGATATTTATAGCTTGGTAAGTACGAATGAGAGTAGTTCCATGAACGCTGTTGACTTGCGACGGAGTTTTAAGCTCCATACTTGGGAACAGCCCTGGTTTAATGTAGTTGTGAGTTGCTCCTGTATCAATTAAAATATAAAATGTACACCCCGACTTACTATCCGTCCTTTTTATGTACGGTAAGTCGTGCCTTACTCTAAAAAAATACCGCTCTCATTCAAGTTATTGAGGCGTGGAAATTTATGTAACGCTGTTTGGTCACTATTTGCCCGATCTCTTTAGAACGGGTTGTTACCAAAAGAATTATTGGAACATTGTGGCCTATTATTACTATTAGGTTGTCTTGTGGGCACTATATTCCTTCTTGATGTGTCCATCCTTTCGGGTCGGTTATTATTATGGTTATTATTAAAATTGTTATAATGTCGGTTTTGCTGAAATTGTCTATTCCGTTGTTGAAAAGGTTCCGCGTATTGTCGGTTTTGATGAGTGAAACCGTTTTGGTAAGTTGTTCTATTCTGACGCGGAGGTCTGGTTGTTGGTTGGTCAAGATGGTTTTGTTCGTATTGTCTGGGTTGATGTCTAAATTAACGTGACCCATGTTTCTATACCTTGTCTGATTTGATTCAATCTCTTGTGCTCTCGCTAAGGCATTGGGTAAATCCCCAGGATTTAGTGAAAATACGATGTTACCTGCGGGTTGGTTTAACCCAGTAACGAATACTCGCAAAGCGTTTTGTCTTACCCTTTCAGTGAGACATTCGGTTTCAGCGGTTCTAGGACCATAACTCATAATTGTCTTGTTTATTATAAGCGTCAGTATTCTCGTAACGTCATCGTAAGATTCTTGCAATGGTTTCCTATCCTGTCTCATGTTACCTAATTCTGTTTCTAACATATGGACTGAACTTTTGTCGCCATATGTTAGATCTAATCGACCTAAAATCGCATCAATGATTAACGGTGTCCCGTGGCTAGTGAGGACATCGTTGGCTTTCCCTATGATTTTATTCCTTATTATATTTACTACCGAAAAGTATCTCGACCCACCCTTACACGACTCATACACCTTCATAGCGTTTGTAAGCGCTGTGCGCCAAGAAACATAGTTTTTTTCATCAAATTGTGATACACTTGGCTACTTCTAACACCTCTCCACCTACTATCGCTGGATCAATTGTAATGTCCTTATATGGTTCAATGGTGTCTCTTGTTGTTAATGCCGTAAGTTGTCTATTTAGTCTATTTACCTCTTCGGTTAATTGTTGTTAATCAGCCACTAACCTACTAACTATTGTCGACAGTTCTTCTGGCGTCATTGTCGTATTTGTGGACTTCTTTGTTATAATTTTCAACACAAGGGATATTTCCTATTTGTACCTGATTTAATTTAATTTTCTCAAACTACTTCGCTTATTTTGACAAGGATATTTTCTTTTTAATTTTAGTTTTAGTTTCTTAAGTCACTTTAATAATTATTGCAAAGATATGTAGCTTATCTTAATTTTAACTTTAATTCCTTTAACTACTTTGATACTTTTTATTATTGATTTTTATATTTTTTAATTCTTTTAACCACTTTATTGCTTTCCACAAGGGTACTTTCTTTTTATTTCGTTTTCTATTTATTTCTTTATCTTATTTCTATTCTATGTATATTTATTTATTTATTTGTTTTAATCACTGTTTACTTCTTTTTTATATATATGTATATGTATTTTTATACTTTCTAACCTTATCGAATTCTTTTGACAATTAATTGAATTTATCCTCAACTTTTTCGAACTTTTCTTCAACCTTCTGCAAACTTGTGTCTACTTTGAGTAAATGTTTTTCAACTCCTTCAACACGTTCATCTACAACAACAAATTTGTTCTCTAAAGTAGTGAGTTTGCCTTCGACAAGGTTCGTTTGTTCTTCAAAGAGCTCTTTTTGCCCGTTTCTTTGATCATCGAAACGTTAGAGAAGTTTCGTTTGTTCATTTTTTTGTTCTTCTCTTTGATCTTCGAAAAGTTTCGTTTGTTCGTTTCTTCGATCTTCGAAACGTTCGAGAAGAAGAGCCAACATATTGGACAAGTCTGTGTTGGTACTTACTTGTTCCTCTTTCATTTCGATTTCCAAGACAGTAGGGTCTGGATTTTCGCCGTGTCGTCTCATGGATTCTTGCAGATGAATAATTAGGTAATTTTTCGTTCCAGCAATAGGAAGACGCCGTTTGTTTAGTTCTGCTTAGTTCAACTAGCTTCTGATGTATCGCATTTATAAAAATGATTTAGGTATCAAATAAAAGACCAAAAAACTACCTTTCAAACGATTTTAATACCTTTTTCCTTAAATCAACGTTTTTTAATATATTTAGATCAGATTTTCTCTCAAATAATTTCGTTTGAGGTGCTTTATTCGATATCTTGAAAAAATTAGTAGTGGCGTTTACTTTTTTTTGCACCACTGCAATCTTAGATTGATAACCCTTAAATTTATGTACATTAAAACTATCTTACCTCAAACGAATGTTTTACTAAATTTTACATAATTCAATTTTAATATTTAGTTTGAAAATTAAACTGTGTGATTAATGATCTTTAATAAAAAAGAAAACAAAAGAAGAGATTTCTGGCTTTAAAGAAGGTATTACATGTCATTGTAGGTGTTACCGTTGTTTTGAAATATGGTACACAAAATGTGCTTAGCTTAAGAAACATAAGTGGAAAACTAAAAAAAGTCAGAAAAAATTGTGGTTTTTCGACCCTCCCTCAGTTACCATAAGGCATTCGAGGTCGAAATTCGGGGTATTCCTAGTATACCATCAAACAACCTGTAAAAGTTTCATTAAGTTCCGAATATGTTTCATCCATCCCCATTATTTTCGACATATCGACTGGACTAAAAGTGTTCTTTTTTTTAATGTTTCATAAGACAACATTCGTTTGAGGTTAGATAGTTTTAATGTACATTAGATTAATGGTTTTCAATCATAGATTTTAGTGATGCAAGAAAAGGATACGTTATTACCATTTTTTTCAAGAAATCAGCCGAATAAAGCACCTTAAACGAAAAAGAAAATCTGAACTAAATATATTGATTAAATATGTTGATTTTAGGAAAAAGATATTAGTATCATTTGAAAGGTATTTTTGTAATCTTTTATTTAATACCATTTTCATTTTTTCAGTTTTTCAAACGCGATACATCAGAAGCTTTGAGCATTTGTTTCGAAAAAAGCTGAATTCTCTGACTTCTGGCTCGCCAACTTCAAATTTAAATATCTTGAAAACGCCATAACTGAACTTGAAAATATTTGGCACTCTTATAGAACTCAACACCAGCTTTCATCTGATACCTATTTCATATACATATGTACGCTTGGGCCCGAAAATGGGCCATCTCCTTATAATTTTTTAAATTATTAATTTTAATACACTTTTGTATTTAATATATATGTTTTCACTTTTATTATTATAAATGTGTGTTTTATGTACTTACTTAATTTTATTTCAACAAATTTTTTTGTTTGTTTTTATTCACCACAATATAGAATTTAATTGAAAATTACAAAGATTGAAAGTGTGTGCAGTTTTATTTGATTTAGAAGAAGCAATAAATTTAGCAAATCGATTCAAAACAATCGAATTTTTTACGATTAAATTATTCTGCTTATTACTATCCACTTTCAATTTTTTAAATACCTCTGTTGACGTATCGTCTTGTTTTGATGTCACTTTCTTTTTGCACTTCTTGCAAATGCAATTTTCATGCATTTAGTATGCTGGTCGGCTTAAATAAAATTAAAAATGGAGCCCTAGCTCTTCGGTGGTGATGTCTCCAGACAATTGCTTCCTACTTAGGTATTTCGATAAATTTAATTTCACTCGATGAATTTAATTTTTTTGTCTTTTGTTTAAATCACTCAATGAAATTAATTCAATTAACAATTAAATATAAGTGGCTGCTCGAGTGCCATAAGAGTTTGTACGAAGTGCTCTATTTAAGAGCTTGAAATTTAACTTATTTAACTTATGTAATTATACCACTTTATATAATACAAAGCACAATTAAAGTTCTAATAGTATTCTATTCTAATACTGATGTTAACTCTAGTTTATAAGATATTGTATCTTACTGAGTAATTTATGCCTATAAATAAATGAAATGAAATGAAATGAAATAATTAAAAAAAAAAACAAATTTTACTTTTTATAGTAAATAAAATGATGCGGTGGCTATATCGGTATGGAATGAATATTTTATTTAATGTTTCTTCTTCTTCCTTTCCTGCTTCTCCTTTAATATTTACAATCAATAAAATTGGGAAGTAGGCGCGATATTTAAATTTTATACAGACATACAAACTCGGTTAACAAGGCTGTGTACGCTACAATTAATTTAAGGCTTTTCTACCTCCGTTGCACTAACATTGACCTTGATTAGTTCTCGAGACTTGTAATGGACTTGGTAGTAGGAATAAAAAAACGGTCCTGGCAAATGCATTCGTTTTGGATAAAAGCACAATCGTAATGACACATCTTGTTTTTAGAAAATCTGTAGATTATTCACCCCACCTGTTGGGTGCTTCACCGGATTTATAACACCATCAGCTACCATAACTTCTAACTGAGCCTTAAGGCGATCATAAAACGATATCTTGTTTTTCTATGTGAGAACTGGTTTGGAATCATTCTTAAGTTCGATCTGACATTTACCAGCAAACCTTCAAAAATATCATGAAACTGAATGAATGATTCTTGTGTTGAGCACGGCATTTTACTACTTTTGATAGCCTGAATTTATATAAGTGGAAGGGCTTCACAATCAGAGCGATCCTGTAATTTACTGTCAACTACTTCGAAGTCAACTAGAACTTGTCTTTTCTTGGAATTAATTGGAATTTCGCATAAGAACTTATTTGATTATAATTATACGCAAATAAAATATTTGTTTTACTTTTCAATTAAGTTTGAAAAAATAATTTCTTGAATATAATTCCGAGGTATGCAACTGATATCTGCTTGGCACATGGCGATGTATTCAGCTTCCATTGTGCTTAGTGCGATAACATTCTCCTACTTGGATTCCCAGGTGACTGAACCTTGGTGGTAGTTCAGTCATTCGGGCAAATTTTTAATTTTCACACCCCAAACCGAACCTCACATCAGAATAAAAAATTCGCTCCGCTTTATGTCCTTGTGACTTGCCACTGGACGCTAATACGCTTTCCGCTTCAAAATAATATGACCGTTTCCAGAAGGAAGCCTCTTTATAACAAGCTTTATTTAAATAAATAGTTATAATCCTCTAACTTTATTTAACATCATTTAAGGGATACCCTCCACCTGCAAATTTAAAATAGATGGAAGGCAAAGGTTTCATTAGATTGAGGACTCTTTCATAAGGAAATATGACCCTAAACTAAAAAATTAAAGAAAGGCCCCAATTTATGAAAAACTACCCCAAACTTTAAAAACAAAACAAAATATGTGTTGTTGTTGTTTTGTGCACACAATTTGGGGGCCATTTTTCATTTATTGTTTGAGTTTTTGTTTTTATTTTGGGGCTTATTTTCATAAAATTGGGGCCATTTTTCCATTTTAAAATTAGGGCTATATCTCATTATGAAAAAAGACCCCATTTTTGGAGTCATTTTACATTTTCCGTTTGGGGCCATTTTTCATTGGGGCCTAAGACGGCTACATGAAATTTGGTCCCAATGAAAAATGTCCCCAAACCAAAAATGAAAAATCTCCCCAAAAAATGAGAAACAAAAACAACACAAATAAATACAATTTTAATAAATTGGGGTGATTTTCACATTTATTTTGGTAATTTTTCTTTTCTAATTCTGGAGCCAAATTTCATTATGAAAAATGGCCCCATAAATCTATTCTTAAAACTTAATGAAAAATAACCTCAAAAATTGGGGCCACTTTTCATTATGAAAAATGAAATATCGCCACAAACGTTATGAAAAAAATCGCCAAAATAAACTTTGGAATAAAAAAACTTCAAACTGGAAAAATAATTTGAAAGTTTTGGGTTTTCCGATCCAAGTATTATTTTTTGTACATCAGAGAAAACAAACATTTTATAAGAGATGATCGATAGAAAACCTAAGTCCTGGTTATTAAAATATTGTTGATAGTTCTTCTATAAACAAAACTTTTAGTTTAATGTTAATCAGAAGTAGATACCTACCGACATACATAGTTGTTGCAAGGTTGCATTTTTATAAGAAACAAGACGGTTAATTGTTTATTCATAGATCAAAATAGATATGCGTTTTAAGATAGGTTGGTATACTTTATATAACCTCGCAACAACTATATATGTAGGTAGGTATCTACTTTTGATTAACTTTAAACTAACATTTTTGTTTATAGAACAACTGTCAACAATAGATTTAGAGATTTATTTATTTATTATTATTACAAAAATAAAATGTAATAAAATATGTGGCGTTGCCGTCTGCCTGATTGACACGTTTAAATGTTTATTCTTGTACAATTTCAAATTAAAGTTATAAATTATTTAAGGATAAACTAATAAATTTACTTTAAAAACATGATATATTATGATATTTTTTTTTTATTTAAATTGATTTATGATGTTGTATTGATATGAGCCTGCGTTTTCAATATAAGCATACAAAGCTTTCCAGTTATATCCATTAAGAATGTTCTTTGTTTGTTCCATTGTTAATGAATGCTTTCCGAAATAAATAAGTCTTATATCTTTGTATATCGGGCATATTGCCAAAAAGTGGAATGTATCTTCTTTTGATTTTAAATTGCATATTGTGCAAAGATTTGAATCTGGATTTTTAAAAGGTGATCCATTTAAATTCAACATTTCAAATCTTGCTTTGCATATCAGAGATATCGCCTTCAAGCTGTGACAATCAGTAAAATAATAATTGCTTTTTAGATCGTAGTTAAGTTCGGGATAGATCAATCTATTTATAGAGGATTTTGCCTGAACTATACTTTCATTACGATGGTGGATATCAGAGAGCTCCAAAAGATTATAGCATTGTTGTTTCAAAACTGATAAATCATTGAACTGTATATTTCTGCTTGTCTTCCATTTTTCTGCTAATGCCATCCAATCATTTACCCATTCCAGCTTGTTTTGGAGAGTATATTTTGTGAGAATGTATGGTAGTCTATAAGTTGGATACTTTAGCACCTTCAATATATAGTCGAAATGTAATTTCAGTGTAAAATTAAAGAGATTTGGTAGGCCTGTTTCAAGGGTAAGAACGTCATTGGGCGTGTTCATGGGAAGGTTAAATATTTTTTTTAAAAAGAAGCGGAGTTGTTTCTCAACTTCCTCATATTGTTTGAAGCCCCAGGTTTGACAACAATAACACATAACTGAGCGCATAACTGCTTCAAAGATTCGGTATTTTGCTGAGATTGGTATTTCGTTTTTGTTTATAATATTTTTCCACATGGCGTTAATGAGGTTTTTAGATGCTGATAGTTTTTTTTTTAAAATGCTGTGTAAGTTTCATGTTGGGTTCTAAAATTATTCCGAGATAATTGTATTTGTTGACAACTTCAATTCTTTCACCATCAAAAACCACTTTTCATTTTCCCCCAGTTTGGTTTGTCTGCGGCGCACGATCATTATTTTTGATTTTTCAAGATTTACCTGCAAGTTCCATGTTTTGCAGTATTTGTTCATTTTGTGGATCATTAGTTGTAGGCTGTGAGGTGATTCTGCTAGCAAGACAATATCATCTGCATAAAGCAAAACCTTAATTACTTCTTGAGTAATTGTGATGCCTGCTGGTAAATGTTCCGTAATGTCATCTATGAACAGAGCAAAAAGAACTGCACTAAGAAGACACCCCTGCTTGACTCCAGACTTAGTTTCAAACCAATCAGAAACATTTTTACCATCCCATACTGTTTGAAGCGTGTTCTTATACATGTTTTTTAGGACTTTCAGCATTTTTGTTGACATACCTTTCTGCAACAGTTTATAGAAAAGTGCGCTACGATCAATCGAGTCAAACGCTGCCTTAAAGTCTACGAAAAACACGTATAACTTCCTATTTTGCCTAAGAAAGTATTGAGCGACAGTTGTAAGCGTAAAAATATTGTCAACAGTGGAATATCCTTTTCGAAAACCTGTTTGATATTCACTAAGTAAATTATTTCTTTCCACCCAGGAGTTAATTCTGCTCAGTAAAATAGATACAAGATTTTAGCAATCGAGTTCATGAAGGAGATCCCTCTATAATTACTAGGTGTGTTAATATCACCTTTTTTGTATATTGGATTTACTATAGCATCTTGGAACTTCTGTGGTATATCGCCCGTTCTAAAAATGAAATTGAATGCTGCTAACATTTTACTTATAAATTCGGGTGGAGCATATTTGTAGAACTCGTTTCCTATTCGGAGGCTTGTTTTGAGTTCACTCATTTCAAACTCCATATCGAGTAAATCATCGACTATGTAGGGCTCGGCAAATTGTATACTTTCACAGATGGAAGTAGGGTTAAGAAGAAGTTTAAAATATTTGGCTAACTTTATGGCAGATATGTGAATCCCACAGACAAAGTCTATGCCTTTGAGTGTTTTTATTTTATTCCAAAAGTCTTTACTGTTAGTTGTGTCTGAAAGCTCTAGGGCAACTGATTTAAGGTATTCTTCACGTTTGTATTTGCATAGCAGTTTATAACTTTTGTTTGCAGTGGTGTATTGTTTTGTTAGGTTTTTATTATTGCTTGTTGCTGTTTTAATTTTCTTAGCAAGGTAAACGATAAATTTCTTGCAACGAACATTCATGGTCAAACCACTTCTGCAGAAAATTCTGTTTATTTAATGTTGGTTTGGGAACAACTTTTTTTATACAGATGTTAAGTTGGTGCTGTATGGGTTGTTCTGGTGCGTTCGACCTCGTTCAATAGTTTGGAGGCATATAATTCTCTTTGATTCTCTTTCCATTTGAGTCTAGGAGGTAAGGTTAGAACACGAAATTCGGTGGTTGGAACAGAGTTCAAGGTTACAGATATGGGCATGTGATCAGAGAAAATTTGGGTACCTACGTGATATGAAGATATGATATTGTTCCATTGTCCTGACACTGTGCAAATATCTATTACTGATTTTCCTGAACCTCCTATGAACGTAAATTCTCCGTTTTCATCACCTTTGCAACATCCGTTCAGAATATACAAATTGAAAGACTGACACGTTTCCAGGAATAGTCGACCATTTCTATTTGATATTTTGTCTTTTGAGATTCGTTTATCTGAGCAAATGAAGCTGGTCTCAGATGGAACTATCTGTCTTTCATCAATCCTAGAGTTAACATCTCCAATAAGCAAAATATTCTCTGAATCTAATATATTAAGAAAATCGTAAAGAGCATAAAATTCGACATCCCAGAATTTGCAGTTAATATAGGCAGGAAAGATATAAAATTTTGAATTTAAATAATTAAGGATCAAGCAAACGCGGTCATTTATTTCATTGAAGCTACCATTTATATTGTTTTTGAAACCAAACAGAGAACCTCCTATTGCTCTACCAAATTTATGTTCGCGATTAGCAGATATCCAATGTAATTCATATTCCGAAAAATATTTGTTGTAGGTTTTAAAGTTTTCATTCGTAACAAATGTTTCGAAAAGAAAAAAAATATCATGTTTTTTTACATATTTAAAAAAATCAACGTTAAATAATTTGTTTGCTAGACCCGCAACATTAAATTAATTTTTCAACCAGATAATTTTAATAAAAAAATATATATTTTATTCAATATTCAGCTTATTACTAGGTTTACATTGATCTTTATGGTTGGAATCCATCTGCCTATCCTCGATCAGTTGCATCTCCTCGATGGTTCGCTTTGTGGTCGTTATCGGGAGCGTCGGTCATAAAACATCCTTCTTATCTGTTGGCGGCTTGGGTCGTAAATATTTTAGTTTTATGACGGTCAGATAGTTTATCTTTGTTTTTTCTAGTTTGTCAATGTTTTATGACGGTCGGAAACCTCTCTTATCAGGTTGCGTGCGATTCCTGTTTGTCCCGCCTGGTTACCATGTGTTAACTTTCCCTTTGGTCGGAAGAAGATTGTCCCAATCTTTCATTTAACAGTTCTTCTACTCTTGATTTTGAACTGTCTACGAATTCTTCCATCTCAATTGTGGCTTGTTGTTCAGGTTCGATCGCTTGATAAACTCGTATTATTAAAAAATTCTATTAGCAGAGTAGATAATTATTATGATAAAAAAATTAATACATGATTATGATAAAAAATTTAATCCCCACAGCACGGTATGTTCCTTAATATCGGATAACAAAGGTTCTATGTAATCTATATTTGTATACATAAGGTTTTCGTCTTGCGAAGCAATGTATTCGAGAACATGAATCTGTGATACTTTAGTTTCTTTATTGTGTTGAAATATTTGATTTTTTGAATTAACATACAATTTTCCATCAATAGATACATTATTTTCGAATTGAACTGAATTAATTCCTGATAGTTCTATTTCATTTACAATATGGTTTCCTGTTAGTACAATATTTCCTTCGTTAATTATTTCTTTAGGTAGGTTTCTTTCTTTTATTTTTGTACATTTAGCCTTATATTTATTTAAAAGGTCCGTTAAGCAACTTGTTTCTTTTATAACTTTGCAATAATCGTGTTTGAGTTCTTTTTTACATTTGGATTTATAAATTTTTTTCTTATATTTAACAATTTCTTTTGGTATAACAATTTTCCCACCATTCACATTATTACTTCTAGTTATATAATGGGTACCTAACCCTTTTACTTTGGGGTATTTGACAAACAGTACAATAATGTTATTTTTTTGAACGATTTTAAATATGGAAGCATCTAGTGCATCTGTAATAGATATGTTTACTTTTTCTTGTTCCATAATAGTTTGAATTTCATTTCATTTCAACATTTAACAAAAGTGTGTTCAATATGTTTGATTTGCTTAAATTAATTGTATTTATTATTTTTCTTAATTCTATAATGATAATCTTTATTATTTTGATATCAATAATTCCTTTACTGCCAATATCTTTATTTATACTGTCTAACTTATTAAATAGACGTGTATTTATATTTTTTAGTTTGTTATTTGATTTTATTAATTCTTGTAATTTTATATATATTCTAACGTCATCGTCATGGTCTGGACTTCCGGAGATCCATTTCCAAAGAGTGCCTATCTCATTAATACCTCTACGTTCTCTATTCCTGATGACTAATTCGTTGAGCAATTTGTCAGCTATTTCTAAATCTTGGTCAATGACTTTAAGGAGTTCATTTTTGGTTCTAAATTTATCTAATATCTCGGAATAGGTAGTTAGATTAATTAGGTGATAGATTTCTCCGAAGTCTTCGTAAACTGCGGCTCTTCCCTCTTCTATTAAAATAACTTCATCGTTGGAGTAATCGGTGATCTGTTGGGCTAGCGTTGAAGCGACTAGCATCATCTGTAATTTTAATTTCTAATATTATCCTTATGGATTTTCCGATCTTCTTTCACTTTCTTTTTCATGTACAAAAATTGTTTCTCCTTCCTTATATACTTTATTTTTCCTATTCTTGTTAAAATATCCTATCATTTTTTGTTGGTGTTTTTGAATTTTTACTTTGGTGTCGTTGTTGTCTATATAATTATGAAATATATCTGTCGGTCGTTTGTCTGTCACCGTCTGAATTGTTTCGTTATATTTTTTTTGTAGCTAAAGTCATTATATCTTTAATGTCTGTAATATGTGTAGTTTCTTTAACTATTCTAAAAAGCTCTGTTATAGTTGAGTGAATTCTCTCTATTGTACCGTTGCTCTTTGAGTGGGCTGGTGGTGTAGTTTTATGAGTGATGTTAAGAAGGTTGTACGCCATTTTGCAGAAGGTGAACAAAATGCTGCTTCGTTATCGGTTATCAACATTTTGACGTTACCAAAAAGCGGTAGTAGTTCTATCATTCTGTCTTTTGCTTCCGTCTGGGTCTGTCATTGTAAGAAAGGACGAGTTTTTGCAGTAGTATATATCTGCGTGAATGCGCTCTCCCCCTTCTTCATGAATTGGAGGCTCTCCAATTGGTTGCTTATTCGGATGTCTATCGTACTTGTTCCTTTAACAAACTTCACATGTAGCGTTTAATGAAAGAATTTGCTTGATTGCATTTGGCCAATAATATCTGTTAACAATTTGCTTAAACACTTCTTTAGTCTGTCTATGAGCTCGATTGTGTTCGGCAGTGACGATACCTAATTGTTCTTCCTTATCTGTTACGTCTTCAACTATTTGGTTGCAAAGTAAAAATTTAATTGTTGGAAATTCCTCCAGAAGTTTGTCTTCAATCCTGAAGAATGTCTCTTCGGTGCTGTAAATTCCTACTGTCGAACCTGCCTTTAATATTGTTTTAATTTTACTTACAATCTCTAAATCCTTAATAAGTACCGTATGTCTCCAGTAATTTGTGTGTATTTCCTTTGAAATTATGTTGTTGTTGAGTGATTCATTCATGATTAATTGAATTTTAAAATTATTAATTCTTTGGTTTACTCTTTTTATTTCTGACACGGGACTACTCTCTGCGCTATGAACAGTTCCTATCTCTGATTCATCTTCGTTCATCATATTTAGTTCTTGTCTACTAAGGGCATCAGCTATAACATTTTCCCTGCCTGGTTTGTATATAATTTCTGGAGCGTATTCTTCTATGAAAGCGCGCCAACGTTTTATTTTTGCATTAGGGTTCTTATCGCTTATGGCAAATGTTAATGGTTGGTGATCTGTATATATGCGGATACCACTCACACCATAAAGATAATTTCGAAGGTTCTTCAATGCCCAAATTATGGCAAGGAGTTCCTTCTCGTTTGTCGCGTAATTTTCCGCGGTTTTACTTAACGTTCGGCTTATAAAAATGATGGGCTTATTATTTTGACTAAGCACTGCACCTATGGCTGAGTTGCTATCGTCTGTGGTTAGTTCAAATCTTTTGCTAAAGTCAGGTTGGTTGAGCGTAAGTTTTTCGCAGAGTTTGTCCTTCAATATTTTAAATGCTTTAATGGCCTCCTTATCAAACTCTATTGTGACTTTTTTGCTACTACTTTGGCCAGTTCTACCATTCTCTCCCCTGAGATACTTGGTTAAGGGTTTGTTATCATCGCATAGTTTCTTATGAATTTACGGTAATAAGCAGCTAATCCCAAAAAAGATCTTAATTGACGTAAAGTCTCTGGTTGCGGAAATTCCTCTATGCATCGAGTTTTTATTGAATCCATTTTTATGCAATTAAATGATACGATGTACCCAAGAAATTCTACTTCCTTCATGAAGTATTTCGATTTTTCACTCGATATTCTCATGTTCGCTGTGCTTAAGGCCTTCCTTATTGTCTCGATATGTTCGAGATGTTCTTCTTCCGTCTCTGAATATATAATGACGTCGTCAATATAAACATGACAAAATTTCCCTATGTATTCGCGGAGGATGTCATCCATAGCTCTCTGGAAAATTGACGGCGCATTTTTGAGTCCAAACGGCATTCGAAGGAACTCGTATTTCCCATTGTTAACACTAAAAGCTGTTTTTTCCCTATCGCTCTCTTTTAACTTTATCTGATGGAACTCGCTCTGTAAATCAAGAGTGGTGAAATATTTAGCTTTGCCTAAATTTGCTAAGATAATCGATGTTTCTGCCATAGGATATTTATCTGTTTTAGTAAATGAATTAAGTTTTTTGTAATCTATTACTAATCTATGTTTCTTTGTACTCATCCTCGTTTATACCTTTCTTATCTACAACCCATACCGGAGAGTTATATGCACTTCGACTAGGCTGTATCATATTATTATCAAGTAAATTCTCTATTTCCTTGTTTATGAAGCTAGCTACCGATTGTGGATACGGGTAACCTTTCTTCCAAATAGCTGTGTCAATAGTAGTATCTATGCTACATTGCACACGCGTGTTGTACGGAAGGTAATTTGGGTTCTCGGTAAAAACACCCTGGTATTTTTTCAAAATTGAAGTTAATTTTTCTTTTGTAGAAATTTCATTATTTATATTGAGTGTATTGATTAAAATATCATAAATATTAAAGGTATCACGCCCTGATCATATTCTAACGTTGAATCCCTAATATTAATATTCCCCTTTACAGTTTTTAATAATTTAATGCCAATAATGGCATCAAAATCTTTTAGTTCATTGAGTTCATAAAATTTATCTTCTACCCCCAAGATATTTATAGCTTGATAAGTACGAATGAGAGTAGTTCCATGAACGCTGTTGACTTGCGACGGAGTTTTAAGCTCCATACTTGGGAACAGCCCTGGTTTAATGTAGTTGTGAGTTGCTCCTGTATCAATTAAAATATAAAATGTACACCCCGACTTACTATCCGTCCTTTTTATGTACGGTAAGTCGTGCCTTACTCTAAAAAAATACCGCTCTCATTCAAGTTATTGAGGCGTGGAAATTTATGTAACGCTGTTTGGTCACTATTTGCCCGATCTCTTTAGAACGGGTTGTTACCAAAAGAATTATTGGAACATTGTGGCCTATTATTACTATTAGGTTGTCTTGTGGGCACTATATTCCTTCTTGATGTGTCCATCCTTTCGGGTCGGTTATTATTATGGTTATTATTAAAATTGTTATAATGTCGGTTTTGCTGAAATTGTCTATTCCGTTGTGGAAAAGGTTCCGCGTATTGTCGGTTTTGATGAGTGGAACCGTTTTGGTAAGTTGTTCTATTCTGACGCGGAGGTCTGGTTGTTGGTTGGTCAAGATGGTTTTGTTCGTATTGTCTGGGTTGATGTCTAAATTAACGTGACCCATGTTTCTATACCTTGTCTGATTTGATTCAATCTCTTGTGCTCTCGCTAAGGCATTGGGTAAATCCCCAGGATTTAGTGAAAATACGATGTTACCTGCGGGTTGGTTTAACCCAGTAACGAATACTCGCAAAGCGTTTTGTCTTACCCTTTCAGTGAGACATTCGGTTTCAGCGGTTCTAGGACCATAACTCATAATTGTCTTGTTTATTATAAGCGTCAGTATTCTCGTAACGTCATCGTAAAATTCTTGCAATGGTTTCCTATCCTGTCTCATGTTACCTAATTCTGTTTCTAACATATGGACTGAACTTTTGTCGCCATATGTTAGATCTAATCGACCTAAAATCGCATCAATGATTAACGGTGTCCCGTGGATAGTGAGTACATCGTTGGCTTTCCCTATGATTTTATTCCTCATTATATTTACTACCGAAAAGTATCTCGACCCACCCTTACACGACTCATACACCTTCATAGCGTTTGTAAGCGCTGTGCGCCAAGAAACATAGTTTTTTTCATCAAATTGTGATACACTTGGCTACTTCTAACACCTCTCCACCTACTATCGCTGGATCAATTGTAATGTCCTTATATGGTTCAATGGTGTCTCTTGTTGTTAATGCCGTAAGTTGTCTATTTAGTCTATTTACCTCTTCGGTTAATTGTTGGTTGTCATCAGCCACTAACCTACTAACTACTGTCGACAGTTCTTCTGGCGTCATTGTCGTATTTGTGGACTTCTTTGTTATAATTTTCAACACAAGGGATATTTCCTATTTGTACCTGATTTAATTTAATTTTCTCAAACTACTTCGCTTATTTTGACAAGGATATTTTCTTTTTAATTTTAGTTTTAGTTTCTTAAGTCACTTTAATAATTATTGCAAAGATATGTAGCTTATCTTAATTTTAACTTTAATTCCTTTAACTACTTTGATACTTTTTATTATTGATTTTTATATTTTTTAATTCTTTTAACCACTTTATTGCTTTCCACAAGGGTACTTTCTTTTTATTTCGTTTTCTATTTATTTCTTTATCTTATTTCTATTCTATGTATATTTATTTATTTATTTGTTTTAATCACTGTTTACTTCTTTTTTATATATATGTATATGTATTTTTATACTTTCTAACCTTATCGAATTCTTTTGACAATTAATTGAATTTATCCTCAACTTTTTCGAACTTTTCTTCAACCTTCTGCAAACTTGTGTCTACTTTGAGTAAATGTTTTTCAACTCCTTCAACACGTTCATCTACAACAACAAATTTGTTCTCTAAAGTAGTGAGTTTGCCTTCGACAAGGTTCGTTTGTTCTTCAAAGAGCTCTTTTTGCCCGTTTCTTTGATCATCGAAACGTTAGAGAAGTTTCGTTTGTTCATTTTTTTGTTCTTCTCTTTGATCTTCGAAACGTTCGAGAAGAAGAGCCAACATATTGGACAAGTCTGTGTTGGTACTTACTTGTTCCTCTTTCATTTCGATTTCCAAGACAGTAGGGTCTGGATTTTCGCCGTGTCGTCTCATGGATTCTTGCAGATGAATAATTAGGTAATTTTTCGTTCCAGCAATAGGAAGACGCCGTTTGTTTAGTTCTGCTTAGTTCAACTAGCTTCTGATGTATCGCATTTATAAAAATGATTTAGGTATCAAATAAAAGACCAAAAAACTACCTTTCAAACGATTTTAATACCTTTTTCCTTAAATCAACGTTTTTTAATATATTTAGATCAGATTTTCTCTCAAATAATTTCGTTTGAGGTGCTTTATTCGATATCTTGAAAAAATTAGTAGTGGCGTTTACTTTTTTTTGCACCACTGCAATCTTAGATTGATAACCCTTAAATTTATGTACATTAAAACTATCTTACCTCAAACGAATGTTTTGCTAAATTTTACATAATTCAATTTTAATATTTAGTTTGAAAATTAAACTGTGTGATTAATGATCTTTAATAAAAAAGAAAACAAAAGAAGAGATTTCTGGCTTTAAAGAAGGTATTACATGTCATTGTAGGTGTTACCGTTGTTTTGAAATATGGTACACAAAATGTGCTTAGCTTAAGAAACATAAGTGGAAAACTAAAAAAAGTCAGAAAAAATTGTGGTTTTTCGACCCTCCCTCAGTTACCATAAGGCATTCGAGGTCGAAATTCGGGGTATTCCTAGTATACCATCAAACAACCTGTAAAAGTTTCATTAAGTTCCGAATATGTTTCATCCATCCCCATTATTTTCGACATATCGACTGGACTAAAAGTGTTCTTTTTTTTAATGTTTCATAAGACAACATTCGTTTGAGGTTAGATAGTTTTAATGTACATTAGATTAATGGTTTTCAATCATAGATTTTAGTGATGCAAGAAAAGGATACGTTATTACCATTTTTTTCAAGAAATCAGCCGAATAAAGCACCTTAAACGAAAAAGAAAATCTGAACTAAATATATTGATTAAATATGTTGATTTTAGGAAAAAGATATTAGTATCATTTGAAAGGTATTTTTGTAATCTTTTATTTAATACCATTTTCATTTTTTCAGTTTTTCAAACGCGATACATCAGAAGCTTTGAGCATTTGTTTCGAAAAAAGCTGAATTCTCTGACTTCTGGCTCGCCAACTTCAAGTTTAAATATCTTGAAAACGCCATAACTGAACTTGAAAATATTTGGCACTCTTATAGAACTCAACACCAGCTTTCATCTGATACCTATTTCATATACATATGTACGCTTGGGCCCGAAAATGGGCCATCTCCTTATAATTTTTTAAATTATTAATTTTAATACACTTTTGTATTTAATATATATGTTTTCACTTTTATTATTATAAATGTGTGTATTATGTACTTACTTAATTTTATTTCAACAAATTTTTTTGTTTGTTTTTATTCACCACAATATAGAATTTAATTGAAAATTACAAAGATTGAAAGTGTGTGCAGTTTTATTTGATTTAGAAGAAGCAATAAATTTAGCAAATCGATTCAAAACAATCGAATTTTTTACGATTAAATTATTCTGCTTATTACTATCCACTTTCAATTTTTTAAATACCTCTGTTGACGTATCGTCTTGTTTTGATGTCACTTTCTTTTTGCACTTCTTGCAAATGCAATTTTCGTGCATTTAGTATGCTGGTCGGCTTAAATAAAATTAAAAATGGAGCCCTAGCTCTTCGGTGGTGATGTCTCCAGACAATTGCTTCCTACTTAGGTATTTCGATAAATTTAATTTCACTCGATGAATTTAATTTTTTTGTCTTTTGTTTAAATCACTCAATGAAATTAATTCAATTAAGAATTAAATATAAGTGGCTGCTCGAGTGCCATAAGAGTTTGTACGAAGTGCTCTATTTAAGAGCTTGAAATTTAACTTATTTAACTTATGTAATTATACCACTTTATATAATACAAAGCACAATTAAAGTTCTAATAGTATTCTATTCTAATACTGATGTTAACTCTAGTTTATAAGATATTGTATCTTACTGAGTAATTTATGCCTATAAATAAATGAAATGAAATGAAATGAAATAATTAAAAAAAAAACAAATTTTACTTTTTATAGTAAATAAAATGATGCGGTGGCTATATCGGTATGGAATGAATATTTTATTTAATGTTTCTTCTTCTTCCTTTCCTGCTTCTCCTTTAATATTTACAATCAATAAAATTGGGAAGTAGGCGCGATATTTAAATTTTATACAGACATACAAACTCGGTTAACAAGGCTGTGTACGCTACAATTAATTTAAGGCTTTTCTACCTCCGTTGCACTAACATTGACCTTGATTAGTTCTCGAGACTTGTAATGGACTTGGTAGTAGGAATAAAAAAACGGTCCTGGCAAATGCATTCGTTTTGGCACAATCGTAATGACACATCTTGTTTTTAGAAAATCTGTAGATTATTCACCCCACCTGTTGGGTGCTTCACCGGATTTATAACACCATCAGCTACCATAACTTCTAACTGAGCCTTAAGGCGATCATAAAACGATATCTTGTTTTTCTATGTGAGAACTGGTTTGGAATCATTCTTAAGTTCGATCTGACATTTACCAGCAAACCTTCAAAAATATCATGAAACTGAATGAATGATTCTTGTGTTGAGCACGGCATTTTACTACTTTTGATAGCCTGAATTTATATAAGTGGAAGGGCTTCACAATCAGAGCGATCCTGTAATTTACTGTCAACTACTTCGAAGTCAACTAGAACTTGTCTTTTCTTGGAATTAATTGGAATTTCGCATAAGAACTTATTTGATTATTATTATACGCAAATAAAATATTTGTTTAACTTTTCAATTAAGTTTGAAAAAATAATTTCTTGAATATAATTCCGAGGTATGCAACTGATATCTGCTTGGCACATGGCGATGTATTCAGCTTCCATTGTGCTTAGTGCGATAACATTCTCCTACTTGGATTCCCAGGTGACTGAACCTTGGTGGTAGTTCAGTCATTCGGGCAAATTTTTAATTTTCACACCCCAAACCGAACCTCACATCAGAATAAAAAATTCGCTCCGCTTTATGTCCTTGTGACTTGCCACTGGACGCTAATACGCTTTCCGCTTCAAAATAATATGACCGTTTCCAGAAGGAAGCCTCTTTATAACAAGCTTTATTTAAATAAATAGTTATAATCCTCTAACTTTATTTAACATCATTTAAGGGATACCCTCCACCTGCAAATTTAAAATAGATGGAAGGCAAAGGTTTCATTAGATTGAGGACTCTTTCATAAGGAAATATGACCCTAAACTAAAAAATTAAAGAAAGGCCCCAATTTATGAAAAACTACCCCAAACTTTAAAAACAAAACAAAATATGTGTTGTTGTTGTTTTGTGCACACAATTTGGGGGCCATTTTTCATTTATTGTTTGAGTTTTTGTTTTTATTTTGGGGCTTATTTTCATAAAATTGGGGCCATTTTTCCATTTTAAAATTAGTTCTATATCTCATTATGAAAAAAGACCCCATTTTTGGAGTCATTTTACATTTTCCGTTTGGGGCCATTTTTCATTGGGGCCTAAGACGGCTACATGAAATTTGGTCCCAATGAAAAATGTCCCCAAACCAAAAATGAAAAATCTCCCCAAAAAATGAGAAACAAAAACAACACAAATAAATACAATTTTAATAAATTGGGGTGATTTTCACATTTATTTTGGTAATTTTTCTTTTCTAATTCTGGAGCCAAATTTCATTATGAAAAATGGCCCCATAAATCTATTCTTAAAACTTAATGAAAAATAACCTCAAAAATTGGGGCCACTTTTCATTATGAAAAATGAAATATCGCCACAAACGTTATGAAAAAAATCGCCAAAATAAACTTTGGAATAAAAAAACTTCAAACTGGAAAAATAATTTGAAAGTTTTGGGTTTTCCGATCCAAGTATTATTTTTTGTACATCAGAGAAAACAAACATTTTATAAGAGATGATCGATAGAAAACCTAAGTCCTGGATATTAAAATATTGTTGATAGTTCTTCTATAAACAAAACTTTTAGTTTAATGTTAATCAGAAGTAGATACCTACCGACATACATAGTTGTTGCAAGGTTGCATTTTTATAAGAAACAAGACGGTTAATTGTTTATTCATAGATCAAAATAGATATGCGTTTTAAGATAGGTTGGTATACTTTATATAACCTCGCAACAACTATATATGTAGGTAGGTATCTACTTTTGATTAACTTTAAACTAACATTTTTGTTTATAGAACAACTGTCAACAATAGATTTAGAGATTTATTTATTTATTATTATTACAAAAATAAAATGTAATAAAATATGTGGCGTTGCCGTCTGCCTGATTGACACGTTTAAATGTTTATTCTTGTACAATTTCAAATTAAAGTTATAAATTATTTAAGGATAAACTAATAAATTTACTTTAAAAACATGATATATTATGATATTTTTTTTTTATTTAAATTGATTTATGATGTTGTATTGATATGAGCCTGCGTTTTCAATATAAGCATACAAAGCTTTCCAGTTATATCCATTAAGAATGTTCTTTCTTTGTTCCATTGTTAATGAATGCTTTCCGAAATAAATAAGTCTTATATCTTTGTATATCGGGCATATTGCCAAAAAGTGGAATGTATCTTCTTTTGATTTTAAATTGCATATTGTGCAAAGATTTGAATCTGGATTTTTAAAAGGTGATCCATTTAAATTCAACATTTCAAATCTTGCTTTGCATATCAGAGATATCGCCTTCAAGCTGTGACAATCAGTAAAATAATAATTGCTTTTTAGATCGTAGTTAAGTTCGGGATAGATCAATCTATTTATAGAGGATTTTGCCTGAACTATACTTTCATTACGATGGTGGATATCAGAGAGCTCCAAAAGATTATAGCATTGTTGTTTCAAAACTGATAAATCATTGAACTGTATATTTCTGCTTGTCTTCCATTTTTCTGCTAATGCCATCCAATCATTTACCCATTCCAGCTTGTTTTGGAGAGTATATTTTGTGAGAATGTATGGTAGTCTATAAGTTGGATACTTTAGAACCTTCAATATATAGTCGAAATGTAATTTCAGTGTAAAATTAAAGAGATTTGGTAGGCCTGTTTCAAGGGTAAGAACGTCATTGGGCGTGTTCATGGGAAGGTTAAATAATTTTTTTAAAAAGAAGCGGAGTTGTTTCTCAACTTCCTCATATTGTTTGAAGCCCCAGGTTTGACAACAATAACACATAACTGAGCGCATAACTGCTTCAAAGATTCGGTATTTTGCTGAGATTGGTATTTCGTTTTTGTTTATAATATTTTTCCACATGGCGTTAATGAGGTTTTTAGATGCTGATAGTTTTTTTTTTTTAAATGCTGTGTAAGTTTCATGTTGGGTTCTAAAATTATTCCGAGATAATTGTATTTGTTGACAACTTCAATTCTTTCACCATCAAAAACCACTTTTCATTTTCCCCCAGTTTGGTTTGTCTGCGGCGCACGATCATTATTTTTGATTTTTCAAGATTTACCTGCAAGTTCCATGTTTTGCAGTATTTGTTCATTTTGTGGATCATTAGTTGTAGGCTGTGAGGTGATTCTGCTAGCAAGACAATATCATCTGCATAAAGCAAAACCTTAATTACTTCTTGAGTAATTGTGATGCCTGCTGGTAAATGTTCCGTAATGTCATCTATGAACAGAGCAAAAAGAACTGCACTAAGAAGACACCCCTGCTTGACTCCAGACTTAGTTTCAAACCAATCAGAAACATTTTTAACATCCCATACTGTTTGAAGCGTGTTCTTATACATGTTTTTTAGGACTTTCAGCATTTTTGTTGACATACCTTTCTGCAAAAGTTTATAGAAAAGTGCGCTACGATCAATCGAGTCAAACGCTGCCTTAAAGTCTACGAAAAACACGTATAACTTCCTATTTTGCCTAAGAAAGTATTGAGCGACAGTTGTAAGCGTAAAAATATTGTCAACAGTGGAATATCCTTTTCGAAAACCTGTTTGATATTCACTAAGTAAATTATTTCTTTCCACCCAGGAGTTAATTCTGCTCAGTAAAATAGATACAAGATTTTAGCAATCGAGTTCATGAAGGAGATCCCTCTATAATTACTAGGTGTGTTAATATCACCTTTTTTGTATATTGGATTTACTATAGCATCTTGGAACTTCTGTGGTATATCGCCCGTTCTAAAAATGAAATTGAATGCTGCTAACATTTTACTTATAAATTCGGGTGGAGCATATTTGTAGAACTCGTTTCCTATTCGGAGGCTTGTTTTGAGTTCACTCATTTCAAACTCCATATCGAGTAAATCATCGACTATGTAGGGCTCGGCAAATTGTATACTTTCACAGATGGAAGTAGGGTTAAGAAGAAGTTTAAAATATTTGGCTAACTTTATGGCAGATATGTGAATCCCACAGACAAAGTCTATGCCTTTGAGTGTTTTTATTTTATTCCAAAAGTCTCTACTGTTAGTTGTGTCTGAAAGCTCTAGGGCAACTGATTTAAGGTATTCTTCACGTTTGTATTTGCATAGCAGTTTATAACTTTTGTTTGCAGTGGTGTATTGTTTTGTTAGGTTTTTATTATTGCTTGTTGCTGTTTTAATTTTCTTAGCAAGGTAAACGATAAATTTCTTGCAACGAACATTCATGGTCAAACCACTTCTGCAGAAAATTCTGTTTATTTAATGTTGGTTTGGGAACAACTTTTTTTATACAGATGTTAAGTTGGTGCTGTATGGGTTGTTCTGGTGCGTTCGACCTCGTTCAATAGTTTGGAGGCATATAATTCTCTTTGATTCTCTTTCCATTTGAGTCTAGGAGGTAAGGTTAGAACACGAAATTCGGTGGTTGGAACAGAGTTCAAGGTTACAGATATGGGCATGTGATCAGAGAAAATTTGGGTACCTACGTGATATGAAGATATGATATTGTTCCATTGTCCTGACACTGTGCAAATATCTATTACTGATTTTCCTGAACCTCCTATGAACGTAAATTCTCCGTTTTCATCACCTTTGCAACATCCGTTCAGAATATACAAATTGAAAGACTGACACGTTTCCAGGAATAGTCGACCATTTCTATTTGATATTTTGTCTTTTGAGATTCGTTTATCTGAGCAAATGAAGCTGGTCTCAGATGGAACTATCTGTCTTTCATCAATCCTAGAGTTAACATCTCCAATAAGCAAAATATTCTCTGAATCTAATATATTAAGAAAATCGTAAAGAGCATAAAATTCGACATCCCAGAATTTGCAGTTAATATAGGCAGGAAAGATATAAAATTTTGAATTTAAATAATTAAGGATCAAGCAAACGCGGTCATTTATTTCATTGAAGCTACCATTTATATTGTTTTTGAAACCAAACAGAGAACCTCCTATTGCTCTACCAAATTTATGTTCGCGATTAGCAGATATCCAATGTAATTCATATTCCGAAAAATATTTGTTGTAGGTTTTAAAGTTTTCATTCGTAACAAATGTTTCGAAAAGAAAAAAAATATCATGTTTTTTTACATATTTAAAAAAATCAACGTTAAATAATTTGTTTGCTAGACCCGCAACATTAAATTAATTTTTCAACCAGATAATTTTAATAAAAAAATATATATTTTATTCAATATTCAGCTTATTACTAGGTTTACATTGATCTTTATGGTTGGAATCCATCTGCCTATCCTCGATCAGTTGCATCTCCTCGATGGTTCGCTTTGTGGTCGTTATCGGGAGCGTCGGTCATAAAACATCCTTCTTATCTGTTGGCGGCTTGGGTCGTAAATATTTTAGTTTTATGACGGTCAGATAGTTTATCTTTGTTTTTTCTAGTTTGTCAATGTTTTATGACGGTCGGAAACCTCTCTTATCAGGTTGCGTGCGATTCCTGTTTGTCCCGCCTGGTTACCATGTGTTAACTTTCCCTTTGGTCGGAAGAAGATTGTCCCAATCTTTCATTTAACAGTTCTTGTACTCTTGATTTTGAACTGTCTACGAATTCTTCCATCTCAATTGTGGCTTGTTGTTCAGGTTCGATCGCTTGATAAACTCGTATTATTAAAAAATTCTATTAGCAGAGTAGATAATTATTATGATAAAAAAATTAATACATGATTATGATAAAAAATTTAATCCCCACAGCACGGTATGTTCCTTAATATCGGATAACAAAGGTTCTATGTAATCTATATTTGTATACATAAGGTTTTCGTCTTGCGAAGCAATGTATTCGAGAACATGAATCTGTGATACTTTAGTTTCTTTATTGTGTTGAAATATTTGATTTTTTGAATTAACATACAATTTTCCATCAATAGATACATTATTTTCGAATTGAACTGAATTAATTCCTGATAGTTCTATTTCATTTACAATATGGTTTCCTGTTAGTACAATATTTCCTTCGTTAATTATTTCTTTATGTAGGTTTCTTTCTTTTATTTTTGTACATTTAGCCTTATATTTATTTAAAAGGTCCGTTAAGCAACTTGTTTCTTTTATAACTTTGCAATAATCGTGTTTGAGTTCTTTTTTACATTTGGATTTATAAATTTTTTTCTTATATTTAACAATTTCTTTTGGTATAACAATTTTCCCACCATTCACATTATTACTTCTAGTTATATAATGGGTACCTAACCCTTTTACTTTGGGGTATTTGACAAACAGTACAATAATGTTATTTTTTTGAACGATTTTAAATATGGAAGCATCTAGTGCATCTGTAATAGATATGTTTACTTTTTCTTGTTCCATAATAGTTTGAATTTCATTTCATTTCAACATTTAACAAAAGTGTGTTCAATATGTTTGATTTGCTTAAATTAATTGTAATTATTATTTTTCTTAATTCTATAATGATAATCTTTATTATTTTGATATCAATAATTCCTTTACTGCCAATATCTTTATTTATACTGTCTAACTTATTAAATAGACGTGTATTTATATTTTTTAGTTTGTTATTTGATTTTATTAATTCTTGTAATTTTATATATATTCTAACGTCATCGTCATGGTCTGGACTTCCGGAGATCCATTTCCAAAGAGTGCCTATCTCATTAATACCTCTACGTTCTCTATTCCTGATGACTAATTCGTTGAGCAATTTGTCAGCTATTTCTAAATCTTGGTCAATGACTTTAAGGAGTTCATTTTTGGTTCTAAATTTATCTAATATCTCGGAATAGGTAGTTAGATTAATTAGGTGATAGATTTCTCCGAAGTCTTCGTAAACTGCGGCTCTTCCCTCTTCTATTAAAATAACTTCATCGTTGGAGTAATCGGTGATCTGTTGGGCTAGCGTTGAAGCGACTAGCATCATCTGTAATTTTAATTTCTAATATTATCCTTATGGATTTTCCGATCTTCTTTCACTTTCTTTTTCATGTACAAAAATTGTTTCTCCTTCCTTATATACTTTATTTTTCCTATTCTTGTTAAAATATCCTATCATTTTTTGTTGGTGTTTTTGAATTTTTACTTTGGTGTCGTTGTTGTCTATATAATTATGAAATATATCTGTCGGTTGTTTGTCTGTCACCGTCTGAATTGTTTCGTTATATTTTTTTTGTAGCTAAAGTCATTATATCTTTAATGTCTGTAATATGTGTAGTTTCTTTAACTATTCTAAAAAGCTCTGTTATAGTTGAGTGAATTCTCTCTATTGTACCGTTGCTCTTTGAGTGGGCTGGTGGTGTAGTTTTATGAGTGATGTTAAGAAGGTTGTACGCCATTTTGCAGAAGGTGAACAAAATGCTGCTTCGTTATCGGTTATCAACATTTTGACGTTACCAAAAAGCGGTAGTAGTTCTATCATTCTGTCTTTTGCTTCCGTCTGGGTCTGTCATTGTAAGAAAGGACGAGTTTTTGCAGTAGTATATATCTGCGTGAATGCGCTCTCCCCCTTCTTCAGGAATTGGAGGCTCTCCAATTGGTTGCTTATTCGGATGTCTATCGTACTTGTTCCTTTAACAAACTTCACATGTAGCGTTTAATGAAAGAATTTGCTTGATTGCATTTGGCCAATAATATCTGTTAACAATTTGCTTAAACACTTCTTTAGTCTGTCTATGAGCTCGATTGTGTTCGGCAGTGACGATACCTAATTGTTCTTCCTTATCTGTTACGTCTTCAACTATTGGGTTGCAAAGTAAAAATTTAATTGTTGGAAATTCCTCCAGAAGTTTGTCTTCAATCCTGAAGAATGTCTCTTCGGTGCTGTAAATTCCTACTGTCGAACCTGCCTTTAATATTGTTTTAATTTTACTTACAATCTCTAAATCCTTAATAAGTACCGTATGTCTCCAGTAATTTGTGTGTATTTCCTTTGAAATTATGTTGTTGTTGAGTGATTCATTCATGATTAATTGAATTTTAAAATTATTAATTCTTTGGTTTACTCTTTTTATTTCTGACACGGGACTACTCTCTGCGCTATGAACAGTTCCTATCTCTGATTCATCTTCGTTCATCATATTTAGTTCTTGTCTACTAAGGGCATCAGCTATAACATTTTCCCTGCCTGGTTTGTATATAATTTCTGGAGCGTATTCTTCTATGAAAGCGCGCCAACGTTTTATTTTTGCATTAGGGTTCTTATCGCTTATGGCAAATGTTAATGGTTGGTGATCTGTATATATGCGGATACCACTCACACCATAAAGATAATTTCGAAGGTTCTTCAATGCCCAAATTATGGCAAGGAGTTCCTTCTCGTTTGTCGCGTAATTTTCCGCGGTTTTACTTAACGTTCGGCTTATAAAAATGATGGGCTTATTATTTTGACTAAGCACTGCACCTATGGCTGAGTTGCTATCGTCTGTGGTTAGTTCAAATCTTTTGCTAAAGTCAGGTTGGTTGAGCGTAAGTTTTTCGCAGAGTTTGTCCTTCAATATTTTAAATGCTTTAATGGCCTCCTTATCAAACTCTATTGTGACTTTTTTGCTACTACTTTGGCCAGTTCTACCATTCTCTCCCCTGAGATACTTGGTTAAGGGTTTGTTATCATCGCATAGTTTCTTATGAATTTACGGTAATAAGCAGCTAATCCCAAAAAAGATCTTAATTGACGTAAAGTCTCTGGTTGCGGAAATTCCTCTATGCATCGAGTTTTTATTGAATCCATTTTTATGCAATTAAATGATACGATGTACCCAAGAAATTCTACTTCCTTCATGAAGTATTTCGATTTTTCACTCGATATTCTCATGTTCGCTGTGCTTAAGGCCTTCGTTATTGTCTCGATATGTTCGAGATGTTCTTCTTCCGTCTCTGAATATATAATGACGTCGTCAATATAAACATGACAAAATTTCCCTATGTATTCGCGGAGGATGTCATCCATAGCTCTCTGGAAAATTGACGGCGCATTTTTGAGTCCAAACGGCATTCGAAGGAACTCGTATTTCCCATTGTTAACACTAAAAGCTGTTTTTTCCCTATCGCTCTCTTTTAACTTTATCTGATGGAACTCGCTCTGTAAATCAAGAGTGGTGAAATATTTAGCTTTGCCTAAATTTGCTAAGATAACCGATGTTTCTGCCATAGGATATTTATCTGTTTTAGTAAATGAATTAAGTTTTTTGTAATCTATTACTAATCTATGTTTCTTTGTACTCATCCTCGTTTATACCTTTCTTATCTACAACCCATACCGGAGAGTTATATGCACTTCGACTAGGCTGTATCATATTATTATCAAGTAAATTCTCTATTTCCTTGTTTATGAAGCTAGCTACCGATTGTGGATACGGGTAACCTTTCGTCCAAATAGCTGTGTCAATAGTAGTATCTATGCTACATTGCACACGCGTGTTGTACGGAAGGTAATTTGGGTTCTCGGTAAAAACACCCTGGTATTTTTTCAAAATTGAAGTTAATTTTTCTTTTGTAGAAATTTCATTATTTATATTGAGTGTATTGATTAAAATATCATAAATATTAAAGGTATCACGCCCTGATCATATTCTAACGTTGAATCCCTAATATTAATATTCCCCTTTACAGTTTTTAATAATTTAATGCCAATAATGGCATCAAAATCTTTTAGTTCATTGAGTTCATAAAATGTATCTTCTACCCCCAAGATATTTATAGCTTGGTAAGTACGAATGAGAGTAGTTCCATGAACGCTGTTGACTTGCGACGGAGTTTTAAGCTCCATACTTGGGAACAGCCCTGGTTTAATGTAGTTGTGAGTTGCTCCTGTATCAATTAAAATATAAAATGTACACCCCGACTTACTATCCGTCCTTTTTATGTACGGTAAGTCGTGCCTTACTCTAAAAAAATACCGCTCTCATTCAAGTTATTGAGGCGTGGAAATTTATGTAACGCTGTTTGGTCACTATTTGCCCGATCTCTTTAGAACGGGTTGTTACCAAAAGAATTATTGGAACATTGTGGCCTATTATTACTATTAGGTTGTCTTGTGGGCACTATATTCCTTCTTGATGTGTCCATCCTTTCGGGTCGGTTATTATTATGGTTATTATTAAAATTGTTATAATGTCGGTTTTGCTGAAATTGTCTATTCCGTTGTTGAAAAGGTTCCGCGTATTGTCGGTTTTGATGAGTGAAACCGTTTTGGTAAGTTGTTCTATTCTGACGCGGAGGTCTGGTTGTTGGTTGGTCAAGATGGTTTTGTTCGTATTGTCTGGGTTGATGTCTAAATTAACGTGACCCATGTTTCTATACCTTGTCTGATTTGATTCAATCTCTTGTGCTCTCGCTAAGGCATTGGGTAAATCCCCAGGATTTAGTGAAAATACGATGTTACCTGCGGGTTGGTTTAACCCAGTAACGAATACTCGCAAAGCGTTTTGTCTTACCCTTTCAGTGAGACATTCGGTTTCAGCGGTTCTAGGACCATAACTCATAATTGTCTTGTTTATTATAAGCGTCAGTATTCTCGTAACGTCATCGTAAAATTCTTGCAATGGTTTCCTATCCTGTCTCATGTTACCTAATTCTGTTTCTAACATATGGACTGAACTTTTGTCGCCATATGTTAGATCTAATCGACCTAAAATCGCATCAATGATTAACGGTGTCCCGTGGCTAGTGAGGACATCGTTGGCTTTCCCTATGATTTTATTCCTTATTATATTTACTACCGAAAAGTATCTCGACCCACCCTTACACGACTCATACACCTTCATAGCGTTTGTAAGCGCTGTGCGCCAAGAAACATAGTTTTTTTCATCAAATTGTGATACACTTGGCTACTTCTAACACCTCTCCACCTACTATCGCTGGATCAATTGTAATGTCCTTATATGGTTCAATGGTGTCTCTTGTTGTTAATGCCGTAAGTTGTCTATTAGTCTATTTACCTCTTCGGTTAATTGTTGGTTGTCATCAGCCACTAACCTACTAACTACTGTCGACAGTTCTTCTGGCGTCATTGTCGTATTTGTGGACTTCTTTGTTATAATTTTCAACACAAGGGATATTTCCTATTTGTACCTGATTTAATTTAATTTTCTCAAACTACTTCGCTTATTTTGACAAGGATATTTTCTTTTTAATTTTAGTTTTAGTTTCTTAAGTCACTTTAATAATTCTTGCAAAGATATGTAGCTTATCTTAATTTTAACTTTAATTCCTTTAACTACTTTGATACTTTTTACAAGGATATTTTCTTTCTAATTCTTTTCTTTTTATTGATTTTTATATTTTTTAATTCTTTTAACCACTTTATTGCTTTCCACAAGGGTACTTTCTTTTTATTTCGTTTTCTATTTATTTCTTTATCTTATTTCTATTCTATGTATATTTATTTATTTATTTGTTTTAATCACTGTTTACTTCTTTTTTATATATATGTATATGTATTTTTATACTTTCTTACTCTTTTTTCCAGTTTTTAAGTTGGGCTTTCGGCTGTCCCGTCTTTTTCTGCTGCAAGTGTTTTGGGTCTGCAGTCTTTTGAGTCGTTCCGGTGTTCCCCTTTGGTGGATTTTAAGTCCTTGTTTCCTTGGTCCTCGTGGCTGATGGATACTTCTTAAGTTTCTCCTTCTTGGATGCCTTTTTTTTCCGTAGTCACTTTTTAACGTTGATTCAATTCACGTTTAAGTTGTTACTTTAATTTTTAACACTGAGTTTTATGTTCGATTTAAATGTTACAAAAAAAATATATTTAGCATTCTCATAAGAGAATGCAACCACTTAAATAAAACGCAAGTTTATTTTATTTTAATAGTTTATTAAGCATCCGATCCCTTACCTCTGGTGGGGGGAAATCTTCAGCTATACGAAGTTCAGTTAATACTAAAATCTTACAATGTTCAAGTCAACCTATTTATACTTATATTATGCTTATGCAGCAATTCTGCATATCTAGAATAATTATTTCATCATTTATCTTTGTATGATGAAATCCTAACGATTTATTGTTATCTTTCTTTATTTGGATGCACACTTGTGCATCTGATTTAATTTCATTGCAAACTGCTTATATGACAAAATGATCATAGAAGATACTTTGTATCTTCTTTATTGAAAGGGTGTTTTAAATATGATTATAATTGAATGTGAGGGTGTTCTGAGAACGTAACTCCTCCCCCCTTAAGTTTGATGCTCTCCTGAGAATCTAAAATTATGTTTTCAATTTTGACTTTTTTAGTTTCTTTGTATTTAAAATATATTAGCAAAATTGCAATTGTAATTATTATGAGTGTTATACTGCTATATGATATAATATGTTTTACATTATTATTGTAATTCAATTCTTGTAAAGCTTTTAAATTTTGCATGTGACTTATATGTATATCATCTAATGTAAGATTTATATGTTGTGATATATTCAATGTGTTGTACAATGGAATAACAATATTTTGCTTAAATGTATCTTTTTTATTATTGTATATAGTTGTATTTATCTCTATGTTACATTCTTTAAAATATATAAGGTTGTTTTTAAAAATTGTATATTTAATGTTATTACAATAGTTATTTAGACTTGTTTTGTAAAGGTTTTTAGTTAAAATCAGTCCATCTTCTAATTCAATTAATTCTTGTTCTTTATTTAATCTTATTTTACAATTCTCATATTTTGTCTTGTACAAATTTTGGATACATATTGGACTCTTTTTTAAGTTTTTTACATATTTTATTTCATTTTTTTCATATATTGTTTCGTTGTAAATTATATAGTTATATTTAGATATTTCGATTTCAAATCCTTTTTTATTAGGTATAGGTAAAATCATTATACTTTCATATTTATACGTAAATGTAGGTATTTTTAAAACAAAAACTAATTGGTTGCTTCTAGTAAGTAGGCTGCTTTCTATATGTTCTAATTTGTTGATTGAGATATTAAATCTTCTGTTTTCTTCGTTTGTCAAGATATTTCTGCCTAAAATGCCTTATCGTGAAAAAACTATGATGTCTTGTAACTTTTCTATTTCATTATTTAATAACATTATATCTGTATTGATCTGTAGTGAAAGTATACTCTTAGCTAAATTTTCTTGTTTAATATCTGTGGAGTTAATGAAATTCCTCAATATATACTGATGTTTGTTTATACGGTCTGCCATTGTTTCTAATTCTGTTTGAAACTGTGTATTAATCCCTATCTCTTTATTCAATTCGGCAATAGCATTTTTATTATTTTCTTCTATGATTTTTAAATGATTTTCAATTTCTACTCTGTCATCATTGTCCATTAGACCAAAAAGAAAATGGAGTCCACTACCTCCTATGTTAAAAAGTCCCCTTTTTTGTCTTGAATGTGGAAGTATACTTTTTAATTTTGATTTAGAATCTTCTAACGCATCTGTCATTAATCTATTTAATCTCAAATCTTTAAAATTATTATATCCGTTTTGTATAGAAAATTCAATTTGTTTTATAATTTCACTGTATGTTTCTAAATTAATTATATGAGGTATTTTATCGTATTTTTCGATTAATTCAATGGGCTCCTCTTTGATTATAACATACCCTGCTTGGTTGTGAATTTCTTGTAGTAAGAACTCTGACTCCACCATAGTTATAATGAAGAATAAATATATACTTATGATTTTCATATTGCCTGTAAAGAGATTAAATTATTATCTGTGTTTTGGTATTTATATTTTCTTTTGAAATAACTCTTATGTATTTTTTCTGATTTGCGTAAAATTTATTATTTTTCTTTTTTACCGTGGTTTTCTTGTAGTAACCTGTTAGTCCTAGAAAAGATTTTATTTGTTTTGTTGTACAAGGAATCGGTATTTTATCAATTGCTTTTATTTTCTCTGGGTTGGGCTTTATTCCATTAGTAGTAATTATATGCCCTAAATATTCTGTATTTTTGCTAAAAAACTTGCACTTATCTATTTGTATTTTTAAATTATGTTGTTTAGGTTTCTGAAATATTTTATTAATTGAACAAATATGTTCTTCTAGTGATGTACTAAATATAAGAATATCATCTAAATAAACTACGCATATTTTTCCTACAAGTCCTTCTAAGACGTGATAATTCATTCGCTGAAAAGTAGCGGGGGCATTTTTTAATCCAAATGGCATCCGATTAAATTCGTAATGGCCATTAGCTGTTAAAAAAGCGGTTTTATGTCTGTCTTTAGGATTCACCAATATCTGATGAAAACCTTTAGCTAGATCTAACGTAGTAAAATATTGGGCTCTTCCCAATTTACTAAAAATTCCATCAATATTAGGTATAGGAAACTTGTCTTCCACGGTTACTTCGTTAAGCTTTCTATAATCTATGACAATACGCCATTTCTTAAGTCCCGAGTTGTCTATCTTTTTGGGTACGACCCAGATAGGAGCATTATATGGACTGCTACTTTCTTTTATTATTATATTTATTATATTTCTGGATATCTATATAGGTAAAATTATTTTCGTTTTTACTAAATTATCTTTATATAATGTCTTCAGGGTTACTGGTTTTACTAATCTACTTTCAAAGTTTCTAGGAAATATATTTTCTTTTAATACAGAAGTCGCTGCTCCTGTGTCTATTAAAAATCTAAGTTTTTTTATTTAAAATATGAACATCTATGCAGGGTAATGGTCTGCTGAGGCATGTATTTGAAAATTTGATGTGTTTGGAGTAATATGATCTACTTCCATTGGGTCTGGAATGTTTCTTTTATTTTGTGTGAATGGATTCTGATTACTATACTGATTAGAAAAATTGCCACTTCTATTTGGTTGCCTATAATTTTGATTGTTTCTATAAAAATTCTGACCGATATTATTCTGATTTCTATTTATTGCTATGTTCCCAGATTCATTTCTATAATTCCTATCGTTCCTATAGTTTGGATTAAAATTATTAATTTTGTAATTTTTATTATTGTTAAAATTGTTTTTATATCTATCATTAAAATTATTACTGTTATTTCCAGTTCTATAACTTCGAATATTTCTATCATTACTATTATTATTTTCTTCTTTTGTCCAATGACAAGATTCTCATTTATAAAATGCTTCACTTAAAGTTTGTATGTTGTGATTAATTATAATCGAACTAGCATTTGGTGGGATTTTTTCACAAAATTTGGCTAATAATGACGCTTCATTATTGCTAGGATTATACTCTATTGGTTTATCTTCCGAGAGATAATATTTATTATTTAATCTACAGAGAATGTCTGAATATAAATTATAAAGTTGTGTAATATTTTTTGAATACACTTTGTCAGCTTGCTCCTTTAATTTTAAAAAGGATTCTTTTTCATCAAAATTTTTAACTAGTATTTTTTTTATTTCCTGCCAATCGCTTGGGTCGCCACTCCGTAAAACTACATCTAAGGCGAAATCTGTTATTTTAGATTTTATTTCATTAACTATAAATTCTTTTGCTGCCTCATTGTATGAGCTTGTCACATTTATTATAAATTCTAATTTTTTTATAAATATAATTAAACTACAAGATTTACCATTGAAGTTTGGTAATTTTTTTATTAATTTTAAGGGATCGATATTTATTGACGCCATTTTTACCTGATTTTCTAAATTGATTGCTGGTTGACTTTCTTCAGATTTTTCTTCCTCTATTGTTTTTCCTCTTATTTGTTGAACTGCTGCCGCTTCTGTTGATTCTCCTTCCTTTTTGTTGAATTTTAATGCAGCTGGTATGGTGTACGGTGCGAATTTCGGCATGTGAACTTTTTTATAAGTCTCTCATTAATAGTTCAATAAAAGCGTAAAAATTTTCTCTTTTTTTTTTTTCGCGTTGTGGCTTTTCTTTAACTACCACAATCCGTTTTGTATTATTTTTGAGTAAAAAATTTGTTTTTCGCGTTGTGGCTTTTTCTTTAACTACCACAATCCGTTTTCTATAATTTTTGAGTAAAAATTTTTTTTTTTCGCGTTGTGGCTTTTCCTACACTGCCACAATCCGTTTTGTGTAATTTTTGAGTAAAATTTTATTTTTTTTTTTTTTCGCGTTGTGGCTTTTTCTACACTACCACAATCCGTTTGAGTAATTAACTTTTTGAACTCTAATATTTATATATATTTTTTTTTTGCACACATATATTTTTTTTTTCAGTTAAACATTCCCTCTATGGGATTAATAAAGATGGTCCTTTCGGATCTTGACTTTAATGTTTTTCACTGATTTGATTTTAATTTTGTCCAATATCTTTTGGTTATTTTAGTTAACCGGTATTTCACTATTTAAATTAGTACGGACAATTTTTTTCTGAAATCCCGAATTAAACTTTTGAAAAAGTAAGATGCGTATTTTAACTATGGATCTTTCGGGATCCTACCGACTGCGCCAGTTTTATGTTCGATTTAAATGTTACAAAAAAAATATATTTAGCATTCTCATAAGAGAATGCAACCACTTAAATAAAACGCAAGTTTATTTTATTTTAATAGTTTATTAAGCATCCGATCCCTTACCTCTGGTGGGGGGAAATCTTCAGCTATACGAAGTTCAGTTAATACTAAAATCTTACAATGTTCAAGTCAACCTATTTATACTTATATTATGCTTATGCAGCAATTCTGCATATCTAGAATAATTATTTCATCATTTATCTTTGTATGATGAAATTCTAACGATTTATTGTTATCTTTCTTTATTTGGATGCACACTTGTGCATCTGATTTAATTTCATTGCAAACTGCTTATATGACAAAATGATCATAGAAGATACTTTGTATCTTCTTTATTGAAAGGGTGTTTTAAATATGATTATAATTGAATGTAAGGGTGTTCTGAGAACGTAACTACTGCACTGATTTAATTCGCGTTAAGTTATTAATTTTACTATTTTTTAAACAATTTAAAATGAGTCCTTGCTCGGGCGCCAATTAATTTTTCAACCAGATAATTTTTATAAAAAAATATATATTTTATTCAATATTCAGCTTATTACTAGGTTTACATTGATCTTTATGGTTGCGGGGTTGGAATCCATCTGCCTATCCTCGATCAGTTGCATCTCCTCGATGGATTGGCTTTGTGGTCGTTATCGGTAGCGTCGGTCATAAAACATCCAACAGATTCTGTTGGCGGCTTGGGTCGTAAATATTTTAGTTTTACGACGGTCAGACAGTTTATCTTTGTTTTTTCTAGTTCGTCAATGTTTTATGACGGTTGGAAACCTCTCTTATCAGGTTGCGTGCGATTCCCGTTTGTCCCGTCTGGTTACCATGTGTCAACTCATTATAAGCTAAAATACTTCTTTTATTAATTTCTGTTTTTTCAATAAATAATTTTATACTACATTTACTACTTGCGTGACAGACGGCAACACTGTTTCAATTATGATGATCAGTACGTTGTTGTGATGAACCTCTAGGTGGCGCTGGTATCTTCTGGGGGACATTGACAGCTGTATTGTGATTGATATGTTTTTATTTGTGGCAAAGAATATTCATTTTCGTTCAACATCGTTGCTCCAATGTCGAATCCATCTCGGTTACCACATATGAGTCTTCATTCTTGGGTTGTGTTAAAAGTTTTTCCATTTATGATCATTTTTAGACCCCGGATTTGTGGGTTTACTGAGGGGTGCTTGATCTTAATTGCACTTCGGATCTGCAAGATTTTTTGTCATCTCAATATCTCGTTTTTGGTGTAGGCTGGGCTGATGTACACACCACTTCCCTTGGGTCTGCCAGAGTTCTTGAGCAGTTTTGATGAAGTGGATTTGTGGTTCGTCTGCACAAGAATTCGATTTTGGTTTTCTTTAGACGGAAGTGTTGTGACGTCCTCAAAAACAGTGTTTTGGCCATCTAGTAGTTTTTCGGTGATATCGTTGAGCGGTTTGTTTATGTCATAATTGGCGGCAAAGTGATAACTAAGTTCTTTTCTTTGGACTTTTTTTCTAAGAACTCCATTTTTCTTTCCATTGTGATGTTTTTTTGCTTGAGATTTTCAAGTTCTATGACGAGTGTCTCACTTGTTGCCTTGAGGCTCTGCATATCCGCAAACATGCAAGCAATGTCATTTTTTGTTGGCAGATCTTGAATTTTTGATTCTATTTTTGCAAACATTTCTTGCAGTTCGGAAATTGTCATCGACGATACAGCCATTTCTTTGAAGTGTGATTTTTTGTATGGACTGCTTGTTAACTCTGGAGATGTTTCCAACAAATTTCTTTTGTTTGCTTATATATATATAAGCTGACTGAAATTTTTGGTTTTTGCAAGTCTAATATGTAATTTTTTATACTTTTTAAAATAAAAAAACGATTTTTTTTTAAGTAATTTTAATCACGGTTCGATTAAACGTTAAATAAAGAATATCTTTAATTAAGAGCCGTGATATTATACGTTTATAACCTTTGACAGATCAACGGTCAATCTCTGTCAACAATATTTTAATATCCAGGACTCAGGTTTTGAATCGCTTATCTTTTTTAAAATGTTTGTTTTCTCTGATATACAAAACCTAATACTTGGATTGGAAAACCCAAACTTTTAAATTTGTTTTTCAGTTTGAAGTTTTTTTATTCCAAAGTTTATTTTGGAGCTTCTTTTCATAACGTTTTGGTCGATATTTCATTTTAAAATTAGGGTAATTTTTTATAGTGAAAAATGGCCCCAATTTTGTTGTTATTTTTCATTTAGAAAAGAATTCATTTAAGAAAAGAATTATGGGGCCATTTTTCATAATTAAATTTGGCCCCAGAATGAGAAAAATTTGATTTATTTTTGTTGTTATGTTTCTCATAAGATTTTTGAGGCCATTTTTTATTTGTGGTCAGGGGCCATTTTTCATTATGGCCAAATTTCATGTAGCCAAAAAGTTATCATTTGTTGGATATGGAAATGATACTAAGGGATATAGGCTGTATGATAAACATCTTAAAACAATTACTATATCTAGAGTTGTTATATTTTTTGAAGATAAATTCTCAGAAGGCGATGCTAAGAGTTCATCGCTGGACGCAGTTTTTTTTTTCTATGTTTTTGTGTGTAATTGGTTAAAAAGGCCTGCCAGTTGAAAATAATGTAGGAGAAGTCATTGGATAAAATACTAAAGACGTTGTTCAAGGCAACCTAGATGATTATGCTCTTGATGTTGCGGAAAATTATGCTTTAGATATGGTTGAAGATTTTGCTGATCATGGAAAATTGAAAACCATTATTCACACCACTAGCTTGTGAAACCGTTTTAGAAAAGTGTACGAAGCAGGACTGTATTCCAACTAAAATTAGGCATCATCAGTAACTTATGGGTTCAACTATTTGGCTTCAATTCCAGGCCTGATATCACTCATGTTTCTTCTAAGCTATCGCAATTTAGCTGCCATCCACACCAAAATCATTTTATTGCTACTAAGCACGTACTTCGTTATTAAAGAAACGATTTAGAGGTTTGTTTGACTATAATAATAGTAATGGTTTAATTTGTTATACAGAAATGCTGATTGGGGTTCGGATGCAACTGACCGCAAGTCATACAGTGGTTATGTTGTTTATTTTGGTGGTGGTTCAGTCACCTGGGAATCCAAGAAGCAGAATGTTATCGCACTAAGCACGATGGAAGCTGAATACATCGCCTGGTGCCAAATAACGAATTAAGTAGTATTTCAACGGAGTTTGCTGACAGAAATGGGGTTCAACTACCATATATTGTGACAACCAATGTGCAAATTTCTTTGCTAAAAGTTATGCTACACAAAAACGTAATAAGCATACAAATATTAAATATGTAGTATTATTTAAAAAAAAAGTTTGCAAAGTGAAGTATCAATTATCAATATACCAAGCCACAATACGGAATGAATAAGGGCGCAGATATCAGTTGCATACCTCGGAAATATATTCAAAAAATTATTATTTTTGTATATATAATTGAAAAGTTAAACAAATAATTTATTTGCGTATAATAATAATGAAATAAGTTCTTATGGGAAAATAACATTGCAATGTGTTGTTAATTCCAAGAAAAGATCGCGCTGATTGTGAAGCCCTTAATCTTATATAAATTCAGTTTATCAAAAGTAGTGAAATTCCGTGCTCAACTAGGGTTCCCAACTTTTTTTGGACGGAATATAGTATTTCTCCTAAGAATATAGTATTGTTAACAAAAATATAGTATTTTTTAATGAAAGTAAAAAAAACGGGCCGAATATATTTGATACTCAGTTAGTTTTCCTAAATCTATATTTTTTTGTATCTCTAAACTCTTTGTCATTTTTTTTATTTGCAATAAAAGTGTCATGTGCTTTATGTTAATCAAATTTAAAGGTGGGTGTCCATTTGAGAGTAGGGGATCTATAAAATCAGTTTCAAGCGCCAACACGGTTCGTACTCTGCGAGTAGCTGTCTCAGAGTCAACATGGCAAAATAATGGACATCAGAGGAGAAAAATCTCCTTATATGGGTGTCCGTTCGAGAATAAAAAAATTGCGAGCAGTCCTAGTACTAGTATTCAAGCAGCTCCAGCTCTCGCGGGATAACTAGCGAAACAAATACAATATAAAGTGCACAAGGTTTGTTATGATAGTACTCTGAGGAAATAAACCCTCAAATTTCAGCCTGAAAACACTAGCGATATTTAAAGCTCAAAAATATTATATCCAGCTAATGTACATATGACACCCGAAAGTGATTCTCGAGATCTATCTACCGATAAGTTGTAATTTTTTTTTTAATTAATGAAATACTCGCTCTGTTACTCTGTTCTAATCGTCACCATTTCGAATCCATAATTCATACCATAATTAAAAACATTCTCTCAGTAAACACCAAAGTTGCGGAAATCAAGAGCAGTAATGTAATTATTTAAATTTCATTTAATAAGTTGCTTTCGGCATTTTTGAAAATATGCTGCCATGGTCATGCATAACCAATTGTTTTCATTAAAACTTAACCATTTATTAAGGTTTTCTAGACGTGCTCGATAAATTCTAGACATTTTTGTTATTCATATAATTTTCTATAACCGAAATTGTTGATACATTCAGTTTACATAGTACAATTGCTCATTATTTTTTTTTATATATTGTGCGTGCACTAAAGGAGTTATGAATACCCTTATAATGATTAAACACAGTGCGAGTAGTTATTAAAGGAGGATAGGATTAGAAAGGAGAAACCGATGCACATTGGTTTTGAATGTCTGGACATTGTAATGAGTTTGAAATACTGTGTCTGGTAAAGCATTCCACATTCACGTAGTGCGGCTAAAGAAAAAATCTTTGTACTTAACAGTACTTCCGAAATTGGGCTCAAGGGTAAACTGATGGGCATTCCCAGCAGTACGAGAGAAGCAAATGTCTCGGTGCGAGAACGATCTCCTATCATTTTAAGAGCTCTTTTTTCAATTGGGGCTCCAGCCCAAATATGAGAGTTTTACTCAAGTTTAAGACGAACAAAAGCTTTGTAAATTGTAGCTAGATCAGAAGGGGTAAAAAACTTCTTGCATAGTCGAAGAAAACCTAAACACTTAGCAGCATTTTTGGCGATGTCAAATATGTAATCACTCCACAAGAAAGGGTTTGTGATGCACATACCTAGGACTGATAGTTGTTCAATCTCCTCGATGCAAGTACCACCCATTGATAGTGGAATTGGGGGAGGGTTACACTTTTGCGACAGTAGACAGCATTGAGTTTTCGAAGCATTAAATTCTACACGGTTTTTGAATCCCCATTGAACAATGCTGTCAAGATCAGAATTTAATGAGCTTATCATACGCTGCCGTTGGTAGTCCGCATCCGAAGAACAAGTATGAGAATCTAAAAACGAATTTGAAAAGCAGAGGGTACTGTCATCAGCGAAACAATGTAGTGGGTTAGAAGTTTCAGACAAAAGATCATTTATAAAAATAAGGAAGAGGGTCGGAGACAAAACGGAGGCCTGGGGCACACCAGCGTTTATTTTGTGGATATCAGATTTGAACCCTTCCAATACTTCTTGAATTGAACGGTCCGAAAGGTAATTTCTAACCCAACAAAGAAAAGATTCATCAATACCAAAAGCACTCATTTTCGTTAAGGGAGCTTGATGCCAAACTCTATCAAATGCCTTTGAAATATCAAGTGCAATAATCTTACTTTCTCCAAAAAGATGTAAAGATTTATTACACTGTTCGGTGAGATAAACCATGAGATCACTAGTGGACCTATTGCAACGAAAGCCATACTGCCGGTCATTAAGAAGCTTTCGTTCTTCAAGATATTTCTTAAGCTGAAAATTGATCAGCGTTTCCATGACCTCGGAAAGAAGGGACGTAAGTGCAATTGAACGATAGTAAGAGGGGGAGGAGGATTCGCCTTTTTTAGGGACAGGCTGGACAAATGCAGTTTTCCATCCACTCAGAAAGAGACCAGTAGAATAGGACAGATGGAAAAGTTTACGCAGTGGTTTTGCCAGCGTTGAAGAACACCTCTTCAGAACAATAGCGGGGATACTATCCGGGCCAGCGGATTTGTGAATGTCAAGATCTTTTAGTACTCTAGCAACTGAACGAGTGCGAAAGAAGATTCGTCCCATAGAATCGTTTACGTTTTCAAGTACAGGAGGAGTCATGTCACTCATTGGCAGCATCGAGTGCGAAAGAAGATTCGTCCCATAGAATCGTTTACGCTTTCAAGTACAGGAGGAGTCATGTCACTCATTGGCAGCATCGAAATAACAGCAAACTTTGCTGCCAGCAAATTGGCTTTATCCATCGAACTTACAAAAGGAGTGTCTTTGAAAACGAGCGTAGGAACTGACGATGACGTAGTGTTGTGCACATTTTTTACAAATGACCAGAAATTTTTACTACCTTTGGGACATTGTAGTATTTTTTGCCTTAATTTCTGGTCATGCAAAAATTTTATGCGTCGAATATGTCCGTTACAAGTCTTTCTAGCTTGTTTGAACTTATTTCGGTTTTCCTCAGTAGGGTTGGCTTTATAAATCCGGAAACTTACATCTTTGATCCTAATAACCTCTTTGCAGCTCGAATCAAACCATGAGTTTTCTTTAGGTTTGATAGCTTTTACCCTATTCGGGATAAAATTTCTCATTCCTAAAAGAATTAAGTTTGTAACCATATCTGTGCTGGAATCCACGTCACTATCGAGGAAGCATAGTGACCAGTTAAAGATCCTGAAGAAGTCGTTGAGACCGTTCCAGTTGGCTTTCTCATATTGCCATACGGTTCTCATAGAGTTTTTCTCTTTAACTGGGGTTTTTTGGCATGAGAAATTAGAAGATATAACTCAATGGTCTGATGTGCCTAGAGGCGATAATACACTTATCACATATTTATTAGGATCAGAGGTAAGAAACAAGTCTAGAGTGTTGGCGGACTGAATTGCAATGTCAGGAATCCGAGTTTGCTCGTCAACTAACTGAGTTAGGGGGTTTAACTTCAGCAAAAATCTTGACATACCTTCCTTCGGGTGTTGTCTGACCAGAATAGCGCAGCCACGAAGAATTGTGTACATTGGAATCACCCGTAACAACGATCTCACTGTGCGAAAAATGGGATACAATTCTCTGGACAGAGTCGGACAGCTCATCGAATTCGTTGGAAGTCGAATTTCTATCCAGACTTGGACTACGATAAATAAATGATGCACCTTTGGACGGTTAATTTAAACAACATATAATTAAAATTTGTGTTGGTGCACTGACCATATTGTGGTAGAAGCTGATACGCAACATCATTCCGTACATATACGGCTAGACCATGGTGAGAAAAGAATAAAGACACCAAGCTATAACCGTAAAGGTTAAACTCCGATTGGTCAGTGGTTTCACGTTTCACCTGAGTTTCGCTTAGTGCCAAAACAGCTGGCCTGTTCAAAACAGTATGAACGTATGCAGCATGGAAATTTTTCCTAAGCCCACGAATGTTGCTATACTGAACATAAAACTTACCAGCCATCACAATACACAAAAACACAAAAAAAGAAACAAAACAAGACAGTTAACTATGTAGTAAATTCATTTTGGGCACTAAAACTTCTCAGTTGCAATTTACCATTAGTGTTATGCCTTAATGGCAAATTAAAACTGATCCGCTCCTGAACCCCAAAAAAAAATTTAACCGCATTTTATCAAGTAGTTATTTCGCATAGTCTATTGCCGCACTGTATGTTATGTATATAACAGCAGTACTTGCAGTGGCTATGCGAAACAATTGTGAGCGAAGGTGGAACAGAGAAAGAGGGGAGCGCAAGGAAGACTCGATGTGTTGTTTTTTTCTTTATATTATTTAAATGAATGTGCACTGCACTGCACTGAAAAAACTTGTCTAATTTATATGGCTATTTTTTTATTTATATAATATTTATTTAATCTGTTTTACAAAAACAACACAACAGAGACAAATGTACTACGCTCCCACGCGTGCGCTCACGGTGGGATGTAGATCGGAACTCAAATATAGTATATTTGCGTACTATATATTTCTTCAACAGTATATAGTACGTTGACCCAAAATATAGTAAAATACTTTATTTTATAGTACAGTTGGGAACCCTATGCTCAACACAAGAATCATTAATTCAGTTTCATGATATTTTTCAAAGTTTGCTGGTAAATTTCAGATCCAACTAAAGAATGATTCCAAACTAGTTCTCACTAATAACACGAAGATATCGTTTTAAGATCGCCTTAAGGCTCAGTTAGAAGTTATGGTAGCTGATGGTGTTATAAATCCGGTGAAGCACCCAACAGATGGGGTGAATAATCTACAGATTTTCGAAAAAAAGATTTGTCATTACGATTGTCCTTGGATCCAAAACCATTAAGCGAGTGCATTTGCCGGGACCGTTTTTTTTTTATTCCTACTACCGAGTCCATTACAAGTCTCGCGAATAAATAAGTGTTTATCGTGATGGATTCAAAGAATGGTTCTGGCAAATACAATTGGATGATGTTAGCTCTGGTTTGGCAACGTTTATTACTCCTTTTGGTAGAATAGATGAAAATTCATGAAAATGGAACATATAAAGTAGACGCATTTAATTTCTCTCTGGCAATCGTGTTGAAGTTTACTGATCGAAATTAACAAAAAAATCCAGGCCTAATTTTAACATCAAAACAAGTGCCCCCTTGATCAATTAAATATAAATTTTAAGTGTAAATTCGATTTTTTAACATTCTAAAACAAAATTAAAATTAAAATTTGGGTTCTGCCTATCTACAAAACAATTATTGGGCTATTCCCAGTTTATCGTTACATAAATAGTTGTTATATAAATATTTGCTGCGATTTTTACTCACTATCACATACACTTTAATGTCCCCCCCTTCTAAACGAAACGATTCCAAAAAAATTCCCACTGAATCCAGCTGCCAATCTTCTCGATCTCCAATTCGCAAATCTGCACAAAAGTTTCTCATGGAAGACGATGCTGACAACTCAATGTGAAAGAAACTGGATGAACGACTTAATAAACAAAGTGTGTAACTCGTAACTGTTGCTTTCTATGCACTGCAAGCCTCTTGTGAGGCTTATCGCAAGAAGTTTGTGGTGGATGGGACAGTAGCATTTGTCGAATAATTCTATTGTGTTGTGTATACCTATATATATTAATTTCGTGTACAAACTGTCTTATGGGCATAACACCTAGGACAGTTTGTTTATCATTGATTTGATATGGGCCTACACTGCACAGTTGAACTTAGGTACGTCAAAGTCGATTTTTTGTGTTTTGTTTTTCAGAATGGTAAGTGATTTTTGTGTTGTCTATTCAAATGTTCGTGGGCTTAGGAAGAATTTCTTTTCTGTGTACGCCCATACTGTGCAATACAGGCCAGCTGTTTTGGCATTAAGTGAAACCCAGGTTGGACAGAATACTGATTTATCAGAATTTTGTTTGGTTGGATATAACTTAGTGCCATTACTTTTTTCCCACCATGGTCTTGTCGTTTATGTTAGAAATGATATTGCTTGCCAGAGCCTTCCCCAATATGGGCATTGTTCTAATACGAACTTTAATTTCCTGTGGCTCAAATTCACAGTCCGCAAGCATATCATTCATTACTGTTTTATTTACAGGAGTCCGAATCTTGACAGCATGTCTACTTGTGATGAGTTAGATGTTCTGTCAGATTCAATTTCCCGAATTGTTTCCCATTGTCCTCACACTGAAGTCGTGATTACGGGCGACTTCAATGTACACAATTCAAGTTGGCTCCGCTATTCTGGCCAGACAACACTCGAAGGAAGGTATACCGAGATCTTTGCTGAGTATAACCATCTTACTCAGCTTGTCGATGAGCCTACCCGTATACCGGATGTTGATGGGCATTCCGCCCATACTCTTGACTTGTTCCTTACTTCCCACCCTGATAAATATACTATTAAAGTAACTTCTCCATTTGGCACCTCGGACCATTGTGTCATTTCAGCTAATTTCTCGATCTCCAATCATCCAGTTAAAGAAAAAATTCCCACTAGGACCGTTTGGCAATACGAGAAAGCCAACTGGGACGGTCTGAATAATTTCTTTCGCAACTTTAACTGGTCATTATGCTTCCTCGATAATGACATTGATGCCAGTGCTGAAATGATTACAGAAGTGATTTTTCTTGGAATGAGAACTTTTGTCCCTCACAGAACAAAATGTATCAAACCAAAAGAAAAGTCTTGGTTTACCGAAGAGTGTAAAGAAGCTATCAGGTTGAAAGAAGTAAGCTTCCGATCCTATAAAGCCAACCCATCTGAGGAAAATCGGAAGAAACATAAACAAGTTAGGAACTCGTGCAACTCCGTTATACACAAAACGAAATTTTTACATGACCAGAAATTACGGCAAAAAATTCTGCAATGTCCCAAAGGCAGTAAAAACTTCTGGTCATTTGTAAAAAAACGTCAAGAACTCAACGTCATCATCAGTTCCAACGCTCATCGTCGACAATAATCCAATTGTCAGCTCTTCAGAGAAGGCGAATATGCTCGCAGCTCATTTTGCTGCAAGTTCTACGTTGCCTGCAAGCAACAATGTCCCTCCTGTACTTAAGAACGTTAATTTTTCTATGGGACAGGTATTTTTCCGCACTCGTACAGTAGCAAGAGTTCTTCAAGATCTTGATATACACAAATCCGCTGGCCCGGATGGTATACCCCCTATACTTCTGAAGAGGTGTTCTTCATCGCTGGCAAAACCATTGCGTAAGCTTTTCCATAGCTCCTATCGTTCAGGTATCTTTCCTAGTAAATGGAAAACAGCATTTGTTCAGCCCGTCCCTAAAAAAGGTGATTCCTCCTCCCCCTCCTCCTACCGACCAATTGCACTTACGTCCCTTCTTTCCAAGGTCATGGAAACGCTGATAAATCGTCAGCTCAAGAAATATCTCGAAGATCGGAAGCTTTTAAATGACCGGCAATACGGCTTTCGTAGCAATCGTTCCACTGGTGATCTGATGGCATATCTCACCGAACAGTGGAACAAATGTGTGCATCGCTTTGGCGAAAGCAAGATTATTGCGCTTGATATTTCAAAGGCATTTGATAGAGTTTGGCATGAAGCTCTTTTATCGAAAATGCGTGCATTTGGTATCGATGATACTCTTATTCGTTGGATTAGAAGCTATCTTCTGGACCGTTCAATACAAGTTGTATTAGACGGTTTCAAGTCTGATCTCCACAAAATAAATGCTGGTGTGCCCCAGGGCTCCGTTCTGTCTCCGACTCTCTTTCTCATTTTTATAAATGATCTCTTGTCTGTGACTTCTAATCCATTAAATTGTTTTGCTGACGACTCAACCCTCAGCTTTTCATATACGTTTGATAATTCACGGCCTTCGCCTTCGGACGTGTTATTACAACGACACCGTATGATAAGCTCATTAAACTCCGATTTAAACAGCATTGTGAATTGGGGTATCAGAAATCGTGTGGAGTTTAATGCGTCGATAACTCAATGCTGTCTTTTGTCGTTAAAGTTAAACATACCCCCTATGCCATTATCCATGAATGGTACTTGCATCGAGGAGGCCGAAAAGCTTTCAGTACTCGGTATGTGTATCAGTGACAACCTTCGTTGGAATGATCATATACTTGAGATTGCTAAGAATGCTACAAGATGCTTAGGCTTTCTTAATAGATGCAAGAAGTTTTTCACCCCTTCTGATCTGGCTACAATTTACAAGGCGTTTATACGCCCTAAACTCGAGTATAATTCCCATCTCTGGGCAGGTGCTTCTCAAACTTTTCTTCACCTGCTCGACAGAGTTCAGAAAAAGGCGTTAAAATTGATAGGAGAGAGAAACATTGAGGAAACATTTCCATCACTCGAACATCGTCGAAATGTTTCTTGTCTTTCTTTATTTTACAGGTTCTTTTATAAAAAATGTTCACTTGAGGTAGCCAGCTGCGTTCCACCCCTTAAACATTTCTCCCGTAACACTCGTCTTGCTAGGAACGCTCATCAGTTTACACTTGAGCCCAATTTCGGTCGTACCGTGAAATATAGAGATTCTTTCTTTAGCCGTACAACACGAATGTGGAATGAATTGCCTGGCACAATTTTTCCTTGCCATTTTGATCTGCAGACATTCAAGATCAATGTTCATCGACACCTCCTTTCCCTTCCTCCCTAAATTCCTATCGCTCGCGCTGTGACTTATCATTAAAAGGGCTATAACAAACCCCTTGAGCGCGTGTGCATTATAAAAAAAAAAAAAAAAAAAAAAATTATTTGTATGTTGGATGGCAAAATTACAGAAACCGAGGAAAATATTAAAGATCAAATGGAGCGCGATATAATAGATATCAAAGAAAGTGTAAGTGTAAGAGTGACTCAATTAGAAATGATTCAAAAAAATAATTCATCCGATATAATCTCGATACAAAACGAACTATCGGCTCTGAAATCAGATTTAGCTCGCTTAAACACTCAATCATCAGTTATCGATGAAAATAATCCTACATTGAGTTCACTCAAAGATAACCTTTGTAGCACTGCAAATGAGCTAAAGGATATGAAAACACTCTTAAACCAACAAGAAAATCGAATGGTTGCATGTGATGCTTTTTTATTTGGTATTCCACTTCTACCTACTGAAAATTCAAAATCTATTTTCAACTTAATGTGTCACCATCAACTCTACGTAATATTTTTCGCACTCGTCCAAAAAATGACAACGAAAACACTGCAATTTTAATAAAATTCAACACACCATACGACAAGAACTTTGTGTTGAAGTCTATTGCAAATTATCGAAAGAAAAACAACATTCAACTTACTTTGGAGAACGTGGGACTAAAAAATAAAACTCCGATTCACATGCGCGAGAGTTTATCTCAAAACAATAAAGAAATTTTCCATCAAGCACTCAAAGTAAAAAAAAGTAAACAACTTGCGGCTGCATACACCATCCGGGGATCTGTTTATGCTAAACGTCATCTCACAGACAAAGCTGTCTTACTGGATTGCATGGAGACTTTAGAAAAATTGCCAGATAAATTATAAATTATAGCTTATACCTGTTAAAAACTGTTGTTAACTGTTCTTATAAAATAATTTTAAAATTATCATTTATTTTTGATTCCTATATGTACATACAAACATATATTTAATTATAATTATAAATTGAATTATTATTTCTTATCCACTTGTTTTAATTTATTATTTTATTTTTGCTTGCTTATCCTTTTTCTCTGTTCTCTCCCTTTGCGGCTATTTTTTGTTTTTTCTTCTTTCTTATTTTATCTACTTTTTTCTTCTGGATTGATTAATATTTTTTGCCAACAAATGGGCGATATCTTAGGAACGATGGTAATTGTTTTAAGTGGTCGAGCAAATGGACTAAGAGTCTGCCATATAAATGCGCAGAGCCTTCTACAAAAGATCGATGAGTTTCGGTATTTGTTCGAGGAGTCAGATGTAGATGTTGTTTTTATTTCTGAAACATTGCTTTTGGTTAATATAAATGATCAAATGTGTTCACTGAAGGGATACAAAGTGTTCAGAGCCGATAGATTGGGTCGTGGTGGTGGTGTTGCAATGTTCGTTAGAGAAAATCTAAAATGTAAGTTGCACTGTATTTCTGGTTCTGACAGTAGTATCGAGGATGCGTTTGTGGATGTAGTAGGTGTTGACAGTAAACTACTTTTGGGAGTAGTGTACAGACCAAATAACAACATAAGTTTCGTACCTCTATTTAGCCTCCTAGAAGAGATTTCTCTAACATGCTCAGATATTGTTATGTGTGGAGACTTTAACAGCAATATTTTGCTAGATAAGAATCTTGTTGTTGGCCTGGGTGTTTTTAATCTAAGGTCAGTAAATACTACACTTCCTACTTATTTTTCGGGTAATAGCTTGACGCTGCTTGATCAATTTTGGGTCAGCGATATTAAAAAAGTAGCCGTCTATGATCAACTTTCCGCGTCAGGCTTTTCTAAGCATGACCTTTTATTTCTGGCATATGAATTCAACACCTCATTAGTTTCAAGTACATTCCAGTATAGGGACTGGCGAAATATTGATGTTTCAGTTTTGGAAGAACGATCTAGGATGGTAATCTGGCAAGCAATGTACTATATGCAGTCGTCGAGCGAAAAGGTACAATTTTTGAATGAAAATATAGAATCCTTATATAATGCACATGTTCCATTAAGGACTAAAATTGTTAATTGTCGAAGTGCACCATGGTTTACTGTTCTAATTCGTTCACTTATACCGATTAGATGAATTAAGAAAAGCTTATTGCGTGTTACGGAACAGAGTGGTAGTTGAGATAAGAAATGCTAAATCAAATATCCATTCTGATCGTCTTAGTTCATCTTTAAGTGGACGTGATCTGTGGAGAAACTTACGTGAAATCGGTATTGGAAAATCGAAACGTAATACCGGTGAAAACATTGATAGTGACGCATTGAATGCTAAATTTGTTTCTTTACCTTTATTGCCGACAGTAAGAAGGGAAGAGCTAATCGGACGTGTATTTCCTCAGCAAGTTACAAATAATAATTCGTTTTTTCGTTTCGAAACTGTAAACAGCACAGACATAGTGTTGAGCTTACGGTCCGTTAAGTCCAAAGCTACTGGCCTTTATGAGATGCATCCATCATTCCTTAAAATGATACAATTTATTACTCATCTATTTAATTTCAATTTAACAACAAGTGAATACCCTATCCAATGGAAACTTGCTAAAGTTATCCCTGTCGCTAAAAATTCTAAGAAGAATGACTTCAGACCTATAGCTATATCATCGTTCCTGTCAAAAGTCTTCGAACGTATTTTACAAAAACAAATGAGTGCATATTTGACTGATGCGAATTTGTTAACACCCAAACAATCCGGTTTCCGTAAAAAACATAGTTGCAATACCTCGCTCATTAATGTAATAGAAGATTTGCGACAGGCGATGGATGAAGACAAAATTTCTTTTTTGGTTTTGCTGGACTTTTCTAAAGCTTTTGATGGTGTAGATCATTCTGTTTTATGCAACAAGCTTTTTCATGAATTTAATTTCTCAGCCAGTACAATCAAAATGATAAACTCTTACCTAACTGGTAGAATGCAAGCAGTAGAAATTAATAATATTTTGTCTGATTTTCTGTCGACCAATAGGGGCGTTCCCCAAGGATCTATTTTTGGCCTGCTCTTATTTTCATTATATATAAATGCACTTCCCACTGTTGTCAGGTACTGTTTTATTTCCATGTATGCTGACGATGTGCAATTATATCTGAGTTGCCCACTTGGCCCTATGGAACACTATATATCATGTCTAAATGAAGATCTACAAAGAATTTTATACTGGTCTCAAACTAATGGTCTGTTATTGAATCCATCAAAATCCAAATGTCTGGTTATTTCCAGAAAACCATTAGATTTGTCCTATTTTCCTCTGGTGTTACTTAACAATGTTTCAATTGAATATTCCGACACTGCAAAAAATCTTAGTATTCTTTTTAACCGTAACCTTACTTGGGATAGTCATATAAACGCTGTTGTAGGAAAAACGTATGGTGCCTTACGATCTCTGTGGACCTCCCAGTCCTTTACCCCTTTAAAAACCCGTATTATGTCCTTAACATCCGAACGTCAGTTTTTTATAAATAGTATTCGACTATGGAATTGCCTTCCACGCGATATCAGAAGAGATGAGGGCGTTGAAATTGTTAAGAAGAAGATAAAGAGATATTTGTCGTCATAGTTTGTTTGTGGTTTCCTTCTTTTTTAATAAACAAGTAACATTCAAGCAATTATAATTTATAATTTATAAATTTAAAATTTAAAGTCAAATTATTTGATTTATTCGTAAATTTATTATTTTGTAATTTTCCACTTAAAATTTTAAGCAATTATAATTTTAAAGTTTAATTAATTTGGATAAATTATTATTTTGTATTTTCCATTGAAATGTTTTTTACTAGCTTTTCACTATCTTATAAGATATTATATCTTACTGTGTAAAGCAATCGATTATTAATAAAATTGAAAAATTCAAATTGAAATAAGGTACCATTTGGGATACGTAGCGCACCTGAGTAATTCATGAGAAAAAAGGTCTAACTATTCGGAAATATACCAGGAGTAGATATATATTTTGACGACTTGTTTATTTCAGGCTTAGATTACAAAAGCCATGATCTTAATATGACCATGATGATTTAAGGTCATATAAAGGGTACGGGCAATCAATATCAAACTTAATAAATAAAAACTGCAGAACAAACAACAAGAGGTTACATTCATGGGGCAATCAATATCAGCAGGTAGCATAAAACCAGATGGGCAATATATAAGTGCGATAATTGAGCTACCTCAACCACAAGATAGGACAAATGTAATGAAGCTTTAGCAAAATATACCAAATGTATTTATAATAACAAGACTACTGAGAGACCTAACAAGAAAAGGAAGGAAGTGGGAACGGGAATCGGAACACCAAAAAGTATTCAATAACATACAAAATGTAGTAAGTCGAACACCGGTGTTACGAATGTGTATCGAACTGCATGAGTATTGTAAACTCTGCTGTCGATGTATTTGTAAGTAAATATGTATAGCATTAAGTTAACGAAGAATGAGCTTTATCGAGAAAATATAACTTCGATGAGTTCAGTTCTATATAGACTGTAGAGACGGACGGAAGGATTAATAAAAGGCATTAAGTGGTTTTTTTCTTATAATTTTTTTCCACTATAAAAATCGTGTGTTTTATTTAATTTCAATGGTTTTTCCGCTGTGATCGAGTTTGGAAGGAAATGATATATTAATATATTATCGGTAAGAATGTGTACAACAGAGCTGAGCTGTCGAAACATTTGGTCAATCGAGCCACATTTGAACCAACGGCCGGAATGGTTTGTTAATTTATTAACAGGAAGGTGCGTTTTTTCCTGCTTTAATCAAGAAAAAGTGCGTGAAGTGAAGGACCGCGTTGTGGTGTTTCTGCGCGAATGGTTATACTTAATTTTCATTTAATTTTTCGTGAAAAATAAAAAAAAAAATAGTGAAGGGTGACGGAATTGGTGCTGTTTTTGGGTGCAAGATGCGCGTCGTGACACACGCCAAAGCATGCATCGAGAAAGGTTTTTTTTTGCCTACGTGGTAAAAGAGAAGTATGAAGGAGGATGGTAAGAGTTTATTATATTTTTTTATATATATACATAAAGGAATGCCACAAATACAGCAAATATGCCGTAAGTGTAGGCAAAACAAACGAGATGGAAAATTATTTTGCCTCTTTTGCTTTAGCAAAAACAATTTACTTAAAACAAAACTAAGCGAATATTTACCGAGAGAACTACGGTTCTGCTTGGCAACAGAGCGATGTGATGGAAATTTTCAACGAACAAGTTGTCATTCTTCACTGTTATACAGTAAACGACAACGTCGTAAAATAAGAGATGGAAACACACACATGTATGCATGCACATACAAGAGACGGACAACACAATTTCACTTTCTTTGCTTCATGCAAGAAAAAATATATTCAGAGCGAATCACGGTAGCGCAGCTGCTGGAAATGACAAAAATAAAAAAAAACACACACAAAAACAATTGCTATTCTTCACCACAATGTGGTTGACGACAAGATTATTTCAACAAATGTGAACGACAGACAAAAGCAGAGAGAGAAAATAAATCTCTCCAGCCGAGAAGGGGAAGGAATACAAACAAGTTAATTCAACGAACGGTACGACTGTTGAGATCGAATAAAAGACTCTTTAAAAAGTTCGACCGTGTCCGTGAAATATATATATATAAAATCAGTGCATTGAATTTTATAAATATAAAATAACAACAAACAATTTTTTAAAAGGTAATACAGTCCACTCTGCTATTTTGTGTTTATTTTTTTTTATTATTATTAAGTTGTTGTTGTGCTCGAAGAAAGTATTTTTACTACCTACATTGTCAAATGAAAAGTGATGGTTGTTTTTTTTCTTTCCCAAGTTTCGTGAAGGATATATTGTTGTTCATTTCATTGAACAGAATACAATCGTGACAATCTATATCGTTTGTTTTTGTGATGGATATTTTTTCGTTGTGCGCTGTATTGAGAAAAATTTTATATTTTTATAATTATTTGATGGTGATGGGTACGTGTTGGGAAAATACATTAAAAAGGAAATATTTTACTATGGAAGAGAATTGTGTGACGGCTACTGAAGGGAAAAAATAGTTTCTTTTTTTTCTAGAGATCGGATGGTATACCTACATACAGAAGGGAATTAAAAATGCGATTAGGTTGTGTTTGTTTTGTTTTTATTCTCTATATAAAAAAAATATATTAATTTGGGATTGCGATGGAAGGAGAGACAAGTGTGATGCATTTAATTTTTTTTGTGTGCGAATTTAAAATGAAAATTGGGAGAAATGTTGTTTAACAGAGCAGGACAGTGCTGGTCTAGTTTTGTGTGTTCCGTTGATATAGGATGGAGAGAGAAGGGGATGGTTATAAAAACTACGCACTTAAGCACAAATGTGCGAGTGACGTTAATCATTTTTATTGTTTATTTTTTGAAAACGAGATGGGAAGGTTGTTTTATCTATGCAGGATATTTAGTGATGGTGGGAAAGAAAAAAGAGAAGGAAAATGTGATGTGATTGTAAAAGACCATAGTAAAGAAAGGGGAATAACGTGTGTAAGATTTGACTCTTTTTCTCCTCTAGGTACCTATTAACCTGCTTATAGTGTCGTGATGGAAGCAGAAACAACAAAATGTCAATACAACGAGTTGTTGCTTTGATTGTGATTGTAAAATGTTTTTTTTAACAGGGCAGCGCGGGCAGTTTAGCGATGGTTTATTTTTTGTTGTGTATTGGAAGATGGATGGAAAATTCGTTACGGAAATATTGGCGACGGGAAGGGAAAATGTGTGAGCAGCGTTTGTTTCTGTTTCCTTTGTTTCTTATACTTTGTTTAAGCTACCTACCTGAATTTATCGCCGTGAAGTACGGAGACAACAAAATTAGCAGGTTTTTATTATTTCCTGCGAGTTGAAAATTACTTCATAAGCAGGTCAGCTTAGCAATGGGTTATGGTCGGCATTTATATTTTTGTCTGGATGGAAAGGATGGAAATATACGAAGGATGGATGGTTAATTAAACAATTCGAGCACATATGTGCGAGTCTAATGGTTTATTTATTTCTGGTTTGATAAATGCACAAGGTAAATTGTGTAGGTCGAGATTAATTTTTGAGATGGTAGATGGAAAATTGGATGGAGATAATCTTGGCACAAGTGCGAATAGTCATCGGGAAGGTGGATGGAACATTCAAACATACATATACGAGTTTTTTAAATTGACACTCAAGTACGAATGTACGAGCGCCCGTGTATGGTATTCTGGAAGGTAAAGATTTAAATTATTTGGGATCAAAGTAGAAAATAACAGAACCCAATACAACAAATTGTTGATATTGTCCACAATCGTCACGGAAATGGTTTGAGATTTGTATTTGGGCAAGGTAGAACACTTCAGCGATGATTTATTTTCGGCATTTATGGTTGTGTGTCTATTGGATAGATGGATGGTATGGATGGTAAAAACAAGGATGTACAATCACTGTGTACGTATTTGTCGGTAAACATGAGATGGAATTTTTCTTCGGAAAAAAATGATTAGCGATGGAAAAAGGTATAAAAGAGATGGAGACACTCAAAGCACAAATGTGCGAGCTATCATATGATGGAGTAAAATGGAACTCAAGCACGAATGTGCGGGTTGCCGTGAGATTTATTGGAAGGGAAAGTGCTCAAAGTACAAAAGTACGAGATACTTTTTAAAAGGAAGAGAATGGACGTGAGATTCATTGGAAGGGAAAGTGCTCAAAGTACAAAAGTACGAGATACTTTTTTAAAAAAAAGAGAATGGATGCTTGCAAGCGGAAGGATGAGAAGGAAAAATATTTTTATGGAAAATTCATTTGAGCAGGAATTAATTTTCTGAGTGAAGGTTGATATAAAAAATGACAATGTAGGTACTGAGCAACAGCAACAACACATTTTCAGAATTTTAAAATACATTTATATAGGGGTATACATATTTATCCTGTTTTATTTATTCGTAGGGGTATACATATTTATCCTGTTTTATTTATTCGTGGGGGTATACATATTTATCCTGTTTTATTTATACGTAGGGGTATATGTATTTATTCTATTTTATTTATTCGTAGGGGTATAAGTAATTATTGATTTTATTTATAATGGTACCTATAAGTATTGGTTTTATTTATAAGGCATAAGTAGATATCCTATTCTTTCATAAGAATACAAACATTAATTTTTATATAGGGGTATAAATACTTCATTGAACTTTTGGAGTGGAAGCATATACGTTGATACACAACTAATTTTGACTTCATTATTTTTATTTCACAGAGAAATGGAAAGAAAAGGAGTTGAAAATCCTACAGAGAAGGGTAATGCGAAGGAAGCAGGAAGGAAACAGTATACATATGTTCTGCTCCACAGTTAATACGGTGCTAAAAGACTGCTAGCCCACACCAGAAAGGAAGGTCTACAATGTGCAGGACAAGAGAATGGGGCGTAAAACCAAGAATGACGAACGCAAAATTAAGATGAAGGAGAATTGACTAAGATATCCACCTGTGAAGCGTACTAAAATAGAGAAGGATAGCGATGGAACAAGAGATGGACAAGAATATACACATTTTTCTTTGAATGATTTTAAAAAGAAGGGAAGGCTTACTTCAATGCCTACGGCACAAGTAAGAAGTGAGAAGAATGGAAGGAAATATGGAATATAAGGGTGCTTTTGGATACTGGTGCTCAACCAATTTCGGTAACCAATCAATTACAGCAAAAATAAGAATTGCCAAAAATGCAGGCACTCGGAAGGTTATTGGTGTGGAAGGTCAGCCCTGTAATATCAAAAGTAAAACAACACTCAAGGTTTGTCCTTGGTTTGATTAGAAAGATTCTATCGAGCAGGAGTTCTGGATACTGCCAAGAGAAGGAAATTGGCGGCCAGTTGTGCCTACACACAATTTGGTCCCGTCAAGGATGGACATTTCTGGTCGGCCATTGGCTGATCCCGAATATTGGAAGGCAAATTCTGTTGACTTATTATTAGGTTGCAGATTTATATCAGAAATATTTGTTTCTGTTTTGGGAAGGCAATCCTGTGGTCCATTGTGTATAGAAACCACTTTGGGAAAAATCATACTTGGAGAGTATGGTAATGAGGTGGATGGGAAGGAATATGAGATGGAAGGGAAGGTAAATGAGAAGGTATCATATGTTGTTTGTATGACTAATGAGAAACTGCATGAATCACTTGAACGCTTGTGGCAGCTAGATGAAGTTGCATCGTCATCACATAGATCGACAGAAGAAGAGATGGTAGAGCAAAATTTCGTAAAAACATACGTACGCGACAGAGATGGAAGATTCATTGTTACGATTCCTTTAAAAGAACCAGAGATGGACATTGGGAGTTCAGAGATGGTAGCAAAACGGAGATTTTTTGCATAAGAGAGAAGGTTGGAAGCGGATGCTGATCTTAAACAGAAATATATCGATTTCATGAGAGAATATGAGAGCGCAGGGCACATGACATTGGTAACTGGTAATGCTCAAGGAAAGAACATTTATCACATTCCACATCACTGCGTCACAAAGAAGTTCAGAGTAGTTTTTGATGCCAGTTGTAAGACGGTGAAGGGTGTTTCACTCAATGAAGCGCAGATGCTAGGAGAGAAACTACAAAAAGATTTACACGAAACTTTAATGCGTTTTCGCAGGCACAGAGTTTCATCAGTGCTGATATTAAAATGATGTTTCGAATGGTGAAGGTCGCGAAGGAACAGTGGGACTTGCAGAGAATATTTTGGAGAGAGAGTCCACATGACAAATTGAAGGAATACTGGTTGACAGTAGTCACTTATGGTATGACCTCAACAGCTTATAACGCTGTGAGAACACTAATTCAACGTGCGAAGGATGCGGAGAAGGAATTTCCAAATGCTGCAAAGGCAATTATGGAAGACTTTTACATGGATGACTGTACCACTGGTGATGATCCTGAAGAGAATGCAATTAAATTATCAAAAGAAATTGATCATGTGCTGAAAGGAGCAGGATTTGAGCTAAGAAAATGGAAGTCAAATTCCAAAGCTCTTGTGAATGATATGAACTATGAGAAACAGGAATCAATCCTATTTCAAGATGAAGAGAAGGCATCGATATTGGGCCTCAAATGGCTACTTGAGAAGGACCATTTCACATTTGTGGTGAAAACACCAGTGACTGATGATTTGATGACGAAGAGAGGGATTGTGAGCTGCGTAGCTCAACTGTATGATCCGAATGGGTTCTTAGCTCCCATAATTATTGATGGAAAGATTCTTATACAAGACATTTGGCATCTGAAGGTCGGCTGGGACGAGAAATTACCGAAAAACATAAATGAGAGATGGAAGAATTTTTGGGAAGAGATAATATTCGTGGAAAACATACGAATTGAGAGATGGTTAGGCACATTTAAAGGTGCACGGAAGGAAATACATGGTTTTTCGGATGCATCTGAAAGAGCATATGGAGCGGTAATATAATATGTAAGAGCTATAAGTGCTGATGGAAGGATTCATGTGAACTTATTGACAGCAAAAACACGCGTTACACCACTTAAAACAGTAACTATACCACGTTTGAAACTTGCGATAGCTGAATTGCTCGGGTGGCTCGTGGTTAGCGTTGCTGCTATGATGGATTGGTCTAGTTTTGTGTGTTCCGTTGATATAGGATGGAGAGAGAAGGGGATGGTTATAAAAACTACGCACTTAAGCACAAATGTGCGAGTGACGTTAATCATTTTTATTGTTTATTTTTTGTAAACGAGATGGGAAGGTTGTTTTATCTATGCAGGATATTTAGTGATGGTGGGAAAGAAAAAAGAGAAGGAAAATGTGATGTGATTGTAAAAGACCATAGTGAAGGAAGGGGAAGAACGTGTGTAAGATTTGACTCTTTTTCTCCTCTAGGTACCTATTAACCTGCTTATAGTGTCGTGATGGAAGCAGAAACAACAAAATGTCAATACAACGAGTTGTTGCTTTGATTGTGATTGTAAAATGTTTTTTTAACAGGGCAGCACGGGCAGTTTAGCGATGGTTTATTTTTTGTTGTGTATTGGAAGATGGATGGAAAATTCGTTACGGAAATATTGGCGACGGGAAGGGAAAATGTGTGAGCAGCGTTTGTTTCTGTTTCCTTTGTTTCTTTTACTTTGTTTAAGCTACCTACCTGAATTTATCGCCGTGAAGTACGGAGACAACAAAATTAGCAGGTTTTTATTATTTCCTGCGAGTTGAAAATTACTTCATAAGCAGGTCAGCTTAGCAATGGGTTATGGTCAGCATTTATATTTTTGTCTGGATGGAAAGGATGGAAATATACGAAGGATGGATGGTTAATTAAACAATTCGAGCACATATGTGCGAGTCTAATGGTTTATTTATTTCTGGTTTGATAAATGCACAAGGTAAATTGTGTAGGTCGAGATTAATTTTTGAGATGGTAGATGGAAAATTGGATGGAGATAATCTTGGCACAAGTGCGAATAGTCATCGGGAAGGTGGATGGAACATTCAAACATACATATACGAGTTTTTTAAATTGACACTCAAGTACGAATGTACGAGCGCCCGTGTATTGTATTCTGGAAGGTAAAGATTTAAATTATTTGGGATCAAAGTAGAAAATAACAGAACCCAATACAACAAATTGTTGATATTGTCCACAATCGTCACGGAAATGGTTTGAGATTTGTATTTGGGCAAGGTAGAACACTTCAGCGATGATTTATTTTCGGCATTTATGGTTGTGTGTCTATTGGATAGATGGATGGTATGGATGGTAAAAACAAGGATGTACAATCACTGTGTACGTATTTGTCGGTAAACATGAGATGGAATTTTTCTTCGGAAAAAAAATGATTAGCGATGGAAAAAGGTATAAAAGAGATGGAGACACTCAAAGCACAAATGTGCGAGCTGTCATATGATGGAGTAAAATGGAACTCAAGCACGAATGTGCTGGTTGCCGTGAGATTTATTGGAAGGGAAAGTGCTCAAAGTACAAAAGTACGAGATACTTTTTAAAAGGAAGAGAATGGACGTGAGATTCATTGGAAGGGAAAGTGCTCAAAGTACAAAAGTACGAGATACTTTTTTAAAAAAAGAGAATGGATGCTTGCAAGCGGAAGGATGAGAAGGAAAAATATTTTTATGGAAAATTCATTTGAGCAGGAATTAATTTTCTGACAATGTAGGTACTGAGCAACAGCAACAACACATTTTCAGAATTTTAAAATACATTTATATAGGGGTATACATATTTATCCTGTTTTATTTATTCGTAGGGGTATACATATTTATCCTGTTTTATTTATTCGTGGGGGTATACATATTTATCCTGTTTTATTTATACGTAGGGGTATATGTATTTATTCTATTTTATTTATTCGTAGGGGTATAAGTATTGATTTTATTTATAATGGTACCTATAAGTATTGGTTTTATTTATAAGGCATAAGTAGATATCCTATTCTTTCATAAGAATACAAACATTAATTTTTATATAGGGGTATAAATACTTCATTGAACTTTTGGAGTGAAAGCATATACGTTGATACACAACTAATTTTGACTTCATTTTTTTTATTTCACAGAGAAATGGAAAGAAAAGGAGTTGAAAATCCTACAGAGAAGGGTAATGCGAAGGAAGCAGGAAGGAAACAGTATACATATGTTCTACTCCACAGTTAATACGGTGCTAAAAGACTGCTAGCCCACACCAGAAAGGAAGGTCTACAATGTGCAGGACAAGAGAATGGGGCGTAAAACCAAGAATGACGAACGCAAAATTAAGATGAAGGAGAATTGACTAAGATATCCACCTGTGAAGCGTACTAAAATAGAGAAGGATAGCGATGGAACAAGAGATGGACAAGAATATACACATTTTTCTTTGAATGATTTTAAAAAGAAGGGAAGGCTTACTTCAATGCCTACGGCAAAAGTAAGAAGTGAGAAGAATGGAAGGAAATATGGAATATAAGGGTGCTTTTGGATACTGGTGCTCAACCAATTTCGGTAACCAATCAATTACAGCAAATATAAGAATTGCCAAAAATGCAGACACTCGGAAGGTTATTGGTGTGGAAGGTCAGCCCTGTAATATCAAAAATAAAACAACACTCAAGGTTTGTCCTTGGTTTGATTAGAAAGATTCTATCGAGCAGGAGTTCTGGATACTGCCAAGAGAAGGAAATTGGCGGCCAGTTGTGCCTACACACAATTTGGTCCCGTCAAGGATGGACATTTCTGGTCGGCCATTGGCTGATCCCGAATATTGGAAGGCAAATTCTGTTGACTTATTATTAGGTTGCAGATTTATATCAGAAATATTTGTTTCTGTTTTGGGAAGGCAATCCTGTGGTCCATTGTGTATAGAAACCACTTTGGGAAAAATCATACTTGGAGAGTATGGTAATGAGGTGGATGGGAAGGAATATGAGATGGAAGGGAAGGTAAATGAGAAGGTATCATATGTTGTTTGTATGACTAATGAGCAACTGCATGAATCACTTGAACGCTTGTGGCAGCTAGATGAAGTTGCATCGTCATCACATAGATCGACAGAAGAAGAGATGGTAGAGCAAAATTTCGTAAAAACATACGTACGCGACAGAGATGGAAGATTCATTGTTAGGATTCCTTTAAAAGAACCAGAGATGGACATTGGGAGTTCAGAGATGGTAGCAAAACGGAGATTTTTTGCATTAGAGAGAAGGTTGGAAGCGGATGCTGATCTTAAACAGAAATATATCGATTTCATGAGAGAATATGAGAGCGCAGGGCACATGACATTGGTAACTGGTAATGCTCAAGGAAAGAACATTTATCACATTCCACATCACTGCGTCACAAAGAAGTTCAGAGTAGTTTTTGATGCCAGTTGTAAGACGGTGAAGGGTGTTTCACTCAATGAAGCGCAGATGCTAGGAGAGAAACTACAAAAAGATTTACACGAAACTTTAATGCGTTTTCGCAGGCACAGAGTTTCATCAGTGCTGATATTAAAATGATGTTTCGAATGGTGAAGGTCGCGAAGGAACAGTGGGACTTGCAGAGAATATTTTGGAGAGAGAGTCCACATGACAAATTGAAGGAATACTGGTTGACAGTAGTCACTAATGGTATGACCTCATCAGCTCATAACGCTGTGAGAACACTAATTCAACGTGCGAAGGATGCGGAGAAGGAATTTCCAAATGCTGCTAAGGCAATTATGGAAGACTTTTACATGGATGACTGCACCACTGGTGCTGATCCTGAAGAGAATGCAATTAAATTATCAAAAGAAATTGATCATGTGCTGAAAGGAGCAGGATTTGAGCTAAGAAAATGGAAGTCAAATTCCAAAGCTCTTGTGAATGATATGAACTATGAGAAACAGGAATCAATCCTATTTCAAGATGAAGAGAAGGCATCGATATTGGGCTTCAAATGGCTACTTGAGAAGGACCATTTCACATTTGTGGTGAAAACACCAGTGACTGATGATTTGATGACGAAGAGAGGGATTGTGAGCTGCGTAGCTCAACTGTATGATCCGAATGGGTTCTTAGCTCCCATAATTATTGATGGAAAGATTCTTATACAAGACATTTGGCGTCTGAAGGTCGGCTGGGACGAGAAATTACCGAAAACATAAACGAGAGATGGAAGAATTTTTGGGAAGAGATAATATTCGTGGAAAACATACGAATTGAGAGATGGTTAGGCACATTTAAAGGTGCACGGAAGGAAATACATGGTTTTTCGGATGCATCTGAAAGAGCATATGGAGCGGTAATATAATATGTAAGAGCTATAAGTGCTGATGGAAGGATTCATGTGAACTTATTGACAGCAAAAACACGCGTTACACCACTTAAAACAGTAACTATACCACGTTTGAAACTTGCGGTAGCTGAATTGCTCGGGTGGCTCGTGGTTAGCGTTGCTGCTATAATGGATTGGAAAGAGATGGAATACAATTTATGGACGGATTCACTCGTCACATTGCATTGGATACATAAACTACCATGCGATATGAAGACATTTGTAGCAAATAGAGTGTCATCTATCCAGACTAACACTGAAATTGAGAGATTTAGACATATTGGTACGAAAGAGAACCCTGCTGATCTTCTTAGCAGAGGTGTGAAGGCTTCACTATTAGTGAACAACAAGCTATGGCTTCATGGACCGGAATGGCTATCAGAGCCTCGATCAACTTGGTTACCTAAAAAGTTTGTGCCAAATGTTTTAGATGGGGGAAGGGATGAAATGAAAGTCTTCGTGATCACAAAGACCACAGAGCCTTTATCTATTAATGTGAAGTGCTGGAAAAATAATATCCCATTGATGGAATACACATCTACTTTAGAGAAGGTACAACATAATAAGCTATACATTTCGCTTCATCAATGTAATTAGAGCGAAGATAAGGCAAATGAAGGATGATGAAAAGAGATATGGGAAAAGACAAAGACGTTCTATACGTTAAGAGAGAAGGAGAGAAGGTATTAAGGATGGAGAAGAAGCGCTGGAGCAGCATCACCGGAAGAAAAAATGGAATCGATTACTTACATAATAAAAATGGAACAAGAACAATACTATGGGAAGGAAATCGATTGCATAGAGAAATACAGGTGTTTACCTGAGAAGAGCAGGATTTAGTCTTAAAACAATTCTAGATAATCGTAAGATTCTAAGAGTCGGCGGTAGATTGGAAGAATCAGAGCTGGAATATGAAAGGAAGCAGCTAATGGCCAATTTGCCATACGAGAGGGTAACTCCGGGAAAAGCTTTCCTACACACTGGAGTTTACTATGCTGGTCCCTTTGAGATCAAGATGATCAACAGAGCAGGAGAGCAAATAATAAAACAGAAATTTTGGGTTTCAATTTTTGTTTGTCTGAAAACAAGAGCAGTGCATATTGATTTGATATCTGACTTGACGTCTGTGGCATTTATTGCTTGTTTCAAAAGATTCATAGCGAGAAGGGGAAGGTGCGAAAGGATGTACAGTGACAATGGCACAGCCTTTTTTAATGCAGCGAATGAAATAGTGAAGGCAAAAGAGCGTTGGTTCGTGAAGGAAACTTTTGAACATCTGTGTTTGAAAGGGACGGAATGGAAGCTTATGACACCTGCAGCACCACATCAAGGTGGCATATACGAAGCAGCTATGAAGTCCCTGAAATTTCATTTGACAAGAGTGATCGGAGCGAAGGTTTTAACCTATGAACAACTGTTAACGTTACTTACTGGGATAGAGGCGATTCTAAACTCAAGGCCGTTACATCCACTGAGTGATGATCCGAATGATGTGCTGGCGTTAACGCCGGGACACTTCTTGGTTGGTGATTCACTAGTGCTACCACTACCATTTGTGACCAAGGAAATGCCAAAAAACGAAGGGTGTGAGATTATGGAAGGAGAGAAGGACGATGTTAGCGCATTTTTGGGTGAGATGGACAGAAGAATATCTTTCTACTTTATATAAGAGGAAGAAGTGGCGAAGATAGAAGCATGGTTTAAAGGAAGGACAACTTTGTATCATAAAGAGTGAGAACTATCCCCCTTCAGTATGGGCAATGGGACGGATAATCAAGCTGATTCACAGCAAGGATGGACTGGTGCGTAAAGTAGTACTACAGACAGCGACCAATCAACTTACGAGGCCGGTTCAGAAGATTTGCATCCTGCCGATTGATGAGCTAGAATGATTAGGATGGTTATCATATAAGGTACAGAAAACCGTAGGTTTTCGCCAGGACTGTATCGAACTGCATGAGTATTGTAAACTCTGCTGTCGATGTATTTGTAAGTAAATATGTATAGCATTAAGTTAACGAAGAATGAGCTTATCGAAAAAATATAACTTCGATGAGTTCAGTTCTATATAGACTGTAGAGACGGACGGAAGGATTAATAAAAGGCATTAAGTGGTGACGATCCGACTCGATTCGAGTTGGATCGTCACCGAGAATAGACGTGTCGTGGGGTGCGTGCATCTTTGTTCTAAGTAATAGTCCAATTCAAGTACCTACATACCTACATTTTAATTAACATTACATTTTGACTTTGTTTTCGTAATGGATTGTCAAGTTTGCAATAAAAAGATTGCTCGCAGTGATGCAAATAAATTGTCATGCTTTGACTGTAATTTATTTTTCCATTCCGTGTGCGTCAACTTAAATTCGGATGAGCTTGAGTGTATGAGTTCCAATGATTTGCCTTATCGTTGTGTTAAGTGCGCCGCTCTTAGTCGTAAATCTTTGCGCCTCCCCGCAACTAAAATTTCACCGATGTTAGCAGCAACCAAATTATCAACAAATTCAACATCTACTAAAAAAACTACAATTGAATCTACTTCAAGTCGCAGGGCAGCTGAAGCATCGAACAAAATAAAATCAACGCTTATACAACAGATACCTGATTCACTTGAAGTTAATCATTCGCATTTACATCAGGAGGGCAGGTCAATAACCCTTCAAATGCTTTATGAAGAAATTTTATGCTTGAAAAATATTAATCAAGACTTCTTCGATTCCGTTAAACAGTTGCAAATCGAAAACAACTCACTTAAAGAGAGAATTGTGTCTCTTGAAGGAAAACTAAATTTGTGTGAGCAGAAGCAGTTGGAGAATGTAATTGAAATTGTAGGTGTTCCCAATGTCAGTGAAGAAAATGCATTGGACAGTGCGCAAACGATATTTAGTACTGCTTTAAATATTACTTTTTCAACTGATGATATTCAGAAGTGCTACATCAAACCAACATCGCTGAGAAATAGTACTAACTCTGTCCCTTTAGTCAACAATGGCAAAAATAGGAGTGCTGGCCCTGGGATCATTTGCATTCACTTCTCTTCTCAAGAAGCAAAGCAGAAAGTAATGAAGAGTAAGAGAACCTTGAGAAAAAATCTAAACTCCTCTCTTTTTGTTGATTATGGCAAAAGTAATATTTACATAAATGATTCCTTCACAAGCTATATTCGCAAATTATTTATGGAAGCTAAAAAATTCAAAAACGATTTTAATTATAAATATTTATGGTTCCGAAACTCTAAAGTTTTAGTTCGTAAAATAGATAATGGGAAGGTAATTGCTTTACGATCATTTGATGATTTAAGGGCGCTAGAAGGCAAGTAATTGTCTTTTGTTTATCTTCTTTTTTCTTCAATATGAATAATTTTAACATAAGCCCCGATCTGTTTAGCAATGACCTATCTATTAAAACTATAAGAAGCACAAATTTTTTTAATTTTCATTCAAATGCGATAGAAAGCAACTCTTTGTTTATTATCCATCAAAATGTACGTAGTTTACGGCAGAATTTTGATTCCTTAGTGTGCAATCTGGAAGCTTTTGTTTACTTGCCAGATATTATATTTGTTTCAGAAATCTGGATTTTCGAAATTGAAAGTGACGAGTATTTTATTCCTGGGTACAATTTTAGTTGTAATACAAATGAATCATACTCGGCAGGAGGTGTGGGAGTTTTTGTTCGTGAGGATTTCGAATATGAGGTGTATTCCATTGATATGAGGAGTGCGGATGTAATCAAAATTATGTGTAAATTAAACAATGAGACTTTTAATTTTGCTTGTTTCTATAGACTTCAATCTTGTGAAACTCATGTTTTTCTGGAAGAATTTTCAACTTTTTTAAGAAAGGAAAAGGGTTCTAACTTTATTTTGGTTGGCGATTTTAATATAGATATTTCAAACTTGAATTCTTCGTCTGAATCTTATCTAGCGTTTCTAGCTGAACATGGCTTTAATAAATTTATAAATGAATCCACTAGACCCACTTCAGGTTCTTGTCTTAACCATGTGTTTGGAAGATTTTCAAAAATATCGTCAGATCTCTGTTACGGTGTTATTTAAAATCTAGGCATCACTGACCATTGCATGAGCGGCATTTTATTGTGTAATTTAAATAATGTTAAACGTTTTAAATACGACCCTGGCATAAATATTAGCAAGATAAGATTTGATTTGCTGTATAACGCTCTCCTTAGTGAAGACTGGTTTAATGTATTTGATGATGAAAATCCTAATTCTGCTTATAATTCCTTTGTTGATAAATTGCAAAAATATTTACTTAAGTGCACCCAAAGTAAGGTTTATAAAAAAAAAGATGTTAAATTGAAACCTTGGATAAATCATATTATTCTCAAGCAGATTAAACTTAAAAACAAATTGAAACGTAAAAGTAACCGGCACCCATCAAAAACGAGACTTATGAACCGTTTAAAAACATTGTGCAAAAAAGTAAATAAACAAGTAAAAGTATGTCGCGAAAGGTATTATTTTAATAAATTTCAAAGTTCACGCGGCAATTCGAGAAAAGAGTGGAAAGTTATTAATGAAATAACTAACAGGAAAGTACGCGATCCTATTAATCATCTTAGTATTATCAACGATAGCGTTGAAATTGAAGATCCTAAGGAAGTAGCTAACGTTTTTAACAAGCATTTTATATCTGTTGGTGTTAATAATTTTCCTAACGATATCAATTATTGTGATAACTGTGCAAACAAATACATAACCCAAAATACACCCTCAAGTGGAAGCTTCTTTTTTGAGCCTATTACTGGTTCTGAACTTCTGGGAAAAATTTACTCCCTAAAGAACTCTTTTTCGTGCGGTTATGATGGAATTTCCAATTCAACAATAAAAAAAATAGCCTTGTATTTAGTTGATGTACTTGTTTATATTTTTAATCTAAGTATAACTAAAGGAATTTTCCCTGAAAAATTAAAATATGCTAATGTATTGCCTCTTTTCAAAAAAGGGATGAGAAAGGATATTAATAATTACAGACCAATTTCCATTTTGCCAACTATTTCGAAAGTATTTGAGAAAGCAGTAAAAAATAGAATGCTAAAGTACCTTAGTAAAAAAAAATTCTTCAATTCCGCTCAGTTTGGTTTTATGGAAGGGCTTTCAAATGAAGATGCTCTTCTCTCTTTTTGCTCGCTCATCAATAAAGGGTTAGATGATAAAAAATGTTGTGCGGGTCTTTTTGTTGACATAACCAAGGCTTTTGACATGGTGAACCACAAGATATTGTTAAATAAGCTGTTTTCTGCTGGTTTTCGAGGTCCAATGCTGAGCTGGTTTGTTTCATACCTTAAAGATAGACCTCAACAAGTTAAAGTTAGTGGATGCCTGAGTAAAACTGAAGTAAATAACTTGGGTGTACCGCAAGGTTCTGTCCTTGGCCCACTTTTTTTCTTAGTATATATTAATTCAATATTTGCGTTAAAGTTCAAAGGACATGTTACAGCTTTTGCTGATGACTTAGGTATTGCCTATAACTCTAATAACCCACTTGATCTCGCTGCTGATATTAACAATGATGTAAGTTTATTAGGATCTTGGTTTGCTGCTCATAGACTTGTTATAAGTAGCAAAACAAAGTTGATGTTTTTTAGTTTGATTAACGAGAGAAGCTCCGATTTAGACTTCGTTTTTCACTCATTTGAGTGCCAGAAACTTAGCTCATCATTCTGTTCTTGTAATTTGAATATGAATAATAATTTTAACTTTTTCGGAAACTGTTCGTCTAAGTGCTTCAAGATAGAAACTGTTAGCAATTTTAAATACTTGGGTGTGCTGATCGATAAAAATATGAGCTGGCTTGATCATATTTCTTATTTGAAACAACAGCTCAGAATTGGTCTTCGTTGCTTATACCGCCTTGAAAAGCTAACAGACAACAAAACCCTTAGAACAGTATATTTTGCAATCTTTCATTCAAGATTACAGTACGGTATTTCCTGTTGGGGTGGTGCATACCATTCAAAGCTCCACCCACTCAATATGTTGCAAAAATGTGCTGTAAAAAAAATTTCGGGTGCAAATCGTCTAGATCATTCTATACTCCTTTTTAGAAAGTTGAGTATTCTCCCAGTAAAACATTTATATTACTATAAAGTAACTAAAGTATTTTTTATGAAGAGTGGTTTCTTTGAAAGCCCTATTAATGAAAGGCATTACCTGCGCAGTAATTCTTCTTTCACTGTTTCTATTCCTTCTTTCCGAACTACTCATTTCAGAAACTTTTACACTGTAGTAGCCTGTAAATTTTTCAATAGACTGCCTTTTGAATTTCGTGTTATAAGAATCCTAAATATATACTTAAAAAAAATCAAGCAATGGCTTCTTGCTTTTGACCACAATGAAATTGAAACTCTGCTTCCTTATGTAACTTAACTATATTATTATGCTTTTAAGTCAAATTATTTTAGTAAAATAACGTTAACTGTGCTTCTCTTTTTATTTGAAATTCAATACAAATTGTAAACCGTAAAATAAAGAATAATGTAATAATGTGTTCACCCCACAACTAATAAAACTCATAAAATTTTGTACTTATATCCAATTATTGTCTTAAGAATTACATATAATTTCTGAAGTGATTATAACACTATTTACTTGTAAATATAATTTATCACTACTTATTCTTGATCTCTTATTGTGAATTATCTTAGTATTAATGATCTTGTTATGATCTCTGAATAATGAATAAAATAAAATAAAATAAATAAAAATAAAAAATTTTTCTTATAATTTTTTTCCACTATAAAAATCGTGTGTTTTATTTAATTTCAATGGTTTTTTCGCTGTGATCGAGTTTGGAAGGAAATAGTATATTAATATATTATCGGTAAGAATGTGTATAACAGAGCTGAGCTGTCGAAACAGAATGTTTGAACTAAAACAGGGTTTAGTCATTCAGGCTGATGCTTCCTAAGGCGGGGTAGGCTGTGTTCTTTCGCAAGCGGATCAACCCGAAGCTTTTATGCCAAGAAGCTTATCAGCAAGTAAGTAAAAATTAACTTGAATCGAAAAGGAGCTTGCCATTGTAGTCGCTTGTGAAAAAGTTAATTTTTACATTTATGGTCGTGAAGAAGAAGTTCACTCCGGTCACAAACCACTCGAAATAATAGACAAAGTAACAGCCGGGCTACAAAGAATATTAGTTTTTAGAACCAGGCATGCAAATTAAATATGTACCCGGGAAGCTATTATTATTCGATGACTGTTTATCTAGGGTCTATGTTAGTGCAACGGAGGTAGAAAAGCCTTAAATGAATTATAGCGTACACACTACACAGCCTTGTTAACTGAGTTTGTATGTCTAAGGCAAAAGAGTTGAGTTATCAAGAAGCTTGTTTTGTCTTTGGATTTTTTATATACATATGTATCTATGAATATTAACACAAACGAATTAAATCTTAAAATTATTGAATTCTATGAATTGTACCTAAACTTTATATTAAAATTATACTATTGTAAATTATATATAAAATGGTATAAAATTCAAATATCGCGCTTACTTCCCATTTTTATTGATTGTAAATATTAAAGGAGTAGAAGAAAATGAGGAAGAAGAAACATTAAATAAAATGTTCATTCCATACCGATATAGCCACCGCATTAAACTCACGCCATTTTTTGTACCCTAAAAACCTCAGGTTGGCAACAGGTTAATTCCTTGTTCCGTAAAACTTCGAATTACGAAACCGACAACAAGCTTCGGAAACGGACTGATCTCACGACGACAACCCACGCAACGAAAAGGGCAAAACGATTTAGATGATGCCCTGTCAAAATATAAAGCTGACATAACAGCACTTCAAGAAATCAGATGGACAGGGAATGGTGTTTTACAGAAGAAAGAATATGACGTATAATACAGCTGTCATACAAAACACCATGTGCTCGGGGTAGGCTTCCTAGTCAGCGAATAAATGAAGTCTACCATCATCGGCTTTAGCGCTATAAACGAAAGGCTATGCACCCTTCGCGTGCGAGGCAAATTTACGAACATCAGCCTCATTAACGTTGACCTACGGAGGAGTCCTCAGACGAAGAAAAAGAAACTTACTACGAACAAGTCGAGAGGACCCTCAATGCCTGTCCAAGGTATGACGTAAAAATCATCCTTGGGGATTTGAACGCCAAAATAGGTCGCGAGCCGGTATTCAGGCATTACGCAGGCACCCATAGTTTGCATGAGAACACTAATGACAATGGACTTCGAGTCTTAGAATTGGCAGCATCGAAAAACATGGTCGTTGCGAGTACCAGGTTCCCGCGAAAAGATATCAACAAAGCCACCTGGGTATCACCTGATGGAGTCACACGTAACCAAATAGACCACGTGTTGATAGACCGTCGCCACTACTCGAACTTGATGACGGTACGAACGTACCGAGGCGCCAATATCGACTCGGATCACTTGTTGGTATGGTCTTCCCAGGGCGGATTGCCTTGCGAAGACGTATTGCATCCGCCGATCAAGTTCGAATCAACACGGCTGCCCTGCGCAATGAAAATGCCAGTAACACCTTTGGTAATGCGTTAGGACTCGCCCTAGAATCGCTTGATTTAGGGAGAGTAAGTCCTGGGGCCAGTATGTTGGGCGTAGATGAGAAGTGGACACGCCTTAAGAATACTGTCATTAGTACTGCCAACTCCATCTTAGGCAGCAGTCGTAGAAATCGGAACGACTGGTTTGATGATGAATGCAAGCTAGCGACTGAACGTAAGAATGTTGCGTACCGAGCAATGCAACAATCTCATAGAACGCGGGCACGCGAAGAAGAATATAAAGAGCTCAGAAGAATAGAAAAACGGCTTCACAGAGAGAAAAAATCAGCCTGGGAGAAGAACTTAATCTGTGAAATAAAAAAAAGCTGAGAGCGAGGTCCGCACCAGGCGCGGAAGTTCTACCAATCCGTCCGAAACATGACGCAGTACACACCACGCTGCACATACTGCAAGGACGGAGAGGGAAATCTGATCACCGATCCACAAAGCATACTGGAGCGATGGGAAGTGTACTTTAATGAATTGCTAAATGGTCAACTCACTGCAGAAGTGGAGGCTCCACTGCTTCAAGACGAATACCCTATATTGCCGTCACCAAGCATAGAAGAGGTTGAGAAGGCTATAGACCTGCTAAAGAAAAACCAAGCCCCGGGAGCTGATGGTATACCAGCCGAATTATTTCAACACGGTGGGCCAGCTCTACGTCAGGCAATTCATGATATTAAAGTGCACGTGTGGGAGCATGATGAAATGCCAGAAGACTGGCAAAAAGGTATAATATGCCCCATACATAAGAAAGGAGATGTCACAACGTGCAGCAACTATAGAGGTATCACGTTGTTGAGTACCGCCTATAAGATACTCTCCTCTATCCTACAAGACCGGATAACCCCATACGCTAAAAACCATCATCGGACAATATCAGTGTGGTTTCATTCCAGGCAAATCAACAACTGATCAGATCTTTACCCTAAGGCAGGCGATGGAAAAATGTCTAGAATTTAACATCCCAACATACCACCTGTTTATAGACCTTAAGGCCGCCTATGATAGATAGGTTAGGTTAGGTTAGGTTTATGTGGCTGTCAGGAAGACTACTGACACACTTAGACCACAGATAGGTCCGTTGTGATACCACGAATGAGCGAGGGAGTATTTCTTTAATTAAACCAGTTGGAGCTTCTTATGAGGCGGTGTAAAGATAGAATATCAACGTTCGACATATCGCTTGGATCGTCGAAAAAGAGATTACCCAGGTGTAATTTACGTCTTTGGGAGAGAGCTGGGCATGAACAGAGAAGATGGGTGATAGTCTCCTCCTCCTCCTCGTCCATGCAGCTTCTGCAAAAATCATTAGGGAATACGCCAAGTCTTATGGCGTGTCTTCCTATGAGGCAGTGTCCGGTTATGACACCAATTACGGAGCTAAGATGTAATCTGCTCATAGATAGCAGACATTTAGTATGTTTCTGATCTAATTTTGGCCAGATTTGCTTTGTCGCTACGCAGGTAGTAGTGTTTGTCCATCTTAAATTTGTTTTCTCTATGGCATTTAGTTTTAGCATGAGTTTGCTTGTAGCGATAGGTATACCAATATTCACCTTGTTAGGTAAAATCGGCAATAGGGTTCCATTTCTGGCGAGTTCATCGGCTTTGCAGTTTCCCTCAATGTCTCTGTGTCCCGGCACCCAGAAAAGGTGAATATTGAACTGTTCTGCCATCTCCATGAGAGATGATCGACAGTCGCGGGCAGTTATTGAGTTCGTGGAAACAGCACTGATTGATTTAAGGGCTGCCTGACTGTCTGAAAATATACGGATATCCTATACAGATATCACGTTTTCCCTTAACCAGGATAATACCTCTTTGATCGCCAGAATTTCCGCTTGGAACACACTACAATGGTCAGGTAGACGGAATGAGAGACTTAAATTTAGTCTGTCTGAGTACACGCCACCACCAACCCCATCTTTAGTTTTTGAGCCATCAGTATATAAATGAACTGATTCATCTTTCAAGAAACTCTCATTTTTCCAAGTGGATCTTGTCACGATATGTAACTTTGTCAAGGGCAGTCCACCATACTGCTACCCCGTTAGTATCGGTCTGATGACCGCTGTGTAGAGCCAGTGGGTTATGTATGGGGATAAGCCCCATTTATTTCCGATGGCTTTTTTGCAAGAGAAGAGTGCTACTGTGGCTTTCCTAAATCTTTCCTGTATATTTGCTTTCCAATGTAGTTTTTTGTCCAGGATAAGACCTAGATATTTAGCTTCATCTGAAAATCTTAGTGGAGTTCCCATAATTGATGGGGGACTTATTTGGGGAATTTTATATTTTCTTGTGAAGAGGACAAGTTCAGTTTTGTTTGGGTTTACACCCAGTCCGCATTTTTCTGCCCATTTGAGCATAATATTTAGAGCATTTTGCATTAATTCAACGAGAATTTGAGCATGTTTTCCCGATATTGCAATGGCAACATCGTCGGCATACGCGATCACTTTGAAACCTTCCTTTTCTAGGCTTTCTAACACCTCATTTACGACTATGTTCCATAGAAGTGAGAAAAGGACTCCGCCTTGAGGTGTACCTCTGCTGACAGATCTTCTTTCATGAGTGCCACCCAAAGATGAATTAATAATTCTACTTTCTAACATAATATTAATTAGGTCATTCAGCGAACCATGTATATCTAGTTTCTTCAGTGACGCTGCGATTGCTTGGTAGCTGACATTATTGAAGGCGCCTTCAATATCGAGAAATGCAACTAGAGTGTACTCTTTATGATGTAGTGAGTATTCGATGGTTCGTACCAGTGTATGTAAAGCCGTTTCTACCGATTTTTCTTTACAATAAGCGTGTTGTGCAGTAGATACCAGATGAGGATCTATAGCATTGCGCAGATGGATATCGATCAATCTCTCTAGGGTTTTGAGAAGGAACGATGATAGGCTAATTGGTCTGAGATCTTAAGATTTACCTGGGAGCATTTACCGGCTTTGGGTATAAAGATAACTTTTACCTCTCTCCATAAAGAGGGAATGTAAATAAATTTTACGCAACCAATTAGGATGATCTCTAGGATGGGTGTTATGATATCCGAGGCAAATTGAAGCTCTGCAGGTATTATGCCGTCGGGTCCGGGAGATTTGTAAGGATCAAAGCTGTTTATAGCCCATTTCAGCTTATCCTTAGAAATCAGACCAACAATATTTGCATGTGTGTTGCTTGATAATAATGAATCAATGCTATTTATATTTTGTGAGCTACCTGGAAAATGGGTGTCTAGTAGCAAGGTGAGCGGTTCTTCGCAAGAATTGGTCCAAGAGCCGTTAGCTGTCTTTAAGGAGCTAGGCATTGTAGGATTTTTTGATAGAATTTTCCTTAATCGTGAAGCTTCTGAAGTTTCTTCTATTTTTCCACAGAAGTTCCTCCAGGAGGTTCTTTTATTATTCCTTAATTTTTTTTTATAATTTCTTAGGGATTCTTTATAAAATTCCCAGTTCAGACTATCTCTAGAATGTTTAGCTCGGTTAAAAAGTTGTCTGCACTTTTTCCTGAGCAGTTCTAGACCCGAGTTCCACCAACGTGGTTTCTGTTTTCCTCTTATTTGAGTAAGGGGACAAGAAATGGCCATTGATTTACTGAGAGCTAGGGTGAGATCTTTGACTTTATCATCAAGATCATTTTTATCAGAAGGGATACTTAAGAGTGATGGTTTAACTAATCTTACTAAAGTTTCTCTATATAGTTGCCAGTTGGTTTTCCGATAATTTCGGAAGGCTGGCTGTTTTTTAGATTCTTCATCAAGACAAAATTGGATGTATCTGTGATCCGAGAACGAATGTTCCTTAGAAACTCTCCAGTTTTTGATCTTGTGATGAATCGTGTCGGAGACAAGAGTGATATCTAGAACCTCTTGTCGGTTTTTGGTAATAAATGTTGGTTCATTGCCAATGTTACTTACTATAAGGTTAGTACTTAGAATAAAATCAAAAAGTGACTCACCTCTGTCATTTATGTCTGTACTTCCCCAGACGGTATGATGGGCATTAGCGTCACACCCGATTATAAGTCAGACTTTCTGTCGTTCAGATTCCCTGATTAGTTCCTCTAGCTTGTCGCCAGGAAGAGGGCCAAGGTGGTCATGGCCGAGATACGCTGATGCTAACCAGTACGCCCCGTTATTGGTTTGTAGTCTAACTACGGTTACATCGCGATCGCTATAATCATTAATGCTACTTTTTACTAATATGCAAGATCTAGGGTCACCTTTATTTGATGCATACAGCAGGTAGTATCCGGGAGTCCTGAGTCCTTGAACAGTAGAATTTACAATCCAAGGTTCTTGGATCAGGACGATGTCTTCCCCTTTATTTTGTAGACGGAGAAGAAGGGAGGCCGAAGCCACTTTGGAGTGATGGGTGTTAATCTGAACTAACTGCACCATCTTGGTTGCAGCTAGGTGGATCAACCCCCACCACAGTTTGGTCGAGATCTGCATCGGAGTCGAAATCCGATTTAAGAAGGTCGTTCTCATTTGCGGAGTCAACAAAATCCATGTCGGAGTGTTTGTCGACGTTAGGAGCCTCTTCAACAGATGGCGGTTTTATATAAATGGAGGGCGACACAGTGGAGGAGGTGCATGGAGTATCTACCTCCATCGTCTGAAGGTCGATACCCGATGCATGTTCCTTCTCTGCAAATACATCCTGTGATTTTGATGGCATCGTGTTCGATGCGTTTTCCTTGTCTTTTTTATATACTTTAAGAGTTATGGTAGACCATCCAAACCTAACCACACCTTGGGTTTCAGCCAATGGAGCCAATGAGTCCTTATTTATCACCACGACGGCTGATCTATAAGAACCCCGTGGATCTTCAAGCTTTGCAACCTTCCAGTCGTGAGTAGGCAAGGATGGATTACCATACTGAAGCATCTTGAGGATGATTTTTTATTGGAGAGTTCTGCCGGGACATAAGTGCGGGCTCTCGGTCTGCACGGGACATTCTCCTTTGCCACAACCTCGAGTTTTGCATTTGGCCATAGGCCCTCTAACCTGCTGACAGCGAGTTTATACAGGTCACACGATCTCTCACCATCAAAGGCAACTAGCTTGACTCGACCTTGATACCATCCCGCATCCTCAAAAGTTGCAGGTTCCCCTGGATTTTCCAGCATGAGGGTCCAGTATGAGGCTTGGAGTTTGTTCAAAACCATTTGCCAATGATCGGGAGAGATCGCGCCATCTGCATTACTGCTGTCGATGACAGCTAGAATTGTTTTGTCTTTTAGCACGGCACTAAAGGACAGATCTTTCCTGCTGAAGGATGGAGCGCCAGCGGTGTTCGCCTTTGGCCTTTTGGGTTCCGGAGTGGTTCCCTCGGAAGACCTTAGTCGCTTTGACGTTAAGTCGTTGCAGGTCTGAAATTGGGCAAGTGTGTTTTGGTCCCAGGCAAGTTTTTCGGATTGCTTTGAGTCTAGTTCAGATGCTGGCAAGGCACCGACCACCTTCACTACCCTCGTAGCGTTCCTAAAATCTTTTCTCATTGTCAATTTCTTCCTCTTCTCTTTGGGAGTAGGTCTACATGACGTATTACTACTGCCAGCGAGGAGGGGAGCCTCCGTTGCGTTCGGAAGAGATCTACCTTGTCTTGTGGTGGGACCAACAGTCGTGGTCGAACCTTGAGCCAGAGTAGTAACCCCCGAATACACGAGAGGTTTTGTACTGGCGGTTTGTGTGGAAGTTCCACTAAGGGCTGCGTATTTCACAGCAGAAGAGAGGTTGGCAAGACCCTTGTCAGCTTTTTTGAGTCCTGCCGAGTTCGGAATTGGTATGTTACCAGCGGGCAGATTGCTATCTCCTCCGCAGGTATTAGCGTCTAGACTGTGGGACGCTCCACAACCCCAGGGTAGCTTGTTAACCTTTCCGGGAATTGTGGTCGTCATACTAGTCCTACCGCTATTTAAAGCTTTGTCAGTTGAAATGGCCAAAGTTTGTTTTTTGTTAGTGTCCTTGTTGTTATTTGTCACTTGCGACTTATCCTCTTTCGAGGCCAAGCCATCGCCGGCAGTCGTGACTCCTACCGACTTTTGAACTGATATCCCAGTTCGATTTTTGTTCTTTTTATTAACTTTTTCCATATTTAGTTTCAAGTCTTCATACTTGGTTTTGTTTTTGAGTTATGTTCGTTTGTGAGGCTCTGTAGCTGGATTGCTAGAAAACCCCACAGTTAAGCACCCCCACCACGACAAGGTCAACTCATAGGGGGTGGCCTATGATAGATAGCCAGGGTATAACTTTACAAAGCCATGAGAGAATTCGGCATCCCAAATATATTGACACGACTATGTAGGTTGACCATGACCAACGTAACAAGCCAAGTGAAAATAGCCGGATTGCTATCCAGACCAATCAACATCTTTAATGGACTCCGACAAGGATATGGTTTGGCCTGCCTCCTCTGGTGTTGGAGAAAGCAATCCGTGACTCTGGCACGGCAACAAGAGGGACCATCGTTGTGCCTCTGGTGGATGGCACAATTTATGCACTACTTTGTTTAATTTATGCACCACTTTGTGCAGCAATAAAAAACTTTGTAGTTTAAGATTAGCTTTAATTTATTTTATTTAGATCTAATTTTAATTTACTAGTTATAAGATTTTTGGTTTTAGGAAAATGCCGGCCACATTGAGAAGAGAATCGAGAGTGAATGTTTTTCTTAAAAACGGAAGAAGTATGGCAAATCTGGTTTTTGTGCCATAGTTTTCTTTGCTTTTAGGCTGTGAAATTAATACAGAAACCAAGGGAGTAATGTAGGTTCACACTTCGTGTTTACATGACCATGAGAAAGCTACATCACTCCCCGCCGTGCAAGTTTAAACTTTGAATTAAATTTAAAGTTAACATTTCTAAACGTGACTGAACGATTTAGCATTAGTTTATGCTAGATATATTTTGTAATTAAATAAAAATCGCACTACGAAAATTTAATTTAATACAATATTTATTTGATAAAAATAGTAGATATAGAAGTTATAGAACTTATCCAATAGGTTTCCAAAATTAAACAGAATTCACAAATTTATAATTTCAATGAGGTAAGCTATGTTACGGTTTAAAAATTTAAGTACATAAGAATGCTTTACAAAAATTTTACATTATATAAGCAAAAGAAAATTTCATTTTAAGTGTTGATAGACTTCAACTTTTCATCGTGGTGAATTTTTCAATATTTAATGCTGCTGCTCTGAACATCCTCCCCCCGTTGAAGACCGAGGGGGTTCAACTGCATCGTTGTGAATGGGTAGAGGGCATAGCTTTGCAACTGCTCGTCTTGTCGTCCCATAGCTTGTTCGAAGAATCGCCACTCGTGCAATATCATCAGCTCCTTTAATGATCTCGATCACTCTTGCTAATGGCCACTTCAAAGGGGGTAGATTTTCGTCTTTAATCAAAACCATATTGCCAACTGCTATGCTCGCTGATGATGATCGCCACTTGTTTCTTTCCTGAAGATTTGTCAAGTACTCTTTGCTCCATTTTTTCCAAAACGCTTGCTTGAGAAAAGATATTCGCTGCCATCTACTGAGACGATTGATATTCAGCATTGTAACGTCAGGCTCAACAATTGATGTGAATGGAGCGCCAACGAGAAAATGGGCCGGTGTCAGCACTTTAAGATCTTCAGGATTTTCTGTAATGGGATATAAAGGACGAGAATTAATTATTGCAGAAATTTGACAAACTAAAGTTCGAAGTTCTTCGAAGTTCAAAATTTCATTAGCTACAGATCGCCAAAAATGGAATTTGGCTAATTTAATTGAGGCCTCCCAAAGGCCTCCAAAATGTGGAGATCTAGGTGGAATAAACTGCCACTCAATTCCATCTTCTAGACACTGTTTTTGGACATCATGCATATGATTTTCGCTGAGAAACAATTTGCGAAGATCCCCCAGCTCGTTCTTCGCACCAACGAAATTCGTGCCATTGTCCGACCATATCGTTTTAGGTTTTCCTCTTGTACAGATGAACCTTTTTAAAGATGCCAAAAACGAAAGAGTGGACAAGTCTTTAACGAGTTCTAAATGAACCGCCTTGGTAGCGAAGCAAATGAATAAGCAAATGTAACATTTTACTGGTGGCCTGTTTTGTACTTCTGATTGGTAGTAAAATAGACCACAAAAATCCACACCAGTTACCAGGAAGGTTCGATTTCCTTGAACCCTTTCCAAAGGCAGACTACCCATGATGTGCTCTGCTAGTTTAGGCTTCGCTCGAAAACAACGCACACATTTGTTTATTACTCGACATATTGTTTTTCTCCCTCCAATTGGCCAATACTGGAGTCTGATTGACGCAAGCAATGACTGAGGTCCAGCGTGAAGAAATTTCTGATGAAAATGATCTATAATGGAATTCGTTAGTGGGTGGTTCATAGGTAGAATGATTGGATGCTTTGACTCGAAATCCAGCAGAGAATTTTGCAACCTCCCTCCTACGCGCAGCAAACCACAATTGTCGAGGAATGGATTTAGAGATTTGATGCTGCTATTAGAATCGATACTTTTCTTAGCTTCAAGTGCTCTATATTCAGCAGCTAAATGCACCTTTTGTACCATTCGCAACAAAATAATGTTCGCCTGTTGAATTTCATTGATGCTCAATGGGCCACTAGGCTTTGGCATGCTTGTGATTTTTGTAAATCTGTAGACATAAGCGTAAATTCTTTACATCTTCCAAAACGAGTTGAAATATTTACATTCCAATGTGTTATCAGTAAATTTAAATGTTGTAAGTAAGACTCTTTTACGGTTTTCTGGCAAATCTTCAACCAAAGCAGGACAAATAAGCCAATGTTGTTGGGAACCTCTAAGGAATAAAGGGCCATGCTGCCAAAGCGATGAGCTACTAAATTCTCTGTCAGTGGCTCCTTTTGACAAGATATCTGCTGGATTCATCAGTGAAGGAACGTAATGCCATGCCATGCCATTTGTCAACGTTTGAATTTTACTTACTCTATTTGCCACGAAAACGTTATAATTTGTTGGTTCTTCTCTAACCTAAAACAAAACAGTTATTGAGTCCGACCAGCAATGAAATTCACCATGAAATATGTTCAGATTAAATATAGATTGGACTAATTCAGCAAGAATTGTTGCGGCAGCTAATTCGAGTTTTGGAACCGTCAGTGTTTTAAGCGGGGCCACCCTTGATTTGGAGCAAAGTAATGATGTTTGAACTAAGCCATCAAGTTCAGATCTAATATAAATGCAAACCCCATATGCAAGTAGACTAGCGTCACAAAAAGCATGAAGTTCCAAATTCTAGGAAAGCTGAAACTTTCAACTAGCTTAAGTTCTGCGCAGTAATCTGTCCAAACAGATTGTAATGACTGAGGGAGACTTTCATCCCACATCACTTTCTCTTTCTATAAGACTTGTATATATATTTTTGCTTTTGCGATAACTGGACCCATTAGACCAAGTGGGTCATAAAATCGAGCAATAAAGGATAGAACAGTCCGTTTTGTTATTCTTTGATTTTCCAAAAATGAAACGAAAGAAAATAAGAACTGATCTGAATTCGGATCCTATGTAAGACCAAGTGTTTTTTTAATGTCACTACCATCATGGAATTTCAAAAATGTTTCTCTATCTTTTTCAGCTACATTATTAAGAACCATTGAACTGTTGGAGCACCACTTTCTTATTTTGAAATTTCCTCTTTGAAGTAGCTCCGAAGTTTCTTTCATTATTTCGAGTACTTCTTCAGTTGAGTTGCCACCCGAAATCAAATCATCGACATAAAAATCCCTACGAATAATTCGAGAGCCGATGGGGTACGGTATTTCTTCATCAAGAGCTAATTGGTGCATTGTACGTATGGCGAGGAACGCGGCAGGTTTTGTTCCATATGTTACTGTGTATAGTTTGTAATTTTTCATTGGATTCGAAGGGTTTTCCCTCCATAAAACGCATTGGAGATGGTTATCAGGATACTGAACTCGAACACAGCGATACATCTTACAAATGTCCCCAATCAAAGCAAATTTAAAAGTACGAAACCTCAATAATATGTCAAAAAGTTTGGGTTGAATTGTTGGACCAGCATGCAAAATGTCATATAATGACTTTCCAGACGAAGTGACTGCCGACCCATAAAAAACCACTCGCAGTTTTGTGGTGGAACTGTCGGCCTTCAAAACACAGTGGTGGGGCAGAAAATATGTGGTAACTCCTCGTTTAATTGAGTTCAGTAGAGACATATGTTTGAGTTCTTCATACTCTTTCATAAAAACGGAATAAAGAGCTTTTAATTCTGGGCGATGTTGCAGCTTTTTCTCTAAGTTTAAAAAACGACGAAGTGCTTGGTGGTATGAGTCTCCTAGCTGGCTTGGACATAATTTGAAGGGAAGACGTACCGAATATTCACCTGACTTCAAACGAAAAAGATTTTGTACAAAGTGGTTTTCGCAATCTAAATCATCTTTGCTAGATTATAAAAGTAAAAAACAAATTTGTATTCTTTATTGACCGCAAGTTTTTTGATAAATTAACAAACACACAAATAGTTTTAGTTTAGATTCATGTATTTATTAAAAAAATTATCAATGCATTTCGAGCTCATTATTGTGTGCTCATCTTCAGCGAGCGCTTAGTAAACACTAAATTCGAAAAAAAAAATTTTTATGAACTACGAGATCGAAGCGGCATATACCAAATCAGCTGCTCAGATTGTGATGCAAAATATATAGGCCAAACAAAGAGAGCGTTATCCGCACGCGTTGATGAACATTTACGTAGCGTAAGAAAAAAAGATTTTACAAACTCTGTTGCTGCACACGCTTACAATTTGGATAATTCACACCCACACAACAAGATTTCATTCGAAAATGTAAAACTTTTAAAAAATGTCAACAATCCAGCCAAATTAGATGCGTACGAATCTTTCTTCATTGCAACAACAAACAATCTCATGAACATTGAAAAAGAGATTATCGATTCACCGCTTTTTTATTTAGTAAATCATTAAAACAACTTTTTCTGCGTTCAAACTTCAAAACTTTTTTAAAAAAAATTTTCTCTTTTTCTCTCCCTCTTTTTTCAATTTGTCTTTTGTTTTTAAACCGTAAACTTACTATCTATGTTATATATTGATGTATGTATGTATATTAAAACTGTTACTCAGATCTCAGATGAGAGAAAAAAAATTGTCAAGATTGTAATTGTTACTCTTTTAAGTTAATTTTATTTTGTTTTTATCTCTTCATAAAAATTTTTCGAATTTAGTGTTTACTAAGCGCTCGCTGAAGATGAGCACACAATAATGAGCTTGAAATGCATTGATAATTTTTTTTAATAAATACATGAATCTAAACTAAAACTATTTGTGTGTTTGTTAATTTATCAAAAAACTTGCGGTCAATAAAGAATAAAAATTTGTTTTTTACTTTTATAATCTAACATTAGACCACAAACAAATCACGTTTTCCCGTTCAGTGATTAAAAATTGAACATTTAAACATCTTTGCTAGCTTTAGAAATATCTGAAGTACAATCCTCAACTTCCCAAAAACTCTTAACTAAATCGTGCAAATGGCTAGCTTCATCCAAAGTCTCTACAGCTAAATTATTTTTCGCAACTAGACAGGATTGCTTGCAAATTTGTTGACCTCCACCACAAACTAACCACCCTAAGATCGAAGCGGCATATACCAAATCAGCTGCTCAGATTGTGATGCAAAATATATAGGCCAAACAAGGAGAGCGTTATCCGCACGCGTTGATGAACATTTACATAGCGTAAGAAAAAAAGATTTTACAAACTCTGTTGCTGCACACGCTTACAATTTGGATAATTCACACCCACACAACAAGATTTCATTCGAAAATGTAAAACTTTTAAAAAATGTCAACAATCCAGCCAAATTAGATGCGTACGAATCTTTCTACATTGCAACAACAAACAATCTCATGAACATTGAAAAAGAGATTATCGATTCACCGCTTTTTTATTTAGTAAATCATTAAAACAACTTTTTCTGCGTTCAAACTTCAAAACTTTTAAAAAAAAATTTTTCTCTTTTTCTCTCCCTCTTTTTTCAATTTGTCTTTTGTTTTTAAACCGTAAACTTACTATCTATGTTATATATTGATGTATGTATGTATATTTAAACTGTTACTCAGATCTCAGATGAGAGAAAAAAAATTGTCAAGATTGTAATTGTTACTCTTTTAAGTTAATTTTATTTTGTTTTTATCTCTTCACAAAAATTTTTCGAATTTAGTGTTTACTAAGCGCTCGCTGAAGATGAGCACACAATAATGAGCTTGAAATGCATTGATAATTTTTTTAATAAATACATGAATCTAAACTAAAACTATTTGTGTGTTTGTTAATTTATCAAAAAACTTGCGGTCAATAAAGAATAAAAATTTGTTTTTTACTTTTATAATCTAACATTAGACCACAAACAAATCACGTTTTCCCGTTCAGTGATTAAAAATTGAACATTTAAACATCTTTGCTAGCTTTAGAAATATCTGAAGTACAATCCTCAACTTCCCAAAAACTCTTAACTAAATCGTGCAAATGGCTAGCTTCATCCAAAGTCTCTACAGCTAAATTATTTTTCGCAACTAGACAGGATTGCTTGCAAATTTGTTGACCTCCACCACAAACTAACCACCCTAATCTGGTTTTTTGAAGCAGTGGCAAACCTTCCCTCAAACGAATTTGTCCAACACACAATAATTCAAAGAAAAGGCCGGCACCTATGAGGACATCTATTTTTTGAGTTTTGAAAAATGTTGGGTCTGCGAGCTCTATATTGCGAGGAATGTTCCAGTTTACACAATTAACGGAATATGATGGCTGATTGTCGGTTATAGTGGGCACAATAATAGCTGTTTAAGAAGTCGTAAACCCTCCAACTCGCGAACACATGAACAATTCAACCGATTCATTTGAAACAACATCTGCTTCCCCTATACCAGATATAATCGTTGTCAGCTTCTCCTTTCTCAGATGTAGTGCTAATCAGTCGACTAGTAATACAGTGTAGTTGCGAAGCTGAATCTAAAATAGCTCTGCATGGAATGTTAGAACCAGCTCTATTTTTGATGAAAATTATAGCTGTGGCAATGAAGACGAAGTTTTCAGACCGATTCTTTAACGCTCTTGAGTTTACAGGACTATGAGAAGAAGAAATCAGGGCCGTACTTGAAGGAACCGGTGACTGAAGCGATTGGACTCGGCTATGTGGAAATTCAACAACAGGCTTGAGGTGGAGCAAAGTATGGTGTTTAAAATGACAAATACTACAGCGGCGTGATTGGCATTTGCTAACGAGATGCCCTTTCTTTAAACAATTCAGACACAACGACCTTCTATTTACCTCTTCATATCGAATGGCTGGCGAGAGATTTTTAAACGATTGTCAATTGTAAATGTTATGATATGAAGAATTGCAAAACTCGCATGTCTTAGCATTGGTGCAATCAGAAGCTACTAGTACTTTTCGACTAAAATTTGTATTTGGTTTTTTGCTCACCTGTTTGCTAGATGTTTCTTTTACCATAGCATTTTCCACGTTTTCTAGAGTTCGACATCTCTTATCCAAAAAGCTTGACATTGAATCCCAAGTAGGTATCGTGTTGATTTGTGTTTGTTCCTCCCATTTAGTCTGCGATGTTAAATCCAGCTTCTGACCAACAAGATGAATGAGTAGACCATCAGCCAACCGCTCCTTAGTTCCCATGGTGTTTAAAGCTCGTAAATGGGAGCTCACTTTGTCGCTTAATTCTCGGAGACCGGCCACTGCACCTGTTTCTACTTTCTTCAACCCAAAAATGTCCTTGACATGAATCTGAGAACTTAAACGTTTATTATCATATCTTTCTTGAGCATTTCAAGAGCTAAATCATAATTTTTTTCATTTATTTCAAGAGAATTTACTGTATCTAATGCTGGTGATTTGAGGCTAGATTTTAGGTACTGAAACTTCTCGATTTTGGTTAACTCGTTGTCATTACCAAACACAGTCTGAAACATCGAATAAAAATCCAGCCACTCTGCATAATTACCAATAAATGTTGGAACTGGTAGAACTGGGAGTCTTGATTTGGGCTGCGTAACGATGAACGAGGGTTGAGAATCATCTAATGAGAACTGCCTAACAGTGGTAGATTGACGAGCTCCAAATGCACGACGACGTTCATTGAGCTGACGATTAATTGCTGTTTTTGTATCTACGAAATTCTCAAAAAATAAAGCACGTGTGTTACTATCAATTTCATCTAAATCCTCTTGTTCTAAACTACTCTGGACAACTTCGAAATTTCGCTCCAAGCGAATAACCAATTCTAGTCTTACCAAAAGTCCCGCTTCATCGATGTCATTTAGGTACTCTGGTGTGAGTAAATTCTTTAAATCACTCAGCTGTTTTACAATTGATGTACTTTTGCGCTTGAAAAATGTTTCAGCCATGATTGATTTTATATTAATTGATTAATTTTATATTAATTGATTGGTAAGTAGCTGAATCAAGTCACGCGATTTAAACAAAGGATAACGGCTTATATCAATAACAGCAAATTGAAATGATCAACCAACGATACGATAAAACAGTTCACCGAAAATGTTTTACTCCAGAGAGCTTTTATGACGTATGACTTTGCGGTATGTATTATAATTTTTTATGCTGTTGAATGTTTAATCGATAGATGATAACGTTTTTGCTTGAGACGAAAGAAAGCAAGCGAGAGCAAAGTATATTAAAGCTTTCTTTATGCAGTTTCACAGTATGCGACAAATATGATTTGATTAAGCACCGAATTATGCAAAATTATGCGAAAATGTTTGAATATTTTTTTGATTTACAGTATTCAACGAAAGAAAATCACGTCGGGGTCACCATGAACGATCTATTATTAGTTTATGCTAGATATATTATGTAATTAAATAAAAATCGCACTACGAAAATTAAATTTAATACAATATTTATTTGATAAAAAAAGTAGATATAGAATTTATAGAACTTCTCCAATAGGTTTCCAAAATTAAACAGAATTCACAAATTTATAATTTCAATGAGGTAAGTTAGGTTTAGGTTTAAAAATAAAAGTATATAAGAAAGCTTTACAAAAAATTTACATTATATAAGCAAAAGAAATATAATTTTAAGTGTTGATACACTTCAACTTTGCATCGTGGTGAATTTTTCAATATTTAATGCTGCTGCTCTGAACAGTGACCGTGCAAATTATTGTTTCAATGTGAATACATGATAATGAAATATATACAAATGTTTTTACATAATTATCATAAAATAATGTATGAATTCATAATTTATTATTTTTATATTTTATGTTGTACAGTGAGTTTTACAAATGTTGGTAGAAGGCCTTATAAAATTGAAATTTGTTTTTGGTAGAAGACCGTACATTGTTTTTGTTTTGATTTTTGTTACATTTTTTTATATATGATAATGAAAATTTTCAATTTAAAATGAAAGTGACTTGTTTTGTATTTATTTTCGACTCATTTTCATTTGTACAAAACGCTGGCTTTAAACGGTCAATTGAAATTAATTGTTTTTTTTTTTCGTTTATAAGTATTAACATTGTATTTTCGAAGCGGTCAATTACCTCGAACGGGCCTTTATACGGTGGATTAAGGCTTCCACGATTCACCTCCTCCCGAAGAAAAACGTATTTACAATTTTTTAAATCTTTTGGAACAAAGATGTATTTTTGTTCACGATTTCTTTTCGGACACGATCGGATTTGCGAAATAGCTTGAGTGATTTCTCGAGCTGTCGTAGAATTTGAAATCGGATTTAAGGGTTTTGGTTCGATGAGTTCTGCCGGTAATCGTAAGTTTTGTCCGTATAGTAGTTGGGCTGGCGTTACGGTTAAGTCGTCAATTATTGTCGAGCGGATACCAAGAAGAGTCCATGGTAGGTTTGAAAACTAGTTTTGTTTGTCTTCGTGCGAACGTAAAGCTTCTTTAAGCTGTCTATGGAAGCGTTCGACAAACCGTTAGCTTGCGGATGATATGTTGTCGTTCGGATTCGTTTTGTACCTAAAGTTTCGGATATCTCTTTCAAAAGGCTTGACTCAAATTGAGTTCCTTGATCAGTAGTGATCGTTTGAGGTACTCCAAATCTCTAAACCCAGTTTTGAACGAAAGCTGTTGCTACTGTTGGGGCATTCATGTTTTTGATTGGAATGGCCTCGGGCCATGAAGAAAAACGGTCTCTTATGGTTAAAAGGTAAGTAAAACCTTGCGATGGTGGTAATGGACCAACCAAATCCATATGGATATGTGAAAATCTACCTTCAGGAACAGGAAACTTTCCATGTTCAGAAGTCGTATGTCTGGTAATTTTTGATTTTTGACAAGAGATCCAACTTTTCGTCCATCGAATGACATCACCGTTCATCTTAGGCCAAAAATATTTTGCAGTGATTATTTTTCGCATTGCTTTTGAACCTGGATGTGAAAGTTTGTGATGGTTGTCAAAAATTGTTCGGCGGAAAATGTCGGGAATGTAAGGACGATTTTTTCCGGTAGACGTTCGCACCAAATTTCAACATCATTTAATGGAATATTACTTTTTATCAAAAGTTGGCAACTCTGTCACAACATAAAGTTGAACTTCTGTATACCTCTTGTAAATAAAGTGTTTTAAAATATAAACAAATAAAGTTTAAAAGTATATTTTTAAAGAAATTATTGTCTAAAGTGCTACAGATTGAGTGAGAATTTTGAAAAATTGAAATTTATGTATTAAATCTATAAAATTTAAGTTTCTAATTCAAAACTGTTCACATTTCACATAACGTCATATACCTACATATTTAACATAACATAATTTTGCATTAACGGAAATCTCTACTAGATGAATCAAAATAAAAGAAAAATCAACGAAATATCTCCTGAAATCTACCCAGCAACACAAAAAAAAGATAAAAATATGTCTTCATTAGTCGGATCTATGACTATTGACGAATTAAATAATTTGTTCTCCTCAAATCTCAAAAATGTTGCTACCAAGGATGACATTTCAGAGTTGCGGTGCGAATTAAGTGAGGTTAGGAGGGAGAATTGCCAATTGAAAGAGACGGTGGATGCACTCGGCAAAAGATGCAATTTGCTCCAAGATGAAATAGACCAGCTTAAGCTATCCGCAAATGAATCCAACTTAATCATCAGATTGAAAAATGGATCTGCTGATCCAATATCAAAAGCCGAGAAAATTTGCAGAAATATATCCGCCACTGAAAATATTATCACTGCACAAGAGATGAGACAGATTGCTATTAACAATGATTTTGTTACTGTTTTGGCTGAGTTCAGGATTAAGCAATCTGCATTTCAAGTTCTCAAAAATGCAAAAAAACTAAAAGGAACTGGAATTTCTATTAGACGAGACTATCCACTTAAAATTCGACAAAAACGCAGCAAGCTTTTGCAATTGCGCAAGCATATACAAGACAAACTTTGGTCTTTGAGACGGAGCTCCTTCATAATCGGAATCGTTTTTGCCCGACGTTGTCGAATATTGAAGGGCAGATCTCTATGAATGCTTATGTTTGTCCCTTTAAGCTTTTTTGCATTCTTAAGTACATCCCAAGCTGATTCCTTAGATCTCATTTTCACAATCACTGTGGCATTTTTTGGATCCCGACAATGTACCCCATACGCAGACTCGACAACTTGATTTGGGCTGACACCTAACAAACCAGCGCAGATTGATTTTGCTTTTTCACCAACGTCTACTTGTTTCTCAACAGGTAGGTGTATAACTAGGTTGGATTCTTTTTTGCAAAACTCTGTCCATTTGTTCCTCAAGCTGTTTGTTGCGTTGTTCTAAATAACAAACCTTTTGCGATATTTCCTCGTGACGCACATTCAATTCGGAAATCTGTTTGTAAAGCACCTGCAAATCTGATTTTGAAGCTAACTGTTCGACGAGCTTCTTATTATTTTCAATCAGAATTTCTTGCATTCTTTCATCAGTTATGCCATTATTAGATCCCATAGCGAGTGTTGTTTGCGTATTGCTCAAGCTTAGGTGTCTTTTCTCGTTCCCTGGTTGTTCTGGAGAAGTTTGAGAAATTCCTCTTTTTAACATTTAGAGGTTAGCTTTTCAGAAGATTTTTTTTTTTCTTTGCCTTACAAATGACTTAGAAGTTAAAACTTACTTAGCAGATATATTCTTTTGAAAGATTTTTTTCTTATTTGTTGGTCAGAACGTTATTCAAAGTTTTAATATGCACTTTTCACACTTTTTATCAATTTTTTATTGGGAGCTAAATTTGTTTGCTTTTACCTTGGCAGATGACAGATAGAAATATTTAATTAGAACCGATGGAGGTATTTACAACACCTGGCGTGAAATAGCGTCAGATTGTGGAGTAAATCTAACAATTAGGATGGACGAAGAACCTACAACTCTCAGACAGAAATTTAACACAGTACTGGAGAATTTGGGCAGAGTCTTGTACGACAGATACGTTGAAGATGCGCAATCCTCACTATTTAGAAACTACTATAGAAAGCTTAATCACTACTTAAATGAAAAAACCTATTTTCTGAATTGTAAATCTGTCGAAAAAATCAGCACGATATTTAAAATCAGAGGTGAATTGATTAGTCTTAACTTCATCCCCCACCGATCTGACCTTCCAACACTATGCGACCTTTGTAATATGAAAACAAGAGAAGATATTTACCATTTTCTTTCGATATGTCCAATTCTAAAAGAATTCCGCTTTATGTTTTATGGAAAAAACACCTTAGATGAAGTTGAAACACTTAACATTTTAAATGGAGAACTAGGATGGGATGTTTTATACAACTACACAGCAGCTGCACTTCGTTACAGAAGATGTATTATTGAGGGAGATTTTTAAATGTATTATATTGTCAACCTGGTAGACGGCTCTAAGCCAAACCAATTAGGCTAAGATTATTCAATCTTTGTGTATTATTTATGAAAAAAATAAAGGTCAATTAAAACTAACTACAAGACAAACAACCACGATTAAAAATGTCCCTGCGCGACGATAAACTGCGAGTTGAAGATGCAGTTTTTCAATGAAATGATGGCCAGCAAAAGTTTTTCACAGATAAGGAAGATCTAATGAAAAATGTATTGTACAAACATAATTTGGATGAACATTTCTTCGAAAATATATTTTTACAGATTGTTCATAACAATCAAAACCAAAACACACGAGCTGTCAATAACCAACGAAATATGTCAGACGAAGATAGCTGCGGTTCATCAACGTCGAAATCTACTACAATGGGGGAAAACGGAGTAGAGCAATGTGGAGCTTCGCATTCAAGTGTTAAAACTTTAGCACATTCTAATTCTAATGTTAAAAATAATAATTAGGTTAAAGCCGTCTGTCAGAATTATGAATTCACAAAAATTAGAATTTTAAGTTATAATATTGGAGGTTTAAGTAATAAATTAGAAGTAATAGATTTTATAAATTTTGTTAATCAGTATGAAATAATAATATTAATTGAAACACATGTAACTATTGAACATTGTAAAAAAATTGAACTAAATATCGATGAATACAACTTAAGGTGGATACCAGCAACTAAAATAAATAGGAAGGGTGGTGCTAGTGGAGGTATACTCATAGGGTACAAGCATAATCTTAAAAGCATCAACTGCTCTTACAAGCAAACAGGAGACTTGATTTCAGTGGAAATAAAGATGGATCGACACGTATTTAATCTAATCCCTATATATCTCAACTGTAGAAACTGGGAAAACGATTTTATGAAGTTGGAAGACAATTTATTTAGCAGTAACTTATCCAACATTTTAATGATTGGAGATTTCAATGCGCGAACAGGCGTTCTAAAAAGCGAGAGTACGCTAATGGATAGGAGTCATTGTTTGAGAGATGTGTTGATCAAAAGGGAAGGAAGAAGAGTTGTGGACTTATGTAACTCCTTTGGACTTAGCATATGCAATGGAGCTACGGATGGTGATAAATTAGGAGATTTTACGTTTATAGGATCGCAAGGAAACTCAGTGATCGATTATGCATTGGTGTCGGGTGAATGGAACAACGTGATGGACGAATTCGAAATTCTAACTGCAATACATTCTGATCACCTTCCGATACAAATGACATTTAATTCCAACAAGAATCAAAGGCAACCAGAAGCGCCACCCACACGGCTCAAATTCAAGTGGAAAAATGCATTTGCATATAGTTATGCAGAAGGTTTAAATAATGCACTCCTGGTACAAACAAGAAATTCTGTGGAACCCAATTTAGAGGAACTTGATGAAATTGTTAAAAACTCGATACCAGCAAAATGTTGGCCATCAAATACCAAAACCACAATGCAATATCGGGAAAAATGGTTCGATAAAGACTGTTTGGATGCCCGCAGAAAATCATTTGCCTGGTTAAGATTGTTTAGAAGATTTCCAGATAACTCTTTCTTTAAAAAACAATATCTTGCCTTGAACAAATACTACAAAAAAGTTCTTAAGAAGAAAAGACAAATATATTCTACAAACATTGCTCGAGACCTTGCAGGCTGCAGAAATACAGGAGAGTTCTGGAAAAATGTTCGGGAAATCAACAAAAAAAACAAAGAAACAAACTGTGGCACCACTTGAATTGGATGACTTAGTGCAACACTTTAAGAGGTTAATGGTTGATGGTTTCTCTTAATACTTCCAATTTGCTAAACCTTATATCCAGAACGAAGACTTGGATGCCCCATTTTCATGTTTAGTACCTCAAATAGTGTTAAATGAACTCCAAAATATTAAGTCTCCGGGCACAAATGGAATACCCCAAGAATTTTACAAATTCAGCACCTTTCTTTTCGTCGAAATCTAACTAAAGCCTTAAACAAAGCATATGACAGCGCTTGTATACCTGATTGTTTTGAAGAGGCTATCATATGTCCCATTTTTAAAAAAGGTGACAACAGAGTTCCATCTAACTATAGAGGGATATCATTTCTAAATTCTTCAACGAAAATTCTTGTTAAACTTGTTTCCAAACGGCTTTACAACTGGGTGAAGAGTAACAATTTGTTGAGTGAGGCACAAGCTGGCTTTCGGGAAAATTATTCTACCGTTGATCAAATTTATTCGCTTACCAACATAGCCGACATATTTAAAGGAAACAAAAAGAAGCTTTATGCATTCTTTATTGACTTTCAAGCAGCATTTGACACTATAGACAGGAATGCACTAATGCTGAAGCTTTACAGTAAGGGAGTCTCGACGAAGTTTGCAAACATATTAGAAATTTTATATGACTCAACAACATCCGCAGTTGTCCTTCGAAACAAAATTTCAGAACAATTTCAGATTGAAATAGGTTTGAAGCAAGGCTGCAGCTTAAGCCCCTTGCTCTTCGCGCTGTATATCGACGATATTGAAGACATCTTGCAAGGTGGAGCACGATTTTCAGCTGATCTTTTGATCAAAATATTGATGTTTGCAGACGATATTGTTGTGCTGGCTGAGTCGCCCGGAAATCTCCAATTGATGATCAACAGATTGTTCGAGTACTGCAACAAATGGAAGCTACAGGTAAATCTTAATAAGTCAAAAATAATGATCTTTCGCAACGCTGGAGGCCGAAACTGTCACAACGAATCTTGGAAATTCGGAGAGCAAAATATTGACGTCGTCAACGAGTACAACTATCTTGGGGTACGGATTTCTAGAAGTTTAAACTGGAAAAACCATATATTGGACAAACTGGCAAAATCTAAATGTCCTCTTAATGCAACCTGGAAGAATGTTATGCAATGCCAAGATGTCGAATATGATGCAAAATATAGTATTTTTAAAACAACAGCAAAAGCAGTCATGTGTTACGCAACTCAAGTCTGGGGACACAAAGAGTTTGAAGAAGTAAAGCAGCTTTTAAGATACTTTCTTAAACGAACTTTGAGGCTACCGAATAGTACCGCTAACCACATTCTTATGCTGGAGACGGGCCTTTCACCCTTGTTTATTTCAACCCTCAAAATGCAGATAGACTACATATTAAGAACTATCGAAATGGATGACAGACGTATACCAAAACAAATAACAATGCTGGTTATCAGAAGGAAAACATCATGGTATGAGTCTTGGAGTAACTTAGCCGAGTACTGTGGACATTCGCTCTCACTTTAAGATGACAGAATAGACAAGTGAAAAAGCGAACTTTATCGCTTAATTAGTTTGGTAGACGAAATGAAACGAGAAAACTATGTTGAGAAAGCCAGAAGTTCATTTCATAATAACATATATGCCCAACTTGACCACAACTTGGCAGCGAATAATTATTTCAGGGTGGAGTACTCAACCGACCTCTTAACACTCATTTTAAAAGCACGGGGAGAGTTACTTCCCCTGAACTATATACCGCACAGATGTGCGATGTACGAGAAATATGTGAGCTTTGTAACCTTGGAGAGAAGGAAGATATGTTTCATTTTCAGGGTAGATGTCCGATCCTTGTAGAAACTAGAAGAAGTACCCTTGGGAAAAATTATCTGAGTGATACAGAAATGGTTAATATTCTTAACGGTGGGAGTGATTGGAACAATTTGTATCAATATATAAAAATAGCACTTAGTTACCGAAAACGTATTTTTGATGAGCTTTTAAAAAAAAATAAAAAATTTAATTGTATAATGAAAAACACTGTACTTTTATTAAATTAAACATTATTGCCAACTGGCAGACGGCGTATGCCATGTCATGTAATGAATGGAAAACATTTGTAAATTATTTGAAATAAAATCATTTGAAAAAAAAAAAAATTCGAAAAGTGGATTTTCACGCTTTAAAAGCGTTTTAAGTTCGTCGTAATTTTTTTGCTCTTTAGCCAAACTCGGAATGCTGACATTTTTAAAATTTATCAATTCGACGTATAATCGCGATAAAGTGTCAGCGTTGATATTTTGTGTGCCTTTGATATAGCGAATATCGGTTGTGAATTCAGCGATAAATTCTAAATGGCGAGTTTGACGAGGCGATTTTTCTGTTTTTGAGCAGACGGCGTTTGTGAGCGGTTTGTGGTCGGTAAAAAGAGTAAATTGTCTACCTTCCGAAAATGTTTGACGTTTTTAAATATCGCTAGAAGTTCGCGATCGAACGTAGAATATTTTCTTTCGGCGGGGCTCAGACGTGTGGAATAGAAACCCAATGGTTCCCAACAGTCATTATGGTATTGCTGGAGGACTCCTCCGATAGCGTCGTTAGAAGCGTCTACCATAATACTGATTTGCGCTAGAGTCTTTGGATGAAAAAGCATAGTGCGTTGCGATAGATCTCGCTTGAGAACTTGGAACGCTTCTTCACACGTGTCTGGCCATTGAAAAATTGGTTTTGCTTTTAATTTTTTATCGATTTTAATATTTTTTAACAACTCGTAAAGGCATTTGGCTTTAGACGCCATACTTGGTATAAAACGATTATAAAAGTTAATCATGCCAAGGAAACGCTGTAGTTGTTTGATAGAGCAGGGACTAGGAAAATGTTTATGGCTTTGACGCGTTCTTGCGAACGAATGATTCCACGTTTGAAAATGTTGTAACCCAAAAAATTGAGCTCGTTTACTCCTAGTTCGCATTTTGTCACGTTGACGTTAAGTCCGTGCTCTTGCAATTTACCAAAAACTTTACGCAAATGCGTCTTGTGTTCCTCGGTTGATTTGCTTGAAACAAGTATGTCGTCCAAGTAAACGAAAACAAATGGAAGATCGCCTAAAATGCTGTTCATAAAACGTTGGAAAGTCTGCGCACCGTTGCGCACTCCGAAAGGCATTCGAAGAAATTCGAAAAGCCCGAAAGGTGTTATAACCGCAGTTTTATGAACGTCTTCCTCTGCAACCGGTATTTGGTGGTAAGCGCGTACCAAATCAATCTTCGAATAGATTGAGCAACCGTCGAGGTTAGCAGAACAGTCTTGAGCATTTGAAATTGGATGTTTATCAGGAATTGTCGCTTGGTTTAACCATCTGTAATCACCACGTGGTCGAAAATCGTGTGGATCTTGGAACCATATGAAGCGGTGAAGCGACATGTGATTCAGAAACGCGACAGATACCCAAACTGACCATTTGTTGAAACTGCGTTTTGGCAATTGCCAATCTATCCGGATTGAGTCTTCGTGCGCTGGCGGAAGGCAGTTGACCATTTATTGTTATTCGGTGAACAACGTTATGTTTTACCGGTAACGTGAAGTCTGGCGGAGCTTTGAGCTCAGGAAACTCATCCAAAATGGCACCGAATTTGCTAGGAATTGAAAAAAGTTTGGGAGAACAGATGTTTGTGCATTTTAAAAGACAGTTTACTTGAAGTTTGGTTTTCTTATCCACTATTCTACGGCTGCTAAGGTCGACGATCAAATTAAACTTGTGAAGAAAATCAGCACCTATAATATTGTGATCGATATCAGCAATCACGAAAGTGAAATCGAAAGCGCGCCGTAGATTTAAATCGACTGTTAGTCGTTTGCAACCGTATACGCTGATTTTTCCACCGTTCGCTGTAAGGAGAATGAACTCACTTGGTTCGCTTAAATGATGGCATACTTTACGAGGTATTATAGAAATTTCGGCACCGGTGTCGATTAAAAATTGTAGTTTTGAATTTTTATCTTGAATAAAAAGACGGCGTGAAAAGTTTGCCTCGCTCATAGCCGCGTCTGAGATTTGGCGTACTAGTTTTTTGACTTTTTATTGGCATTAAACTCAAAGGTACAGTTTTGTTTTGCACAATTTTGCGCATTGATACCGAACTTCGTATGGAACCAGCAAAACGATTTGTTTTCATTCGTCCTGCTTGGCGAACGGTGGCTACCTGTGGCTCTATCGTGGGAAAAACGTCTGGACGCCCTGTTAAAACGATTTGCATTAGCATAACTTGTCTCGAGTTTTTCGATTTTTAATACAAGTTTTTGTAAAAGTGCATTATCAGATGTCTGATGTGCGTTAGTTTGCGAAATTTGTGAACTGTTGCCTTGGGAGGAGTCATGGAGTCTGTCAGCTAACGCGGAGAGTTCATTTTCAGTTTGTGTACTCTCCACCGCCATGAGGCAAACGCGTATGTTTGATGGCAGTCGATTTAACCATAGCTTTTTAACTAGTGGCGCATTCACCAGATTTTTGCCGCTCTCTAGACTCTCCATGCTCCTATAAAGCCCAGATGGCTTCATGTCACCAAGTTCCATTTTTGTTAACAGGGCGTCCAAACGCCTTTCCGCGCTGTCGCGATTTCTTTCTAATAAAACTTTTTTCAAATGCTCATATTTTTCCATGGCAGGAGGTGAGACTAAAATATCAGCAACCGACTCCATAGTCTGATTATTTAGTGAAGCCACTTTTAGTGGCTTCACTGGACCAAATCCTTGAACCGATTGCAAATTGAAACGGTTAAACCGGTAAAGAGAAAAAAAATTACACGCGGCAAAAATGTGCGGGAGAAGATGAACGGGATTCCGAATCAACCGTATGTCCGTTGTAAAAGAAAAATATAAGCGGTTAAATAAACCGCACGCGAAAAGCCAAAAGAAACTGTGTCGAATTACACTATTTCATATAATATGCATGTAAATAAAATTTTTTGTATAGATACCAAGCAAATGTTCACTTCACCAAATAAAGAATTTTAGATATTTCTTTTATAAAAGAGTACTACTTTTATTGAATATATTAGTATAAAATTTTATATTTTGTACTCACTGTACTGTATTTTATAAAAAAAAAATCTTGATGATCGTTGTTGTAGCTGCTAGATGATGTCGGCGCTCCGTTGGACAAAATTGCTTGTGATCTGCAACTCTTGTCGAGGTGATGTTCCCTGGTAAAATTTTATTGAGCTCGTTAGGTAGCCTTTTGCGGACCAACAGTAAGTTCGTTGAAAGACAAGCTGCTGTAATTGTTGCCGGGAGTTATCACTTGAGTAATTGAAAAGCGGGTGTCTGCTTTTCGAATGGCGGCTGTCTGCTTTTGCAAAAAAAAAAAAATATTTTGAACAAAATTGTGTGGGCTTAATAGACGACGTATTCGCTGTGCTTTGTCGTAGGGCAAGATTACCGCCCCCAAAGACAAGTAGCTGAACGTGAGCTGCCTGATAACAGTGCTCTGTTGTCGGGTGTGCACCCAGTGGGCGCCTTGAATGCACGAAATAAAAAAAAAAAATGTATGGCACGTTCCTACAGAATGATGGCAGTGCTTCGTCAGGGTCACCAATTTGTGCCTCTGGTGGATGGCACAAATTGGTGGATGGCACTTTGTAGTTTAAGATTAAATTTAATTTATTTTATTTAGATCTAATTTTAATTTATAACTAGGATTTTTGGTTTTAGGAAAATGCCGGCCACGTTGAGAAGAGAATCGAAAGTGAATGTTTTTCTTAAAAACGGAAGAAATATGGCGAACCTGGTTTTTGTGCCATAGTTTTCTTAGCTTTTAGGCTGTGAAATTAATACAGAAACCAAGGGAGTAATGTAGGTTCACACTTCGTGTTTACACGACCATGAGAACGCTACAATCGTCAACAGGTCCAGCCAGATACTGGCTTACGCAGACGACATCGACATCATCGGAAGAACCGAGCAAGCTGTACACGATTCCTGTATCCAGATCGAGCAGGCGGCACAAAATCTGGGGCTGCACATTAGTGAAGGTAAAACATGGTGGCGTTGATAGCGAGAGGAACAGTTGGTCAAACAATCAAGGTAGCGGAGCACGAATTTGAAGTGGTGCAATCCTTTAAATACCTTGGGTCAATAGTAGCAGCCGATAACAATATAGAAAAAGAAATACGCGGGCGGCTTCTCAAATCCAACAGAGCCTACTACAGTCTGTCAAAGCTCTTCAAATCCAGAAATCTTACCATAACTTCAAAACTACTGCTGTACAGGACCATGGTCCTGCCAGTACTCACATATGGATCCGAGACTTGGGTGCTTAGCAAAAGGCACTCTGAACTCTTAGCCGCGTTCGAGAGAAAAGTCTTAAGGAGAATTGTTGGCCCAATATGTGAGGAAGGACGATTCCGGAGACGGTACAATCCTGAATTGCACGCAATCTACCTTGAAGCAGATATCGTGACAAAAATTAGGCTCGGTAGACTCCGGTGGGCAGGGCACCTAGCTCGCATATGCGAAGAGGAACCTGCTCGGAAAGTTCTTTGTGGTACATTCTATGGCAGACGACAGCGTGGTAGACCATGCTTGCGCTGGAGACATGGCGTAGACCAGGACGCCCGGAGCCTTGGGGTGCGCAACTGGATGGCGTCAGCTCGAGACCGGGATAGGTGGAGAGACTTGTTGAAGAAGGCCAGGACCGGACCTCGGTTTTCGAGCCGATGATGATGATGATGAAAAAATTATAAATTTTTTTTTTTTTAACTAAAATAGTTAAATTTTAAGCTCTTAAAATAGATAACTTCGTACAAACTCTTACGATTTTTCATGGCACTCGAGGAGGCACAAAATAAAATTACAAACTGAATTTATTTCATTGAGTAATTTAAACTAAAGACAATAAAATTTAATTCATCGAGTGAAATTAAATTCATCGAAATACCTACGCAGGAAGCAATTGTCTGGAGACATCACCACCCAAGAGCTAAGGCTCCATTTTTAATTTTATTAAAGCCGATCAGCATACTAAATGCACGAAAATTGCATTTTGCAAAGAGTGCAAAAGGAAAGTGGCATCAAAACAAGACGATACGTCAACAGAGGTATTTAAAAAATTGAAAGTGCATAATAATAAGCAGAATAATTTAATTGTAAAAAATTTGATTGTTTTGAATCGATTCGCAAAATTTATTGCTTCTTTAAAATCAAATAAAACTGCACACACTTTCAATCTTTGTAATTTTCAATTAAATTCTATATTGTGGTGAATAAAAACAAACAAAAAAATTTGTTGAAATAAAATTAAGTAAGTACATATGCACACATTTATAATAATAAAAGTGAAACCAAATATATTGTTAGGTTTTATCTTGGTTCGATCTATTAAATAAAATTTATTTCCGTTTTAATACAACTCACTTTACGTCTTTCACTTTTAATTCCACTTAATATTTCAAAACACTCTTTATTTCCTTTTTACTTTCTTTATTTAAATTCAAACTTTGTCACTTTCAAATTACCGACTTGTAGACGACTAATTTAAAATTTAAACTGACTCTTGTCGCATGGTGCGCTCGTTTTTATAGTGGCTGCACCATTCAGGACTCTGCTTTAGAATCTTCTAGCACAGTGCCAGTCAGAGCCTTCTGGAGCTTTCTAGTCTGTGGTCTTTCGTTAAAAAATGGGGTTTCGTTAACTTCGTTGTGGCTGTCACTTTAAATTGGAATCACAATGGTGAGTTTACGCAAACAAAAAACTAAAACGGAGAACATCTTATAGAACACGTTACATTGCCCTCCTTTTAGGATTGTTCGCCCCGAACAATTTCTTCACCATCTTCTCCACTGTAGTCGTATAGCCGGTCAATGTGAACAACTTGTGGCTTACCTCTTAGACCGCGCTAAATTTGGTTAACCACATCATTGATCCTTGTAAGAACACGGTAAGGTCATTTCCAGTTTTGTTGAAGTTTTGGTGACAGTCCCTTTTGTCGATGAGGATTATACAGCCACACTAGATCTCCCTCATGGAAAGGTTTCGTTGTGGCGTTTGCATCATAGCGTGTTTTCATACGGTCACTAGCTAGCTTTATTTAAGTCCTTGTCCTGTCATGGATGTCAGTGAGTTTTTCCGGACATCCGAATTTAATTTTGCTAGGCAACCGGATATTTGTACCAAATACAATTTCTGGTGGAGTGAGACCAGTTGTGCTGTGCACCGCATTTTGGTATGCCAGTCTCGTTGGAAGTCACCTACTACTTTGGAGAGGTGTTCTTTGAGAGTCCTGTTGAAACGTTCAACTATTCCGTCAGACTGCGGATGAAGTGGTGTTGTTCTCGTCTTCTTAATGCCAAGAAGCGAACAAACCTCTTGAAAGATTTTGGATTCGAAGTTCCTTCCTTGGTCAGAATGGAGCTCCATAGGAACACCGAACCTGCTGACCCAGTTGTGCACAATCTGATCCATAACTGTCTTCGCTTCTTGGTTTGGATTGGCAACCGCCTCAGGCCACTTGCTGAAGTAATCTAAGACAACAATAATGAATCGGTTTCCACTGTTAGACTCAGGAAATGGGTCTGCAGTATCGATGGCAATTTTTTCAAAAGGTGCTCCAACGTTAAACTGTTGCATCTTACTCTGTTGTTTTCTGCCTGGTCCCTTGGTGGCTGCACAAGTGACGCATTTTCTGTACCATTTTTCTACATCGTCATTTGCATGCCGCCAGTAGAAACGTTCTCGAATTTTGTCCAGAGTTTTGTGGATACCCAAATGGCCTCCAGAAAATCCATCATGCATCTCACGTAGAATGTCATTAACCTTTGTCCGGGGCACAACAAGCTGCATCACATGGGTTTTGCCATCTGGGGATTCCCATCTTCGTTTGAGCAAACCTTCTTGCACATGAAGGGAATTCCATTGTGCTCAATAGGCTTTGAGGGTCGGACTTATATCAGAAATTGATAAGCAGAGTTAAAAGACAAGACGATGTCTAGTATTTAACGTTTAATGATAGAATGAAAATTACAATAAGTAAATAATATAAGTGAGAGCAATGAATAAGTTCATGTAACAACAACAATGTATTCAAAAGTATTATTTGTAGACTTTAAAGTTAATTCATAGGGTAGAGTTGAATAAATTGTTCTCACACTCCCACTTTTATCCAAAAAAAAATATTTTAGTTAATCTTAGGATGGATGCCAATGGCACCACGAAAAAATTCAAACTTTTCTTTAGGTAGATTCTTTGTGTAAATATCTCCCAGTTGTTCGTCTGTACCAATATAGCTTAGAGAGAAAGATCCATCCTCAAACTTGTCGCGGATAAAATGGTACCTCACGTCGATGTGCTTGGTCCTTTTGTGATACTCTGGATTCTTAATAAGTTTTATAGCGCTCTGGTTATCCACGTATAGAGTTGGTGATTTCCGCAAAGATCTTGGCGAAATATTTTGCAATAGTTGACGTAACCATATTAATTGTTTTACTGCTTGTGCTGCTGCTATGTATTCCGATTCGGTTGTCGATAGTGCCACCGACCTCTGTTTTTCCGATGACCAAGAGACAGCCCCAGAACTCATCATGAATACATAGCCTGATATTCACTCTCTAGTATCAGGATCTCCAGCAAAATCAGCATCGCTGAAAGCAGAAAAATTGTTATTTAAATTTGATTTAAAATGTATGCCATAATAGATGGTCCCTTTCACGTATCGTAGTATACGCTTTAGGGCCTTAATATTTTGAATTGAAGGATTTTCTATGTATCTGCTTGCATTGTTAAGTGCAAAGCAAATATCTGGCCTTGTTCCCACGGCCAGAAACATCAGACTGCCTACCACCTCGCGACATGGGAAAAGTATTTCCGAAGTATCACAGTTAATTTTTAAAGCCATATAAAAACTTTGAAGAATTCTTTTAGCATATCCAGACTGACAAATATGTACTCCACCATCGGTATAACGGCTAATCTCCAACCCCAAAAAACACTCTGCATCACACCATTTAACATTGGACTCCTTGCTCAAGTAATCCATGAGTGGATTAAGAAGATCTTCAGATCTTGTCGCGATCAATCCATCGTCTATATAGATTGCCTGGTACATCTTTTCTTTACCTCTCCGATAGACAAATACACATGGATCTGCTTGAGAGACTTGAAATTCAAAATTTTTTATGAAGTTGGTAAATTTTTTATTCCAGCATCGGGATGCTTGTTTAAGCCCATAGAGGCTTCTAAGAAGTCTGCAAACCTTACCACTTCCGTCCTCATATCCTTTAGGTTGATTCATGAAGACTTCATCCTGTAGTTCACCATATAGAAATGCAGTCTTTATATCGAATTGTCGGAGAATGAGATTTTCTGCCGCCGCTATCGATAAGATGACCCTTATAGATTCGAATTTCACTACTGGACTGAAGGTCTCACGAAAATCGATCCCATATTGCTGTGAGAATCCTCTCGCAACAAGTCTTGCTTTATATCTATCCACTGTTCCATCTGATTTGTTTTTTATCTTGTATACCCAGCGATTATCAATAACCTTTTTATTGTCCGGTAAATCAACAAGAGTCCAAGTTTGATTTTGTATTAGCGAATTTAACTCGTCATCCATCGCCTCAATCCATTTAGCCTTTTGGTTAGAGTTAACTGCATCTTCGAAATTTATTGGTTCTAAGGAACCTGCCATAAATGAAAAACAATCTGAAGAGTAAACGTAGCTTACCGCATCCAATTTACGAAGTTTTTCTCTATAACGGCTGTTATCCTCAGCATTGTCTTTCTCAGCATTGTCTTCCTCAGAATTAGCTTTTGTCTCCCTTTCATCTTGGATTTTATGTGATGTACTAGCCGGTGTAAAATCAGAAGTTTTTTTCTTGAGTTCACAATCATCTGAAACAATGTCATGCTTTTCTATTGGATTGGTTGTTTTAACAGTTACCTGTGGATTTCTTGGGTCTTCAACACTTTCCTTAAAGATAACATCTCTAGACACCTTGATCCTATTTTGGGTTGGACTCCACACACGATATGCCTTGACGTTTTCGGAGTATCCTACAAAAACACACTTTTCAGACTTGGAATCCCATTTTTGACGTCTCTCTTTAGGAACGTGCACGTAAACCTCAGATCCAAATATTCGTAGGTGATCAAGTTTTGGTATAGCATTGAACCAAATTTCAAAAGGACTTTTACCAACCACAGAACTCTTACCTGTGCGATTAAGCACATATACCGCCGACTTACAGCCTCCGCCAAAAATTTTAGACCAATGTGACATGAAAAAATCAACGCTCGTCCTGCCTCGACTATTGTTCTCATATCACGCTCTGCTCGGCCATTTTGCTGCGGTGAATATGGAGCACTACGCTGGTGACGAATGCCTTCTTTTTGTAGAATCTCTTCCATGCTTTTGTTTACGAACTCCAGACCGTTATCGCTTCGTAAAATATTGATATAGTGACCAGTTTCGTTCCTAACAGATTGCAAAAACTGTCCAAAATACTAAGTCACCTCTGATTTTTGTTGCAAGAAATATACAGTGCGAAAATGAGAAAAATCATCCTTTAATAGAAGGAAATATCTCGAGCCACCCAGTGACGTTTCTTTCATTGGTCCACAGACGTCATCATGCACAATTTGTCCACACTTAGTTGCCTTGCTCTCGCTTCGAGAAAAAACTGCGCGATGTTGTTTACCAAATATGCAACCTTCGCATAGGAAGTTATTTTCGTCCTCATATTCAATTTTCGCAGCCTCCAGAAAATTTCTCACATGAGCCACACTCTGATGCCCCAGCCGCTCCAGCCGCTCGTGGCATAACCTCAACGATAGACAAGAAGCAATATTTGCATCAGACACCTTTTTTCCATCATCAGAATCCAGACCACCAACATCATCAGAAAACAGACCACCAACTTTCTCTTCCTCGCATGTTTTTCCTAGGACAACCTTAAACATCATTTCAAAAAATTTGGCTTTGCGAACTCCCACTGCAACCGTTCGATCCCCCATTCTCAGCTCGCATTGATCTTTGTTTGATATACAATCAAAACCCTTATCCAAAACGCATCCCGCTGAAAAGAGATTAAGTCGGATCTCTGGCACAAATAAAACATCTTTTAGTTGTTTTTCATTCCATTGATTTCCATCAAAAGCTAATATATTGATAATACCTCTACCATGTGCATATATTATGTTACCATTTCCAACTCTTACAGGATTAGCATCATCTAAAGCTTCATAATGGCTTAACCAACATCGTTTGTTAGACATGTGGTCGATAGCTCCTGAGTCGAGAAACCATGCGTTCTCGTTGACACATTCAGATAACATAACCTCACTGATGAAAGCTTCACTGGGTTTCTTATCAAATTTTGTCAACCTGCTTGTACTATTATGCCGTTTCGGACACTCCCGCTTCCAATGACCCCTCTCGTTACATAGGTAGCATTTTCCTGGTTTAGTGGAAGATTTGTTGTTGTTGCTCTCTTGCTTGCTGTTGCTCCTAAAACGTCTGAACTTACTTGCAACTAGGGCTTCACTTGGTACTGGTTCCTCCTGTGATAACATTCGAGTCTCTTCAATCATAAGACGTGAAATGAGGTTGTTTAATGTGCGCTCGCTTTTATCGGTGGACTCCCATGCGCTATGAAAAAAAATTAAAACTTGGAGGAAGTGTCATTAATACTTTTGTTATAACCATCGAATCTGAAATAGGTTCAACTAAATCCTTGAGCTGCTGCACAATCTTTTCCAGCTTGGTGTGACACGCCATACTATCACCAGGATTCTTAGAAAAACTGTAAAATCGTTGTTGTAACATGTGAATCCCAGATTCAGATTTTTGCTCGTACACGCTGTGGAGCTTATTCCACATAGCATTGGAACTCTCGCAATTAATGATATGCAACATGGGCTGCTGTCCAATCGTTGAAATTATTTGCTTTTGTGCCTACACATCAGATTTCTGCCAAGCTACTAGTTTTGCTGCATCGTTTGGCTTTTCAGCAATTCCAGATGCCGTGTCCAGCAAAATCGCTTGCGCTCAGCAAAATTCGCATCTGAAATTTCCATATGGACCATTGACTTGCATCAAGGAGCTTATCAATCTTAGAAGTAGACTCATTTTCCATGATTAAAAAAAAAAAAAAATAAAAGCCGATAGACAAACTGTTTCTGTGCGCCCGTTGGTCACAAAAGAAATTACGATGTTGGTCACAAAGAAATCACGATGTTCAAAAAACTGTTCTGTTCCCCGTTAATCTTTATATACTCTCAATATCGAATGATCTGATAAGAGAACAAAAAAAAAATAACAGCAACCGGGTTTCGGCACCAAGGATAACAGCCACCGTTTCAAATCTTTCTACCGTCTTTTTTATGTATAGCAAAACAAGATATTAGTCAAATAATGCTTTTTGCCCACAAAAAAAATTATGTACAGATTAACACGTTTGCAAATGTCTATGTTCAGCAAAAAAAAAACTTTCGGACAAATTGTATGTTAATTCTCTGGGCCCATAACCTGATAAGCAGAGTTAAAAGACAAGACAATGTTTAGTATTTAACGTTTAATGATAGAATGAAAATTACAATAAGTAAATGATATAAGTGAGAGCAATGAATAAGTTCATGTAACAACAACAATGTATTTAAAAGTATTATTTGTAGACTGGAAAGTTAATTCATAGGGTAGAGTTGAATAAATTGTTCCCACAGAAATGTCTCCCATTCTGGTTTCTCTTCATGTGCTTTCCATGCAAGAATGGGTTCGATGTCCAAATCTTCTTGCTGAGCATTCTTGATTTCCTCGTTACTCCAGCCGCCAATGGGTTCAACTCTTGTTCGCTGTATGGCAATAGATTCCTTTTCTTCCTGGCGAGTGCAATGCTTGCAGTCTTGGTTACATGGCCGACGAGATAGGGCATCTGCATTCGAGTGTAGTTTTCCTTTTCGATGTTGGATTTCATAGTCATATGTCTAAAGTCTCTCGATCCACCTGGCTACTTCACCTTCTGGATTTTTAAAATTCAAAAGCCATCTTAGCGCTCCATGGTCCGTCCATAAAAGGAACCTCTGTCCATAGATGTATTTATGAAAGTGTTTTGTGACCAAAACCAAAGCAAGAAGATCTCTTCTGGTTACGCAGTAATTTCTCTCTGTCTTTGAGAGCACCTTCCTGAAGTATGCTTCAACTTTTTCTTAACCGTCATGAACCTGGGAGAGAACGGCTCCTGTTCCGACATTGCTTGCATCTGCATCGATTTTAAACTGTTTTCCAGGAGTTGGATAGGTTAACACTGGAGCATCACACAAGCGTCTTTTAAGTTCCTTAAAGATTTTCTCGCACCCTGTTCCGACATTGCTTGCATCTGCATCGATTTTAAAATGTTTTCCAGTAGTTGGATAGGTTAACACTGGAGCACCACACAAGCGTCTTTTAAGTTCCTTAAAGCTTTTCTCGCACTCATTTGACCACTTGAATTGTTTTCCCTTTTCTGTAAGTTGGTGCAAGCTTTTGGCGATTCCGCCAAAATAATTAACAAATCGTCGGTCATATGTAGCTAGCCCAAGAAAACTTCTAAGTTGATGCTTGTCTTGTGGATTTGGCCTGTTCTTCACAGCTCCCCAAATACTTCACTTCGGACTTAAACAGCGTACATTTTTCTGGATTGAGCTGTAGATGAGCATTTCACTTTCTCTGGAATACCCCTTTTAAGTTTTCACAATGCTCGTCAAATGTTTTCCCAAACACGATGACATCATCCAAATAGACTAGACAGGCTTTCCAAGTAAGGCCTTGTAGTACGCATTCTATTAAACGCTCAAATGTTGCAGGAGCGTTACACAGGCCAAAAGGCATTAATCTTAACTGCCATAAACCGTTACCTGTCGAGAATGCAGTCTTCTCCCGATCTTCTGGGTGAATTTCAACCTGCCAGTAACCACTCTTCAGGTCCAATGTTGAAAACCATTGAGCTAGAGCCATCGCATCCAGAGTATCACTTATCCTAGGCAGAAGATAATTGTCCTTCTTGGTGACATCGTTCAGCCTTCGGTAGTCCACACAGAATCGAGTACTTCCGTCCTTCTTTTTGACTAGTACGACTGGCGATGCCCAAGGACTTGTAGTGGTCACCCTGTGATTCCGAAAACATCATGATCATTACTTGAATGAAATTGCTCACAGACTTTATGTAAGTCTGAGAATATGATTTATATCGCAATTAGCTCTCTGTAGTTTGCACACGCACAGTTACCATTTCGTATTCCCACTATAATTATTTGACTAAATAGATTTGAGTCGTTGATGATTTGTCCTACCGTTGACACATTAATAAATTAAAATCGTAAGACTAAGAAGTATACTGTGATCTAGATTTATAAGTTAATAAAATTGGATTTTTATATATATGTGAAATCATAAACATTATTTGTTTCACTCGCCGTACACATCAATTGGTGACCCCGACGTGATCACGTAGCAACCAAAAACTTAAATTGTGATTATGTTACTAATCCAATGTACCTACATACGTACAAATATGTAATGATCACATAAGTGATAAAACCCATACAAAAACAAGTGCTAAGCCCATATAAAACTCAAAATAAGAGCGTACCTACGTAATTATAATAATTCGTACCACACCAAAAAAAAAAACTCTTTAAAATCATCATCGACTCGCTAAAATATCAAATTGCTCTACCATTGTACCGCAATTTCAAAAGAACAGTAAAATCATACATCAAGAACAAAAGCTAATGATCATTAAGAATCACACTACAATTTTTGTTCTTTATCATCGAAACATATGCACTGCTACCGTAACGTTTCTTTCTTCTTCATATCAACTATTACCATCTGGACCTGCACCGAAAGCTCCAACAACATCAGAAAACTTGACTCTGAGCGCAACGGAATAGTAAGCCCACCACCTTCAACATACCTCATCGCCAACAATCAACTTGTGTTTTATATTTTATATTTTAAATAATATTTCAATTTTTCATTCTAATCAATTTACAATATAATGTTACATTTCTGAAATTACTAACCTTTTCTTTGTATGTTTAACTATTTTCTTTAACCTCATTATATTTTCTTTTCTCAAATTTTTTTTCAATCTTATATTTAATTTAAATTTTTTTTTCTTTCCTTGTGCAGCTACAAACAGGAAGAATCATCATCAATAGACAATCAAATAACAATTTTTTTTGCTGTGCATGTGCGGTTTGCAGAATAGTTTAGATTCTTAGTCGGAAGCAAGTACCCACACGGAATGGTATGTTCTTCCCGCGCGCAAAAATTAAAAATAAAATCAAAGAGAAAAGTAAAATTAACCAAGTGAAAAAAGACACTATAGTGAAAAATATAAACTCAAAAAATTATTTTTCTGACAAAAAAAAAGAAAAAATAAAAAACTCTAGTGAGACAAAAATAATGTTATCTCCCGAAATGGGAGAGGCGGGGATGGAACTTGAAGAAATCACCCGCCAAAAACTATGTGAAGCTATAGCATGTATAAAACAATACGAAAGTGAAATATTAAATTTAAAACAAATTATTCAAGACCTCAAAGGGCAAAATGAAAGTGAAATATCTAAATTAAATAAAAAAAGAAAAACAAATATTGATAAACTATCAAATAATCCAAACATTGGCACCAGTGATCGCGAAAACAGTTTCGGGATTCTACCCAGCGAAGAGCCCCTCAACCCACAGTCAATTCACATCGACGACGACGAGAGCTTTGATAATAATAAACCAACAACATCACGATCAATAATTGATAAAATCAAACAAAAAAACCAAAACAAACGGAAACAAGATATAGAGATAAAAAAAAACCAAACGGCAACAAACAAATCAGCACTAAACAGTGAAGCAAAAAAAACAACTGACGGTAAACAAAATAAGAAACCACCACCTATCAAAATATTTAAAGAAGATAGCAAAACTATCTCAAAATTGTTAAATGTAGAAATAGGAAAAGATAACTTTAAGTTAAAAAACGTAAGTAGAGATAAAATAACTCTTACACTAAGTAATACAAATGATTCCAATAAGGTTAAAGAGATATTTAATGAAACTGGAACAGAATATTTTTCCTATACTAATAGTGATGATAAAGTCCATTCATTCCTGTTAAAAGGTCTTAGTGTCAGTTATGAACCAGAAGAGGTATTAGAAGAACTCAGAGCTTCTAATGTAGAAAATATCAAATTTGTGGGTGCTTTTAGGTATGCTACGGCCAGGTCTAAGCGTGAGAACAATCTCCTACCCTTTATAACGGTACAGTTATCAGCAGATAGTGTTATCAAAAACCTGAGTAATATAAAGTTTATAGAAGGTCATGCGATCTCTTTTGAAAAAATCCGAAAAAGTGGTATATTACAGTGTCGCCGTTGCCAACGATTTGGTCACGTTTCGCCGAACTGTAAGATGGTATATAGGTGCGTAAAATGTGGCAAAAGTCACTTACCAGGTACAGATGAATGTAAAATACAAAAAGAAGCAACAAAAAATGAACTTTTCTGCATTTTATGTGGAAAAAATGGTCACCCTGCATCTTGGCGAGGTTGTGAAAGCTACAAAAAGACATTAGAGCTAGCTCAAGTAAAAAAAAAGGTTTCACAAGAACGTGTGTCTCAAAAATTAGCTATGATTAATAATCACGTTAGAGGAGGCATCTCATTTGCAGCCATGACTGGAAATGGTGTTGCTTCTAGCCAAAACAAAATCCCGACAAATAACGCATCGTTTGATGGTCTACAAACACAAATCAACAGTCTTACTAAGATTGTTGCAAATATTTCGGAGAAGGTAGATGCCTTTCTCAACATGTTTGCAAACCAAAATGAATAGACAAAAAATCTCAACCCTTAAAATAATTGCTCTTAACGTCAATTCTATTATCTCCAAAAGTAGGCGCAGTGACCTACTGCGTTTTACTGAGGAGAATAGGCCTGACGTATTGTTTTTGAGCGAAACTAAATTGAATGACCGACATTATATACAATTTGACAAATATGACATTATTCGAAATGATAGGAGAGACTCAAAGCAGGGTGGTGGTACTGCAATACTTGTACGAAAACCACTTTCTTTTCAGATTATTGAGCGCAGTGACATAAAAAATTTTTGTTGTCTGGAGACAACCATTATCTCATTACCCTTAAGGGATAATGGTTGTCTTTACTTAATATCGGCTTACGCTCCCTCAGCTCCTGCCAATGAATTTAACATCGAATTCGAAAAATTATTCGAAAAACTAAGGTTAGATAGTTTGGACAACTATTACATATTAGCGGGAGATCTTAATGCAAAACATCAAGATTGGTTGGACTTAAAAGAAAACGGAAGAGGCAGTCTCTTACGTCGCCTTATTGATGAAAACCAAATCGAATATAAAATGAAATTGTACAGCCCGATTACACCAAGCTACCCTTCGGGAAAATCTTATCTCGATCTTTGCATCGCGGACGCACGATTACAAATTGAAACCGTTTGCGACAATAAAATGTCTCTTTTGCAATATGATAGTGACCACATGGCAATAGTCATGCCAACAAACATTTCTGGAGACTCGTCATTTAGCTTTGCAACCAGACACACAGTATCTAAATTTAATTTTAGAAGAACTGATTGGTGTCGATTCCAACGTTGCGCCACCAGAAAGTATAGGAATTGCTCTTCATCTTCAAACATTCCTAGCAATAGAAATCTATCTAACGAGGAGTGCGATTCCTATATCGGGAGTCTAAAAAATGTGGTATTACAAGCTATAGAATCGACAGTTCCAAAAATGAAGGAAAAAAACAGTATTGAGCAATACATAAATCGCGATATACGGACTCTACAAAAACATAAGAGTTTCTTGATTACACAAATAAATCTAATTCGGCGTCAATTTCAAGACGATTCTTTATGTTTAGAGCTAACAAGATTAAAATCTCTTCTGAGAAACGTGAAGACGTTGTTGACCCAGCAGTTTCGAAATAATGTCAACAACTATTGGAAACAACGGGCTGAAAGTATAATTAAATCTGATTCAATAAACATGTTCCCTAAAATAAACAAAATGCACAAGTTTCGTAGTGTTGTCAGAATTCCGAAAATGAGAATACCGCTGTCTTCTCAACTGCTTCTCACCCAAGCAGATATAAATAGGCAACATTGTCCTATTGTCGACAATTACTTCGTAATTGATAATGGAATCGATAAGCTTAATCTCATCGGCTCTCATTTCGAAGCTATTCATTCAAGAGATATTCCTAGCAATAGAACAGAAGAAGTAAATGCGGAGTTAGTTAGGTTTGACAATTTGTTTACACCACCTCGTCTGAGTTTTTCTGAGCAAATAAAAGCGGATAACCTTAATATAGAACAAACTGACAATTACTACACGACACTTGACGAACTGACAGAAATATTCAGAAAACTAAACAACAAAAAATCGAGCGGTTTAGATAACATACCCAATATAGTTTTAAAACATATGCCAATTGAAATCGTACGGCAATATTGTATAATATTTAATAATTTATTAAACAACTGCTACTTCCCGAGTTATTGGAAAACAGCGAAAGTTTTCCCAATTATCAAAAAGAAAAAGGATCCTTCCGATCCTTCCAATTACAGACCTATCAGTCTTCTGCCTTGTATCGGAAAAGTATTCGAAGTACTTATTTGTAAGTCGATCCAGTTTTCCAGCGAAAGAAATGAGATAGTTCCGCGGAATCAGTTTGGATTCAGACGAAATCACTCGGCAGTGCACGCTGTGACGAAACTTACTTCAGACATAAACTGGAACCTAAGCTCGAAAAAATACACAGCTGCTTGCCTAGTGGATATTGAGAAAGCCTTCGATACGATATGGATCAATGGATTGATATTTAAGCTCATACGCTATAGTTTTCCAGTTCATCTTATTAAAATTATATCTTCTATGATTAATGGAAAGGAATTTGTAGTTACTGATAATCAATACACAACAACTAGGGTTTTTAAAGTTATTAATGGTTTACCACAAGGAACAGTCTCAGCACCACCCTTATTTAACATTTTTATTGCTGATATACTGAATGAACTCGATAGCTCGTTGGCATTTGCTGATGATACTATTTTGTATGCAAGTAGCTCAAAAATTGCAAACATACAGGGTGAACTACAAACTAAGTTTGATAGACTGCAATCATTCTGCACAGAATGGAAACTAAGAATAAATCATACAAAGTGTGAAACCATACTGTTCCGCACCCCACTAAGACGCGGTAACTCAGATTTGCGACAAAATTGGAAAAACTTAAAAATCACAAGTTCCAATGGTCTTCATATTGAGTCGAAAACGGTTGTTAAATACTTAGGTGTACATTTGGACAACTTCCTGTACTACAATGATCACATAAATACTCAATTGAAAAAAGCAAGAGCTGCATTTATGTCTCTCAAGAGCCTCTTCTACTCCAACCGTTTGAGACCTGATGTGAAGATTATCTGCTATCAAGCATTTATTCGTCCAATTCTGACATACGCGAGTCCAGTATGGTGGAACATTAGTCCATCATATATGGAAAAATATCGTTTGTTTGAAAGAAAATGTCTCAGAGCATGTATGCAGATATACAGAAGTGCACACTCCGATTTTCAGCATTATGTCAGCAACAAAATACTTTTAGACAGATCTGGTGTATCGAGAATTGATAATGTAATATTAGGCCTTGTGAGAAATCACTTTGCACGATCAGTAAATGTTATAGATAATGGGTTCGTTTCCGGATTCTGTTACCCTAAACCTCAGTATTTCAAAAACGCTTTGGAGAACGGATACATACCTCCGGAGGGGTTCCTCTATCTGGATGCACATGGCTACTTGTCTGACTCGAAAAATATACCTATCATATACCATCTTTCTAGAAGAGCGACTGATAAAAGAATTTTATATGAACCTGGGAATTCGGAGAACGATAACACAAATCTAAGATACTGCGTTAGCATACCCGAAAGAGATACAAATAGTAATGAACATCTTAACAGACAAAAATACTGGTGGCTCGACTGGGTTGTAGCTGATACTTAGGATTAGGAGAACTGGATTTGACTCACGGTCTTTTACTTCATAGATTTTCATCGATGAGGTGAAGATTGCGGGATGAGTCTTGTTCTACTATTAGAATAAATTAGAGTTAAGTTAGGTTTAGGTATTAGTTCATAGGTCTTTTTATATTTAGTACTTAAAGTAGATTTTAAAAAACAAAAAACATTAATGTTTTCAAAGGTTTTTCACCACATTTTCCTTATTGAAACACAAACAAAATCTGTACTATATAATAAATATATATAAATAAATAAATGTAAATATAGACAAAACACATGGAAAATAAATAATAAAACATAAGTAATGCGTACCTTAATGGTCATTTACTAAAATACAAATGTTAAAAATTAGCTTTTAAGTTTATTTAAGCTAAGTACCTAATTGTTAATGTTATGAGTGGCAAATAAACAAATTAAAAAAAAAAAAATAAAAAATTAATAGTTTAGATTCTTGATTTTGATTTAAGAAATCAATTTTTTGTTGTTCGTTTATAAAAAAATATCGTTTTTTTTTTCTTTTGCAAAATGTCAAGTAGTGAAGATGATTATTTTGAAGGAAATCCAGTAGGCGATACAGTTCCTTTAAAATCAGACAAAAAAGATACAAAATCAGGCAATGAAGGTGATAAAGATGAAAAGAAAGGTAATCAAGAATTTGTTAAATCAAGAAATAACGTTGTGAATTCTGTCTCGGTAAAGCTACAGCCTTTTTGGCCAAAAACACCAGCAGTTTGGTTTATACAGGCGGAAGCGCAGTTTTCAATCGCGAAAATTAAAAAAAGATATGACAAAATACAATTATGTTCTTGGCGCATTGCCGCAAAATGTTCTTGAAACAGTAATCGACTACATTCAACCACCTCCCGTATCTAACATTTACGATAAAATTAAGGAAACGCTAATTCAACGGCATTCGCTTAGCGAAGAGCGCCGAATAGAAAAATTATTGTCTCGGTGATAGAAAATCATCTGAGTTTCTTAGAGCCTTGAAACAGCTTTCAGATTCATCATCAGGTATAATTAGCGCCGATTTAATTCGAAAACTTTGACTTTGACGACTCCCACAAGTCACAAGAAACAAAACTGGAAGCTGAATTAACTTCGTTGGCAGATAAAATTTGGGAAGCTTCAGGTACAGTAGGAGGAATTTCTGAAGTAAATTCCAATAACAAACAAACTTCCAGTATTTCTGAAATCAAAACTCAACTTCGGTCTGAAATAAAGGAGTTAAAATGCATGGTTGAGCAACTTACGAGTAGGTTTAGACAAAATTTTCGGTCACAGAGAAACTCAAACAGAAACAACTCGAGGAGTAGGCACAGATCACGTAGCAGATCAGACATCTGCTGGTTTCATTTAAAGTTTGGATCTAGTGCCCAAAATTATTCAAGTACTTGTAATTTCAATAAAAGCTCTAGTTCGATTAAAATAAACAAAAATGAAAAAAACTAGATAAGCCAGCTGTTTCTACGTCACAAAGCTCGGTTTGTTCTTTCCAAAGCCGTCTTTTCATTCCTGATCCAGATCACAACCTCACTTTTTTGATTGACACTGGTGCTGATTTGTCTGTGCTTCCAAGCTCACTTTTTCAAGCTAAGGAAACAAACCCATCTTTATGTCTCTGTGCAGCTAATGGTACTTCCATTAACACGTATGGTACAAAGCTAATGAAAATTAATCTTGGACTTCGAAGACAATCCGTTCGTGAATTCATTATAGCAGCAGTAAACCGTCCATTAATAGGAGCCGACTTTCCTAACAAATTTGGTACTTTAGTCGATATAAAAAATTGACGCCTTATCGATTCAGTGACCAAATTGCATAAAAGCGCTATGGAAGCTTTGGTGGATACTCCATCTCCAAAAAATCCTTCCATCATTGTATATAAATTTCTATAGTACAACCATGGAGCAGCACCATCTAAAGAAAGTTGTGAACCGCACATTTGGAAATTCTTAAATTTACTAAGTGTCTATTCTCTTACCCTAACAATAGTCGTCAACAAAAAAAATAATAAACAAAACAAAAATCATATATGTTTACGACTGTTGTCAGAGTTATATAATAGACAACTAGTAAATGCAAGAACCTAAAATTGTGTTATTCACAAGTTTCATAAGATGGCCAGTCCAACATACGGTTCAACACCATATCATCACAAAAGGTTGTCTACCTTTTGCGAAACCACACCGGTTGAATGTTAAACAACATAAAGCGGCTCTTTAATAATTTCAAAATATGGTTAGCCTAGGGATTTGTAGACCGTCTTCATCTCCTATCTCATCAGGACTTCATATGGTGGCCAAAAAAGACAGCGATAGTTTTAGAGCATGTGGAGATAACAGAGGTTTAAACAATGTCGCTCCTGAGGATGTGTATAAAACCGCTATAACTACACCATTCGGCCTATTCGAGTTTGTAAGGATGTCTTTTGGACTCGGAAATGCCGGCCAAACGTTTCAAAGGTTTATAAACTCGATAGTGCAGGATCTCGATTTTGTATTTGCGTACATAGACGATCTTCTCAAAGGTAGCAAAGACGACGAAGAGCATAAACAACACCTTAGAATTCTTTTTCAAAGACTCTCTGAGTATGGCCTAAGTTTAAATCCTTCAAAATGTGTTTTTGGAGCACCGACTTAAAATTTTTTGAGTCATACTATTTCTGAGTATGGAATTGCTCCATATCAGGAAAGAGTTGAGGCAATTATCAACATGGCCCCTCCAATTTTGATTAGACAAATCCAACAGTTCGTTGGGATGATTAATTATTATAATCGATTCATTCCAAATCTCACCGAATTGTTGTCACCCATTCATACTCACGTAGCTAATCTACAGAAAATAACAAAAACCCACGAGCCCACAAAGCTCGTTTTCTTGGATTATAGGCCGCTTAACGCTTTAATTTTGAATAATAATTCAGAAAATTCCACTTAAAGTAAACTGATGCTAAGTCTTCTACTTGGTTGAATATTCTTAATATAAAAAATAAACTTTTTATATTAATTTTCATATTAGTATATAGAATTTGTTTCATTATTTATTTTATTTCTTTGCTATATCTTAGCCTTGGCCACGAGGCAAAACAAAAATACCACCCCCAGTTGAAAATGATTGCAACCGTGATCTTGCTGGTATAGTTCACATTAGCTTTTTGTCAAAAAAGTTATGTAAGCTGATCTAGAAAAATCTTTTAATTGCGTAATGACAAAGTGTTTTTTGCTGGACGTCATCTGACGAGCCCACAAAGCTAGCACCGGGCGAAACGCAATGTTTTCTTGGAATATAGGCCGCTAAACGCTTTAATTTTGAATAAAAACCATTTTCATTGGCCTCCGGAATGCGATACTGCTTTTGTGAAAACAAAACAGGTATTATCCGAGGTAACACTGCTAACAAATCCAACAGAAAACGGTTCTCTAAGCATCACCACGGACGCTTCAAATACGGCTGTAGGTGCTGTTTTGCAGCAATAGAACCACAATAAACCAATGGCAGCCTCTTGCTTTCATTTTAAAGATACTGGAGCCTTCGAAACAAAAGTTCTCAGCGTTTGATCGTAAACTGCTTGGTGTTTACTTAGCAATCAAACATTTTCGGTGTTTTGTTGAAGGCAGAGAATTTGTGATCTTCACAGATCACAAACTTTTAACAAATGCCCTGATGTCAAAATCTGAGAGAAGCCCACGTCAAACTCGACACATGGATTACATATCCCAATTCACCTGTGATATTCGTCACATTCGTGGTAAAGATAACGTGGTAGCTGATCTTCTTTCACGCCCCTCTGCTGAGATCAATTCAATTCACTTTGATCTTAAACAAATATCAAAGCTACTAGAAAGTGATGATGAGCTAAAATCATTGATTTCTGGTAACACGAGACCAAATTCAAAAACTAAATTATGCGGTGGCCAGAAGCGTATGCCATTTCTGATATTTGCGCAGCCACTGTCGCAAAAGCCTTTGTCCAAGAGTATGTCTGTAGATTCGGTGTTCCAGCTCAAATAACAACCGACCAAGGAACACAGTTTGAGTCCAAATTATTTTCCGCGATAACTAGCATGTTAGGGTCTCACAGAATTCGTACTTCGGCTTACCACCCCCAAGTCAATAGAATGGTGAAAAGACTGCACCGACAGTTAAAAGTTTCAATTATTGCTCGAGGAAACACTCAATTGGAGTGACGAACTTCCTCTTGTATTACTCGGCATACGAACAGCTGTGAAAGAGGATCTTTGTTGTTCAGCGGCAGAGCTGGTATACGGCCAAACTCTGAAAATTCCGGGAGAGTATTTTATCACAAAAATTTCCGAAAATATTGATCCGTCTAATTTTGTGAACCAAATCCGTCATACTATGCAATCAGCGATTCCCACAGCTACTAGGAACTCTACACAGTCAAATGTAAATGTACCCAAATCACTCAGTACTTCGAATTATATATTCCTAAGAGTTGATAGAGTCCGGCCTGGTCTAACAGCTCCATATGAAGGACCATATAAAGTAGTTCGAAAACTACGAAAGCGATTCATAATTGACATAAATAATAAAAACATATCAGTTTCAATTGACCGATTGAAACCTGCGCATATCATCGCAAATGAATCAAACTCGATAAAAGAATGAAAGTAATATTCGCTCAATAATTTTTTTTCTTTTTTTTCATCATCAATTATTTTTTTTTCTGAATTTTTTTTTCTCGTTGATTAATTTATATAATATCGGGACGCTTACAGCTGGAAGGGGAGTATGTAGTGGTCACCCTATGATTCCGAAATCATCATGATCATTACTTGAATGAAATTGCTCACAGACTTTGTGTAAGTCTGAGTATATGATTTATATCGTAATTAGCTCTCTGCAGTCTGCACACGCACAATTACCATTTCGTATTGCTACTTCTCCCTTTCTGAGCTTGATCTCATGTCGTTTGATGTTTAGTATTTGTATGGGCACCATGTTATTTTGAGGTGCCACCAGCGTCTTTCCCACGATGTAATTTTGGAAGCAATGCTCAGAGACTTATTCCACCATGAGGTATCGATGGCTCCCAGAATTATCTTTGATGTTTGTTCAAACAAAGACTTTTGACGAAGGAGGACGGCAGATATCTTCTTTGATGATTGCTCTTATGGCAGATGCGTTTTGATTGCCATAAACCATTGGAATCTCTATATTTTGGCATTTAAGAACTTGGTTACCAATGTCGAGAATTATTTCATGCTTTTTCATAAAGTCAATTCCAATAATGCACTCATAGCATATATCTGCCACTAGAAATGGATGTTCAAACTCTAGTTTTGCCAAGCGGATCCGAAGACGGACTTCTCCGTACACTCTTGCTGCTTTTCCTGTTGCAGTCTTCAGACAATAGCTGTTGGTGTTCTGTGGCCATGCCATCTTGACCAAGTCTCTTCGTTCAATGGAAGCGGTGGCACCGGTGTCAATGGTAACCACGTATTGCTTGTTGTTAAAAGCTGCTTCCACAGTTAGACTTTTATTGTTTCGTTTAGTCTGCGAGACTTGAATGATGTTTCTGGGGCCATAGATACCAGAAACCAGCTTCTGCCGCTCGGAGTTTCCCTGCTGAGAAACTTGAAGAGGTGGGGCGTTGGTCTTGTTTTCTAGTCTCGTCCAATGTATTATTTCAAGTTCCGCAATGTTGACTTGTGCTTCTTCTTGGTGGCATTCGTCACAGACGCTGGAAATGTCCAGTCTTGTTGCAAATCCAGCATCGGATTTGTCCATCTTGACTGTTGTTCTCGAATGCCATTCTGTGGCAAGAGAATTCTTCTATAGCAACTTCTCTTACTCGATGTACTCCTAGTGAAGCCTGTTCAGCTGCTTCCATACTCAAGGCGAAAGCTTATGCTTCTGGAAGTGTTCGTTTTCCAGCTGTTCTGACTGCTCTCTGGAGATTAATGTCAGACAAGGCACGAACAAAGGCTTCCGCGGCGAATTGGTTTATGATTTATTCGCCCGCAGTTGCATATGCCAACTGAGCTAGTCGTTCGATGTCTGCTTGAAGCTGCTGAAGAGTTTCACCCCGTTTCTGAACTCTGGTGTTTAGTTGAACTCTAAAGACTTCTTGCATATGGCACTAAAGTTGCCATGCATCTCTGTTGGTCTCAGCAGCAGGTCCTCTAAGAGCCAGTGTAAGTGCAATAAACTTGTCTTCATCGTCCCAGCCGTTTGTCATTGCTGCTGCTTCGAATTGTCTCTTATAGATTGACCAAGAAGTTTGTCCATCAAAAGTTGGCGGATGCATCTCTTTTCTCTTCAAAGAGTCACCAGAACTTTTTCTCGTACTTTTAGTTTTCTCATTTTGTCAAACTCCATTGGCAAATTCTTCAATTTATTTTCAATTTTGTCAATTTCCTCTTCGACCTTTTAAAATTTTCCTGCAAAATTTTCGGATTTTCCTTCAAAATTCTCGAATTTCCCGTCAATTTTAGTCTCAACTATTATAAGTAGTTTTTCGACGGCTTCAAATCTTCCGTCAGCAGCAACGAACGTGTTGTTCACTTGCAGTGAGCGTAGGTTCTTTTGTTCTTTAAGAATGCTGTTTCAAAGTTCTTCGAAAACATTCTTATGTTCGTTTCTTTGATCATCGAAACATTCAGGAAGTTTCGTTTGTTCATTCTTTTGTTCTTCTCTTTCATCTTCAAAAAGTTTCGGTTATTCGTTTCTTTGATCTTCGAAACGTTCGAGAAGTTTCGTTTGTTCATTCTTTTGTTCTTCTCTTTGATCTTCGAAACATTCTAGAAGTTTCATTTGTTCGTTTCTTTGATCTTCGAAACGTTCGAGAAGAAGAACCAACATATTGGACAAGTCTGTGTTGGTACTTACTTGTTCTTCTTCCATTTCGATTTCCAAGACAGTGTCTGGATTTTCGCCGTGTCGTCTCATGGCTTCTTGCAGACGAATAATGAGGTAATTTTTCGTTCCAGCGGTAGGAAGACCCCTTTTGTTTAGTTCTGCTTTTAGTGCAACAGCGTTTAAATTTTTCAGATGCTTACCCATTTCTACACAATCACTTTTCGCTCAAGTTTTATTTAATCCCACTTCTGACACCAATGTTAAGTTTTATCTAGGTTCGTTTTATTAAATAAAACTTATTTCCGTTTTAATACAACTCACTTTATGTCTTTCACTTTTAATTCCACTTAATATTTCAAAACACTCTTTATTTCCTTTTTACTTTCTTTATATAAACTCAAACTTAATCACTTTCAAATTACCGACTTGTAGACGACTAATTTCAAATTCAAACTGACTTTTGTCGCATGGTGCGCTCGTATTTATAGTGGCTGCACCATTCAGCACTCCGCCTTAGAATCTTCTAGCACAGTGCCAGTCAGAGCCTTCTGGAGCTTTCTAGGCTGTGGTCTTTCGTTAAAAAATGGGGTTTCGTTAACTTCGTTGTGGCTGTCACTTTAAGTTGGAATCACGATGGTGAGTTAACGCATTGTAAAACAAAAAAAATAAACGGAGAACATCTTATAGAACACTTTACAATATTTACTACAAAAGTGAATTAAAACTAATAATTTAAATGAGATAGGTATCAGATGAAAGCTGGTATTGAGTTCTATAAGAGTACCAAATATTTTTAAATTCGGTTATGGCGTTTTCAAAATATTAAAACATGAAGTTGGCAAGCCAGAAGTAAGAGATTTCAGCTTTTTTCGAAACAAATGCTCATAGCTTCCGACGTATCACATTTTAATAAACTGAAAAAATGAAAATGGTATTAGATGAACAACCTCAAACGAAATTATTTAAGAGAAAATCTGAACTTAATAAATTCAAAAACGTTGATTTAAGGAAAATGGTATGAAAATCGTTTGAAATTTAGTTTTGTGGTCTTTTATTTGATACCTTTATCATTTTTCTAAATGCGATACATCAGAAGCTATGAGCATTTGTTTCGAAAAAGCCGAATTATCTGACTTTTAGCTCGCCAACTTCAAGCTCAAATATCTTGAAAACGACAACACCGATTTTACAAATATTTGGCGTTTTATAGAACTCAACACCAGCTTTCATTTGATATCTATATCGACTATTTATACCGTCTTCTGAAAAAATTATACAATTTCTGTTTATTACTGATAAATTATTCTATTATTTTTAAAATAAATGAATATGGCTGACAAAAAAGGCAAAATTCCCCAAGCAATATTGACAACCTTGATCATTTAAAGCATCAAAAACAATATTATCCGTATTAATACGGGATTAGAACAAAAAACTTCAGATAAATTAAATTCATACATTGATCAAATTATGGAATGTCAATCTCAGATCGAATCAGCTGATCAAAACGATACGATGCGGAGGGAATTAGAAGACATTTGCGTAGGTGCAAAATTCCTATTTATGTCACGTCTGAACAAAAGCCGTCAATCTTATGCTGTTTATTTTTTCTTCAGTTGTCCCCACCATTCCCGACTTCCAAAAATGTATCTTCCAAATTTAAGCGGCAAATATTCGGAATACAACCATTTTATAGGTCTTTTCGAAAACTAAGGCTACGGTTACAGTGCATTCGTTTTCCGACCAACAAGTGATCTGACGTACACGTCAGAACAAACAAAAGGAAAAGTTCTTATGAAACTGGTTACAGTGCACATAGTCTGGTTACATTACGTAGTCCTGATTTTATAATGGAAAAATGGCAACAATTTTATGAAAATCAGCCCCAAAACAAAAACAAAAACTCAAACTAAAAATGAAAAATGGCCCCAAAATTGTGTGCACAAAACAACATAACATATTTTTTGTTTTTAAAGTTTGGGGTAGTTTTTCATAAATTGGGGCCTTTTTTCATTTTCAAGTTTGGGGTCATATTTCATTATGAAAGAAGTCCTCAATCTAATGAAACCTTTGCCTTGCATATATTTTAAATTTGCAGGTGGAGGGTATCGCTTAAATGATGTTCAATAAAGTAGAGGAGCAGACGTTGTATTTACATAAAGCTTGTTATATAGAGGCTTCCTTCTGGAATTTTGAATTCGCCTGAATTTTTAACTTTCACAATACAAATCGATCCTCACATCAGCAAAACAAATTTCGCCACACCTTTAGTGCTTGTTGTTGGGCCAGTAAGTTTCTCGCTTGAATTATTTTAATATTGGTACCAATACGCTTATAAAAAGTATACCAACCTACCTTAAAACAAATATTTATTTTGAGCTATGAATAAACAATTAACCGTCTTGTTTCTTATTAAAATGCAACCTCGCACCAACTATGTATGTAGGTTGTTATCTACTTCTGATTAACTAACTAACAACTAGCAACAATATTTTAATATCCAGGACTTAGGTTTTGAATCGCTTACCTTTTATTAAATGTTTGTTTTCCCAAAATATACAAAACCTAATACTTGGGTCGAAAAACCCAAATTTTAAATTTGCTTTTCAGTTTGAAGTTCTTTTATTCCAAAGTTTATTTTGGGGCTTTTTTATAACGTTTGGGGCGGTATTTATTTTAAAATTGGGGTAATTTTTCATAATGAAAAAGTGCCCCAATTTTTGGGGTTATTTTTCATTTAGTTTTAGGAATAGAATTATGGGGCCATTTTTTACAATGAAATTTGGTTCCCAGATGAGAAATGAAAAATAACCCCAATAAATGGAAAATTACCCCAATTTATCAAGATTTTACTTATTTTTGTTTCTCGTACGATTTTTTGGGCCATTTTTCATTTCTGGCTTATGGCCATTTTTTATTGGGGCCAAAGTTCATGTAGTCGCCTTTGAACATAGGTATTGTGGTAGCATGGATTCCTCCAACAGACATCGAGTCATATGGACTAGGTTTCTATTTGCCATTTTGGCTACGCCATATGTATATTAACGAGAGCCTGACATACTACACTCGTCAACTTCTAAAGGCAGCTGCAGAAATAAGAATTTATACAAATGTTATGTTTTTATGGACAAGAAATGGGATTGCTTAAAAAAGAAAAATAACGAATTGTTCGGATCTTAATACATTGTAATGAGCTCTTTTAATGCTTTAAACCTCCATGTAAACAATCCATCCTATAATATTAATAATAGCAACAGCACTTTTGATAATGGATTAAATGGGCCTGATTTGATAGAATGTTTTTGCATTCATCAAAACATTTGCAGCACGTAATTACTTCATTAATTTATTAGTTCATATTGAGTCTCTTGAAAAGCTACCTTTGGTTGTTGTTGTGATGAATGTTTGCCATAAAAATGATTGGTATACTTTACTTTGCATTTACCGCTTGCACTTTTCCAGTAAAAGCAGTTTTGTTGAGAAGTTTTACATTGTTTTAAGTAATATTAGAGATAAAAATTTAATAGTTTTGGGTGACATAAATATTGACCTTTTGAAAGAAAATGATAACGACATTAAAAATTATATGCTTTTGATGTCTTCATATGGTCTTAAGAGTGTTATAAACGTTCCAACCGTGTTACAAGCTCAAGTTCAAGTTGTATTGATCACAAATTTTAACGATTTGATTAAAATTATAAATCAATTTTTATAAGTGAAGTGAAGTGATCCTTCTGAAGCTTACGATACATTTACTCGTATTTCAATTTTCAATAGCCATATTGAAAATTCCAAATGTTATTTGAATAACAAAAACAAAACAAAATTCTTGAAACCGTGGGTGACACCGCGGCTGATAAAGCAAATTAAACTTAAAAACAGTTTTGCTAAGAAGTGTAAAAATTACCCACAAAACTTAAATTTAAAAAAATACTATACTAAGCTTTGCAAACGAGTAAAAATTCTTACGGCTGAGTCACGCGATTCATACTATAAAAATCGCTTGGATCGTTTAAGAGGCAACACAAAAAACGAATGGAGAGCTTACTCATTACTGAAACTTTAAAACCCCCTGTACCACTTCATTATAACTGTAACTGCATTATAGAAGACAGTTTAAAAAAAGATACAATTCAAGAAAACAGTTTTTTTTTTGTAGAGTTCTCGTCTGGAGAAATCTATAAATTAATTAAATACTTACAAATCAAGAGTTCTTGCACCAGTGATGGTATAACTGCTGTACTACTAAAAAAATATCTTGGAAAATAGTTGATTATGTATGTTATACATTCAATCTTAGTGTTTAAATCGGAAAAATTCCAAGTTCTTTAAAAAGGGCTGAAGTATTTTTAAAAAAGTATCGTAAAAACATAGCTGACTACAACCCTATCTCGTTGCTACCTACGTTTTCCAAGCTTTTTGAAAAATTAATTAAAAACGTATGCTTTTATTTCTTGAAAAGACAAAGTTTTTTTCCGATGATCAGTTTTGTTTTAGATCAGGTAGATCTACGGAAGATGCAATTTTAAAAGTGTGATGTGATCTTTACAATGAATTAATGAAAGTCAATCAACGATGGCAATATTTATTGACATGACAAAGCCGTTTGACATGGTAGACCACTAAATTCTTTTAAACAAGTTATATAATGCTGGTTTTCGGGGATTGATTTATAAATGGATACAATCGTATCTGATTGGAAGAGAAGAAAGGGTGAACAAACGGTGTTCCTCAGGGATCAGTTCTCAGCCCAATACTGATTTTAATATATGTCAATTCACTTTTTTAACAGAATTTTTCTTTAAATTGTAGAGCCTTCGCAGATGATATAGCTTTCTTCTTATTTTCAATGTGTTGCTAACATTAAAAATGATTTACAATTGCTAAGGGCTTGGTTCGAGTATTATAAGCTGATAATTAGTGAAAAAAACTAAAATTATGTATTTTAAGCTATCAGGTAATTTTCCTAGGGATTTTGATGTGCTTTTCCACTCTTATGGCTGTCAAAAGTTTGTTTTACCTCTACATGTGTGCGGAAGATACAACTTTTTGATGTATAATTTGTGTTCAAGAAACTGTTTTCGAGTTGAGTGTGTTGATTCTTTCAAATACTTAATAGTACTCATTGACTGTAATCTCAACTGGAAATTTCATGCACAATCCGTTAAAACGTATTTGAATATCATAGTTCGTAAAATGCATATTTTAAAACCATTTTGCTCGAAAAAAGTTTTAACCATGATCTATTATGGACTTACTCAGTCTAAACTACAATACGGTATAGTGAGCTGGGGAGGTACTCATATGAACACTTTTGGATCACTTCTGATATCTCAAAAGCATATAATTTGAATCATTTGTGGCAAAAATCAACGCACTGAAAGTTGGCCACTTTATTGTGAGCTACGAATACTTCCATTGCGCCATCTTTATATTTTTAAAGCCTTAAAAGAATTCTATTACGTAGTGGTAATATTCCTAGTAGAAACTCTTCAATATACAACTTACGAAAAAATAATTTAGCACTTCTCAATATTCTAGTTCCACACAAAACATTTTATGAAATTTTATCTAATGAGATCGGTGATCGTTTTTAATAACCTTCCAATTTCAATTAGAACTTCCATTAATTTTCATTCCTTCTTAAAAAAAATCAGAGACTAGCTTTTTACTATGAACTTGGTTGACATAGAATTAGTTTATAAAGTTAGAAGTTAAATGCAAAAGCATTCTTTCAAAATTACGCTGATTCCTTCAAATTATTATTTGTAAACCTGCATTATCCTTTGTTTTTTTTTTTGTAAAGGAAGTTTTTTAATGTATTTTTATATATAAATAATTATTTAATTTGGGTTCAAATTATAAAACTTTAATTAAGCTCAAAAAAAACAACTGAAAGTACGCCACGTCAGTTATTCTTCATAGGTCAAAAAAAAAATTTGACGGTCATTCAACACTAACATTATTATGTTACTGAATGGCTAAGATTTATTCTCTACACTTTTTTCTTGTCTTAATTTTTTATTTAAAAATTGTAAATATCTACCATTTAAATGAAAGTTGAATAAAAATAATATCTATCTATTTCTGTTTTTTGAAGCGAAAACCAATTCGGACGAATTTTTAATTTTCACACCACAATCGATCCTAACATCAGCAAAACAAATTTCGCCACACTTTTAGTGCTTGTTGTTAAGCCAATAAGTTTCTCGCTTGAATTATTTTAATATTGGTACCAATACGCGTATAAAAAGTATACCAACCTACCTTAAAACAAATATCTATTTTGATCTATGAATAAACAATTAACCGTCTTGCTTCTTTTAAAAATGCAACCTCGCAGCAACTATATTGTATGTAGGTATAGGTATCTACTTCTGATTAACTTTAAACTAAACGTTTTGTTTATAGAACAACTATCAACAGTATTCAAATATCCAGGACATTAGGTTTTGAATCGCTTATCTTTTATAAAATGTTTGTTTTCCCTGATATACAAAACCTAAAACCCAAAATTTTAAATTTGCTTTTCAGTTTTAAGTTTTTTTATTCCAAAGTTTATTTTGGGGCTTTTTTCATAACGTTTGGGGCGATAATTATTTTAAAATTGGGGTTATTTTTCATAATGAAATTTAGTTTAAGGAATAGAATTATGGGGCCATTTTTCATAATGAAATGGTGAGAAGAGAAAAATTACCCCAATAAATGCAAATTACCCCCAATTTATCAAAATTTTACTTATTTTTGGCTTGGGGCCATTTTTAATTGGGGCCAAATTTCATGTAGCCGCCTTTGAACATAGGTATTGTGGTAGCACGAATTCCTCCCAAATATATCGAGCCATCTTGACTAGGGTTTTATTTCCCTATTTGGCTTCGCCAATTTGTTGTGTTGTTTAACTAGTGGTTTTTTGACGAATTATTCCGTTCGATTTCAAATAGCTGTCAAACTCGCCGCTGGAATACTTCCGCCCATTATCACTTAAGATACATTTTCCAGTTTGGTTTTCTTTAGTTGCTACAAACTACTTAAATGCCTTCAGAGCTTTGGATTTTCGCTTCAAAAAACATAGATAGATAGATAGATATTCATTTTTGTTCAACTTTCACTTAAATGGTAGGTATTTACAATTTTTAAATAAAAAATAAAGACAAGATTGTAGAAAATAAATCTTAGCCATTCAGTAACATAATAATGTTTGAATGACCGTCATATATTTTTTTTGTTTGACATATGAAGAATAACTGACGTGGGGTACTTTCAGTTTTCTTATGAGCTTAATTAAAGTCTTAGAATTTGAATTCAAATTAAGTAAGTATTTATATATAAAAATACATTAAAACAACTAACGTTTTTTAAAAAAATATAATAAAGTATAATGCAGGTTTACAAGCAATATATTAAAGGAATGAGCGTGATTTTCAAAGAATGCTTTTGCATTTAACTTCTAACTTTATAAACTAATTCTATGTCAACTAAGTTCATAGTAAAAAGCCAGTCTCTGTTTTTTTTTAAGAAAGAATACAAATTTAACTTCTAACTTTATAAACTAATTCTATGTCAACTAAGTTCATAGTAAAAAGCCAGTCTCTGGTTTTTTTAAGAAAGAATGCAAATTAATGGAAGTTCTAATTGAAATTGGAAGGTTATTAAAAACGATCACCGATGTCATTAGATAAAAGTTCATAAAATGTGTTTTGTGTGGAACTAGAATATTGAGAAGTGCTAAATTATTTTTTCGTAAGTTGTCTATTGAAGAGTTTCTACTAGGAATATTACCACTTCATGTATAGAATTCTTTTAAGACTTTAAAAATATAAAGATAGCGCAATAAAAGTATTCGTAGCTCACAATAAAATGGCCAACTTTCAGTGCGTTGATTTTTGATACAAATGATTCTAATTATATGCTTTTGAGATATCAGAAGTGATCCAAAAGTGTTCATATGAGTACCTCCCCAGCTCACTATACCGTTTTGTAGTTTAGACTGAGTAAGTCCATAATAGATCATGGTTTTAAAAAATTTCGAGCAAAATGGTTTTGAAAGATACATATTACGAATTATGATATTCAAATACGTTTTAACTGATTGTGCATGAAATTTCCAGTTGAGATTACAGTCAATGAGACTGTCCCAAGTATTTGAAAGATTCAACCCACTCAACTCGAAAACAGTTTTTTTCAACACAAATTATACATCAAAAAGAGGTAAAACAAATTTCTGACAGTCATAAGAGTGGAAAAACACATCAAAATCCCTAGGAAAGTTACCTGATAGCTTAAAATACATAATTTTAGTTTTTTCACTAATTATCAGCTTATGATACGCGAACCAAGCCCTTAGCAATTGTAAATCATTATTAATGTTAGCAACACATTGAAAATAAGAAGAATTAATGAAGGTGAAAGCTATATCATCTGCGATGGCTCTACAATTTAAAGAAAAATTCTGTTGAAAAAGTGAATTGACATATATTAAAATCAGTATTGGGCCGAGAACTGATCCCTGAGGAACACTGTTTGTTTACCCTAACACCCTGTGTTCTCTTCCAATCAGATACGATTGTATCCATTTATAAATCATTCCCCGAAAACCAGCATTATATAACTTGTTTAAAACAATTTAGTGGTCTACCATGTCAAACGGCTTTGTCATGTCAATAAATAATGCCATCGTTGATTGACTTTCATTAATTTCCTTGTAAAGATTACAGCACACTTTTAAAATTGCATCTTTCGCAGATCTATGTGATCTGATACGAAATTCATGATCAGAAAAAAACTTTGTCTTTTCAAGAAATAAAAGCATACATTTTTAAATTATTTTTCAAAAAGCTTGGAAAACGTAGGTAGCAACGAGATAGGGTTGTAGTCAGCTATGTTTTTACGATCACCTTTTTTAAAAAGTGGAATGACTTCAGCCCTTTTTAAAGAATTTGGAATCTTTCCGATTTAAACACTAAGATTGAATGTATAACATACATAATCAACTATTTCCCAAGATATTTTTTTAGTAGTACAGCAGTTATACCATCACTGGTGCAAGAACTCTTGATTTGTAAATATTTAATTAATTTATAGATTTCTCCAGACGAGAACTCTACAAAAAAAAACTGTTTTCTTGAATTGTATCTTTTTTTAAACTGTCTTCTATAATGCAGTTACAGTTATAATGAAGTGGTACAGGGGGTTTTAAAGTTTCAGTAATGAGTAAGCTCTCCATTCGTTTTTTGTGTTGCCTCTTAAACGATCCAAGCGATTTTTATAGTATGAATCGCGTGACTCAGCCGTAAGAATTTTTACTCGTTTGCAAAGCTTAGTATAGTATTTTTTTAAATTTAAGTTTTGTGGGTAAGTTTTACACTTCTTAGCAAAACTGTTTTTAAGTTTAATTTGCTTTATCAGCCGCGGTGTCACCCACGGTTTCAAGAATTTTGTTTTGTTTTTGTTATTCAAATAACATTTGGAATTTTCAATATGGCTATTGAAAATTGAAATACGAGTAAATGTATCGTAAGCTTCAGAAGGATCGCTCTTATAATAAATAGGTTCCCAAAACTCATACCTTAGTGTTTCCCGCAGTAAGTCGAAATCTAAAACATATTTTGTTATTTCCTTCCGATTTCGTGGCGAATTGTTAATTTTTTTAAAACTGTTCAAAAATATAAACACATAAACGATGATCAGTTATTTTGTAAACGTGTACTTCACTTATAAAAATTGATTTATAATTTTTATCAAATCGTTAAAATTTGTGATCAATGCAACTTGAACTTGAGCTTGTAACACGGGTTGGAACGTTTATAACACTCTTAAGACCAAATGAAGACCTCAAAAGCAGATAATTATTAATGTCGTTATCATTTTCTTTCAAAAGGTCAATATTTATGTCACCCAAAACTATTAAATTTTTATCTCTAATATTACTTAAAACAATGTAAAACTTCTCAATAAAACTGCTTTTACTAAAAAAGTGCAAGCGGTAAATGCAAAGCAAAGTATACCAATCATTTTTATAGCAAACATCCATTCGTATAATATCCGCACTTTCAAAAACAATCTTCGAATAATCACACGATATCACTTTTCATGTAAACTGCTTTACCACCAGCAGAATAAGATTTATTACACTTTGGCACAAAGTGTATCCATCAATTTTATAGAAGTCAATATCATTTTCATAAACCCAAATTTCACTCACAACAACAACCAAAGGTAGCTTTTCAAGATACTCAATATGAAATAATGAAGTTTTTACGTAAGCTGTGAATGTTTTGATGAATGCAAAAAGATTCTATCAAACCAGGCCCATTTAATCCATTATCAAAAGTGCTGTTGTTATTATTAATATTATAGGATGGATTGTTTACATGGAGGTTTGAAGCATTAAAAGAGCTCATTACAATTTATTAAGTTCCAAAAAGTTCGTTATTTTTAAATAATTATCCCCCTCTTTTTTAAGCATGTAAGCAATCCTGATTCTTGGCCACAAAAATTTATAATTTTTAGAAATTCTTATTTCTGCAGCTGCCGTTAGAAGTTGACGAGTTTTTGTATGTCAGGCTCTCGTTGATATACATATTTTCTTCTACTGCTTGTGTGCTGATAACGGATGTCATTAATTTTGGCTTCTTCTGATAATTCGCTCTCATGATCTTCTATTTCAAATTGCGAGAAATAAATTTTACGTGCAAAATGTTTTTTGTATTTTTTGCCGTTGCCATTGCTGTTGCGTCGGAGGAAGAACCAACTTCTAAAGCTTTACCTAGTTTGACTCCTTTTTAATAGCAATGATCAATGTCCGCTTCAATAACGTTCATCTTCAGGCCATCGCGAATGATTTTGAGAGCGGGGTCAGTATTTGAAGATGATGTGTTTTCACAAGTCAAAGGAATGTTGACGATTTCAATGCAATTAGCAAGTAGTTGTTGTTCCAGGTTATTAACTTTATGCTCTAGTGTTTTTATTTTCTCCTCACACTCATTGTTTTTCGTTGTGGGTGCATCCGATTGATTTTTTTGGATACTTTCAATAGTAACAGAGTAATTTTTGCTGTTACATTTTGTGTCTGAATAGCTGTAGGTGTTTGCAGTTTAGGCAATATGTTGGCGGAGGTGGATGCCGAGGGTAATATAGACAGCTGAAATGCCTGAGTGATAGGCACTGGGAGTGCAGTTGTACCTGACAAAGGAGCTTTTTGGATACTTTCAATAGTAAAATTTTTCGCATAAACCATTTCCAGAGTAATTTTTGCTGTTACATTTTGTGTCTGAATAGCTGTAGGTGTTTGCAGATTAGGCAATATTTTAGTAGATGTGGAGGCCGAGGGCAATGTAGACAGCTGAAATGCCTGGGTGATAGGCACTGGGAGTGCAGTTGTACCTGACAAAGAACCTTTTTGCTTAGAGTGACAAGAAGGGCATCGCCAAGATGTTTTATTTTTGTTCTTTATGTGCTCAACATCGGAAGCTTGAGTTATATTATAAAAACCCTTCTTAAGATGACCGATCCGCTCATGGCAATTATTCGTGCATTCTCCCATTTGATATCTAAGATCAAACTGGCGAAGCATTGATACGAAAAGAAGAAACGAATTGAGAAGAAAGTCAATGCTTAAGATAACTTAGCAACTAAGTGACGCCAAGCAGGTTTTGAGTTTATGCTTTCTCTCATGTTCTTGCATCATGCACTTGACTTAATAAGAAACGAGTTTAAGACAGTCTGCAATAAAACCTCAAGTTGTTAACATCGATTTAGCTTTTTCTTAAATATTAAACTTATGTACAATAATATAAAACTTAATTAAACTGTTTATTTAATGAATAAAATAAATGAATCGAAAATAAATATTAAATATAAAATGTGTTATTATTTATTTATAAATAAAACCTAATTAAAGACTACATCTACTTAATACTATAACTCTTGCAAATTAGAGCAGGTTGCATGAAAAAACTTTTTGCATTCAAAGCATTCTATTTTTAAATCGGTTCTTTCGACTTTTAGCTGTCAAATCCCACTAGACATTTTAAATTTATTTCTAACGGTGAATTTTTTAACTATTTTGTACCACGAAAAGCAAAAAAGCAAATACTAAAATTGAGAAAAAGTTCAAAACATGAGTGTAACCCACGGCTTCATGCTAAGAACTGAACATGAGAGAACATGTTGTCATGTATCTCGAAAAAACATTTATAAAGGTGATAAAATAAACAGATCCACTCTGAGACGAAACTTGTAGAGGGCCACAAATATCGGTATGGATCACATCAAGCCCACTGGAAATATAAGAAGCATTGCAGTTATTTAATGGTTTTGTACTTGTTTTACATAATGCACAAGCAAAATTTTGGTCTTATTGACATTGACACCCATACCCCGAACAATTCCTTTCTTTGACATCTTGTATAAATCTGGCATGTGAAGGTGTCCAAAAAGTGTATACCACATAATCGATGATGCTTCTTGACGGGCACATAAAGCCATTTCCCTATCTGGCTTCATCTTTTTGGAGTATATTCCGTCCTCAAATAAGCTTCACAAATAAATTTATTTTCTTTATTATGAACAAAGGCATTGTTAACTTTTTTAAAAATATTCAAAATTATAAACACATAAACGATGATCAGTTATTTTGTAAACGTGTACTTCACTTATAAAAATTGATTTATTATTTTTATCAAATCGTAAAAAGATGTGATCAATGCAACTTGAACTTGAGCTTGTAACACGGGTTGGAATGTTTATTACACTCTTAAGACCAAATGAAGACATAAAAAGCATATAATTATTAGTGTCGTTATCATTTTCTTTCAAAAGGTCAATACTTATGTCACCCAAAACTATTAAATTTGTATCTATAATATTACTTAAAACATTGTAAAACTCCTCAATAAAACTGGTTTTACTAAAAAAGTGCAAGCGGTGAATGAAAAGTAAAGTATACCAATCATTTTTATAGCAAACATTCATTTGTATAATATCCGCACTTTCAAAAACAATCTTCGAATAATCACACACAATATCACTTTTTATGTAAACTGCTATACCACTAGCAGAATAAGATTCATTACATTTTGAGCACAATGTGTATCCATCAATTTTGTTGACTTGAACCCTCGTTCGAAAAGATCCTTTTTAAACAAACGCAATTTTTCTTTAAATCATTTAAATTAAATTTGTGCATCTTGCTACTTGGTAGAAGGAACGATTGTGAAAGGATTACTTGTACGTTACAAAGAGTATTCATCGTAGCTGCGGCCTCATCCTTCGTCACACGCTACAAAGAACATTCATCGTAGCTGTAGCTGCACCACTTCATCTTGCGCGCACGCTACAAAGACAATCCTTTGAATTGTGTGAAATGTTGCACGCTTTCTATCGAAAAAACGCCACACGATATAAACAGTCAGTTGCAAACAACATCTACTAATATCGATCAAAGTGTCTCATTGCAAACGTCCGGTACCAAAACTTATAACCCTCGTTAAGGAAACCAACCTATCGTTTCAAGTCAATCAGCTGTTCAAAAACCAATATCTTTGTTATCAACATCAGAACCAATAGAACCCCTTGCTCCAACTACCAAGCCAGATAAGCAATCTGTAACATCAAAAAAAGCGTGCTCTGCTTCTTCAACGACTTGAGGAAGAGCGGCAGCTGCGAGAGAAGCGTGACATGAAGTTCTTAGAAGAAAAGTATGCCCGACTGGCTGAACTTCAATCAGGCTCTAAACACAAGCGCAACGTGAACCTAATTCGATCGATGAATCTAGATTGAAACAAGCTCAATGGAATAGCACATTTAATGGCAATAAGAACAGCGAAGCAAATCAACCTGATGACACCCGAGCCCATCCTTCATTTGTCAATGCGTCGATCTACAATGCTAATGGCGCAGATCCAACAACAATTATTTTTAACACAAGTCCATCATTAGCATCTGCCTCTTCGAATAAACAACAAATTGCAGCCAGACAAATCATGTCGAAGGAACTTGTTACGTTCAGTGGGCGAATAGAGGAATGGCCACACTTCATTAGCTGGTTCAATAGCACGACGGTTTCTTGCGGCTATTCAACGACGCCTTTAAGACCGTAGGTATGCGGCTTCTTTTTCCTAAGCAAGTTCCTGGCGTCTTGAAGAGCCTTCAGCAGCTGTACGGTTGTCTAGAAGATATAATTGATGATTTAATCGAAAAAATACGAAAGGAACCATCTCCAAAAAATGGAAAAGCTTCAGTCGATCATTCAGTTTTTTCTTTCAGTTGAAAATGCATGTGCGATCATGGCAGCAACTGGTATGAATGACTACCTAACAAATCCATCGCTAGTTCGAGAGTTTGTTGAAAAGTTACCTCCACAAATACGCTTAGAGTGGGGAAGCTTTCGTAAAGGGGTTGTAAATGCAAATCTTTTACATTTTAGCGAGTGGTTAGCTGAAATTGCTAGCTCGGCATCTCAAATAACTCGCATGAATTCTTCAACTCGAAGTGAGAAACAGAGCCCAAGATCGTCGTTAAACTTTCACGTCGATTCGGATTCACCATCACCAAGTAAAATAAAATTCTCAAGTCTTAACTTGAATGAAAAATGGGACGTTGTTAAACGAAATACAATTTGCCGTACATGTTTGCGCCAACATGGACGAAATCGTCAGTCAGTCGATCTTCAGCTGTGAAAGAGTGCGGACGTGTTGACGACTTTCTCAGTGTATACAATAATTTCCGTGTGTTCGAACTGAATTAAATTCACTTATACTTTAAGTGCACTCATTGCATAATTTTTACTGGCAATTTGCCAAGAAAATTTAAAAGGCAAGTTAGCCTAGTGGGTAGCGTGGCCGACGACAGACTGGAAGAGCGTGGGTTCGAGCCCCACCCTGGTCAGGGCTTTTTTTTTAAATAAGTTCTGGGAAAAAGTCAACAAAAACCGAGAGGAGAAGGAACAACAGCAAATGATAAAGTTAACGGGGACATCGGAAGATGCTCCCCCAACAACAAGTGAAGCAGCCAAAACATCAGGTGATGCAGCAGCAGCAGTGAAAGTAGCGGTGCCTTCCATAGAAGCCCAGCCAACAACGACAGCGTCATCGGCACGTGCCGAAGCTAATACTAGCAGCATAGCGACTGCAACAACAAGCTTTGCAAAAGGCACGATATCAACACCAGCCGGTGCCATAGCCGATTCAAAGGGGGATAAAAAGAGAAGGCGTATCATTAGATACAAGCCACAACTCATAAATCGTGCCAATAGGAGCACCAGAGCCAAGTTGGCTAAGGCCTCCGCTCAAGCCAAAATGCAGAGACATTTAGAAAGCTCCTCCTATGAGGATGACGACATAAAAAACAGTAAACATGATCATGAGGGCGATGACGAGGCATATGCTGACGACGAAGTCACCAAAGAAGCAAACGACGATGCGACCGTCAAGAAGACATGTGAGCATGACGTCACTGAGGTACATGCCGAAGACATCGCATACATGTCCGTAGAAGGGGAGGGGCACTACGTGAGTGGCGAGTTGGTGGACCTTTCACCTCCAGAAGAGTCAGAAGATGAGCAGGAAAAAATCGCATCACTGACAGAGCAAATTTCTTCCCTCATGGAAATGGTAAAAGCGCTCAAAGTTGAGCAAGAAGCGCGTAGGGAAAATGAGCGCCTAGTTGCTCTTGAAAGAAATCGACAAAAAACGCTCCAAGAGCAACAAAAAGCAGCACAAATGCAGCAGCCTCCTAAGCAACAACAACCTCTTCCGGAACAGCAGCACAAAAAGAAGCAGCCGACACAGAAACTGCAGACCCAGCAACAGCATCAGCAACCGCGAGTACAGAAAAAACAACAACAGCAACAATAACAAAAACAAATACAGCAACAAATACAACAACCACTTCAACAACGACAACAACAAAAGACACAGAAGCAACAACAGCAGCAAAAACTACAACAACAGCGACAACCGCAGCAATCACAACAGCAGCAGACACAACAGCAGCAGTCACAACAGAAGCAGCAACAGCAACAGCCACAAGCAAAGAAAGGTAAAGTGCCACCAATTAATACCTTCAAAATAGAATTGAAAGACACAATAGAATTATGTAAGTCGGCCATAGGCAACAATTTTATTATTAAAAGGTTGAACGCAGACCGACACGCCATTCATTGATCTTCGGTCGAGCATTATAAAAAAAATAAAGATCTCTTGTCTCAAACGAAGACAGAATACTATAGTTTCACCCCGAAGGAAGACAAGCTACAAACAGTCCTTCTGAAGGGTAAAGAATCCTGTACGGATCCGCAGGAACTCTTAACTGAGCTCCGTCAAGTGGCGAGCGATGATCTCGATTTTATCGGGGTCAGACCGTTTTCCACAGTTGAGGCCAGACGGGAGAAACGGAATTTACTATTCTTCCTCCTTCAGCTCTCGCCCCAAAGCAAGTTGAGTGGTTTAAGGAATATAACAGTCCTAAACTACCAAATTGTAAGATGGGAAAAATTAAATAGGCAGAGAGACATGCTTCAATGCATGAACTGCCAAGGATACGGCCACGTGGCAGCAAACTGTGGTATGGATACAGTTTGTGTCAAATGTGGAGATTCCCACAAGAAAGGTGAATGTAAGCTCGGAAAAGAGAGGGTCGACGACAGGACCCAGTTAAAGTGTGCACTTTTCCGAGGCTTCGGGCACCCCGCAAACTATCGGGGATGTCCGAAGTTTCAGGAAATGAAAAAAAACAAAGACCAAAAGAAGACAGTAGAGATGAGATGCCCTGAAGTACGCCAGACATCAACTTCCGTCAATCCTGCAATTTCTTACGCCCAAATGGCGTCTGGAAAGGGAAAAACGGTACAGCCTCAACCACAGGTAGCCAAACAGGTCCAAGTGCCTACGGCTCCTGTGCCAGAGGCAGATCTGATGCAGATTTTGCTGACCATTCATGGTCAGTTAACCGATGTGCAAAAACAGATAAAGGAGCAGGTGGCTAGGGTGGATTACCTCTACTCTATTCTGCCGGAAATGCTAAATGGTTAAAGGCGCGCTGCCTGAGCGACGCTTTGAGATCCTAGCTGTGAATGTAAATTCACTGATTAGGACCGAACGTAGAGCAAACCTCTTTCATTTGCTGCAAGACCAAAGTCCTGATGTTTTTATGGCTAGCGAAACTAAGCTAAACCAGAAACACAAACTGACTAATAAAAATTACAATATCGTAAGAAGGGATCGGCCCAACTCATCTCAAGGGGGTGGGGTCGCAATCTTCATACGAAAGGGCATTAAACATAAGGTTATATATGATAGTGAAGTGCGAAGATTCGGATTGCTAGAAGCTTGCATCGTTTGCATTCCTCTCCAGCAGGGGAAAAGAATGTACGCAATCACGGTGTACGCACCTGATGCACCTCAGCCGGCTAATTTTATCGCAGAACTCGAAAAACTTTTTGAATGCTTAAGACTGAACTTGGATGAGAATTGTTATCTCATGGCAGGGGACTTGAACGCCAAACATGTAGATTGGGGAAATCAAGTACAAAATCCTAGAGGGAACCATCTTTTTAATTGGATGGGTCGATACAGTGTTGAGTGTAGGATCGACTTTCTGGCTACAGATAGACCGTCTTTTCCGAGAAGTGGTAGTTTTCTGGATCTACTTCTGCTTGACTCAAGACTGATAATAACTGACACTGTAGGTCAACATACAAAAAACTGAATACGACAGTGACCATTACGGCCTTACCGCCGTAATACAGATCCCAAGCGAACTTTTGGAGTTGGATGAGTATGTGCCTGCGCACTCATACAATTTCAGTAAGACGCGTTGGCGTCTTACTGAGGATCTTCTATCTTCTATGATAGAAGATCTTCAGGAAAAGGTAGAAGCTGTAGGGGCTGCTTTCCAGCAAGTGTATAAGGTGAATGCTAGCATTCGTCCGAATCATGACCTGGAGAACAGAGCCTTACTACACAACTTCTATCTTGGAAATAACATAACGCAATGGCGATCTGAGAATACTGGTTTCACCGGGTTCAATGACGAAAAATTGGCAAACGCCACCATCACCGAGCGAAATGGACCCAGTTCATTGTTAATTTGGAAGGTAGAACTTCAGTTGATTTTTCAAACAATAAAGAAAAAGAAATCTGCGGGGGTCGATGGTATACCCAACATTGTGTTACGACATCTCCCTGAGGAAGCCATAAACATTTATACCACACTGTTCAACAACGCATTGAATTATGCATATTTTCCAGTGAGTTGGAAGACAGCTGTGGTCCATCCTCTCCCCAAAAAGGGAAAGGACAGCTCCAATCCGGCAAATCTTCGGTCGATAAGTCTTCTTCCAAGTATCAGTAAAGTATTCAAAAAGATTCTCAATAGAGCTCTGTTCAAGTGGGCTGAGGACAAAAATATTATTCCAGATAATCAGTTTGGCTTTAAGGCAGGGCATGACACTGTTCATGCCGCGTCTAAGTTAGTTTCTGATGTTCAATGGAACAAAACGAAAAATCAATGCACGGGTGCCGTTCTGGTTGATTTAGAGAAAGCTTTCGACACCGTATGGTTAGAGGGTCTTTATCTGAAGCTATCTAGATTTGGCATAAGTAAACAACTGTTATATATGCTTGATGACATGCTCACTGGTAGAAATTTTGTTGTCAAAAGTGGCAATGCAACTTCTACCACAACTTTTGATATTAAAAATGGTCTACAGCAAGGAGCTGTGAACTCACCGAATCTTTTTAGTATTTACACCAGCGATCTGATAGGTAGTCTAACTCATTCAATTGCGTATGCCGATGACCTTGTAGCGTACAGAACGGGTCCAAAAGTTGAAGTCATCAGAATTCTTCTGCAGCGTCACTTCGACAAGATTCAGCGATATTGTGATGACTGAAAGTTAAAAATTAACTTTCAGAAATCAGAAACTATCCTGTTTAGAACCCGTTATCTAGGGCTTCTAGACATACAAGAAAGAACTGGAGAAATCTAGTGATCGTTGGACCAAGTGGACATCCACTGGCGAGTAAAGATGTGGTAAAGTACCTTGGCATCTGGCTAGATCAGTATCTATATATCAATCGACATGTAGATGCTGCTCTGGCCAGAGCTAGGGGATCCTTTGGGTTGACAAGACGGTTGTTTTATAGCAGCCGCCTTGACAGCAGAGTGAAGATGATTTGCTACATGGCCCTTATCCGGCCAATGATTGCCTATGGGTGCCCTGTATGGGACCAATGGACTTATTTTTGGGGCTTACTACCCCAATAATGAGTATAGTGAAAGTGTACGTCTTAACGGTTTCATCCCGCCCGAGACATTCCTCTTTTTAGACAGTCGTGGGCTGATACAGGATAGATTGGCGGTTCCGTTAATCTACCACGTCAGCCGTAGGACTGTGGATCAGCGACTTTTTTACGATCGGGACGTCGGCTCAGGAAACGGAGCAGAGCGTCTGCGGTTCAGTAGAGCTGTGCCCCTTCGGGACAGAAAGGATTTAGTTAACCACTGTGATATTGAAAGTTGACCATATTGTTGCTTTGGCCGACTTACATTGTTCTAAAGTAAATATAGGTAGATTAGGTAGAACAGTGACGGTGGCACCAAAAAAAAATAAAAAAAAAAAAAAAAAGTACATAAGTAAATGCATTTATATGTGTGTACTTGCTGTTGCGAATATATATGTTCATATATATGTATATGTACATATATGCATGTGTATGGGCGTATGCGAGTGTGCATATATGTATGCACAAAAAAAAAAATATTTTACGTCGAAAGGAATTGTTTAAGGAAAAAGGTTAAGTAGCCTATACTCCATGTGTTTCGCCTGAGTGTGAACGGTAGGCATCACCTTTTTCTTTGAATTTCATTCAATCACTCCACTAAACTAAAATAAAAATTAACAACTAGCAATAGTTGTTGTTGTTATTTAATTTTTTCTTTTTGGAATTGTTTAAGTATAGTCACAGTATAATTTAGAGCGCCCGCAGGGGGCCAGTAAGTTAGTTAATTTAATATGTAAGCTAGTTGTTTAAGATTTTTTGTCTAGCATTAAGATAGATATAAGAAAATGAAAAATAAAAAATTAATTAAAAATGAAAATAAGAGTGGCAGAGAGCGGATCCCACGAGCGTGGGTTCGATTCCCACCAGGGCCAAGGCTTTTTTTTTAAATAATTTTTGGGAAGAAATAATTAAAAATCGTCACCGACGGCAAAATCAGATGGTGCAAAAAACGGGGACATCGAAAGATGGTCCCCCAACAAAAAGCAAATCAACAGCTGGCACTTCGGATGATAGAACAGCCGATATAGCGGGTTCATCGAAAGATGTAGCCAACACGGAACCAAAGAAAAGGAAAAAGACAAGAAAGAATCACAATGAAGATGCAAAGCGCTATTCCCAAGCAACTACAGCTGAGCTGCCAGCTGAAGGGAGGGAAATGACGCGCATAGCTAAGGCAACTGCAGCAGAAAAAAACCAACAACAATTGGAAAATACAGTGTCCGACACCGCCGATGAGATGGAATATATTTCGGATGGTGGTGAAGGGCACTTCACAGGAGACAGCAAGCTGCTTGACCTGACGTCGGCAGCTCAATCATCAGACTCCGAAAAGGAAGATAGAGATGAGGAGGACGAAATACATTCCCTTACAGAGCAAATAACGCGCCTTACTGAAATGGTTCAAGCTCTTAAACAAAAACAAGAGGCGTGTAGAGAAAAAGAGAACCTTGATGCTGTTGAGCGCAAAAAGATAAAGGTCCTAGGGGAGGCTGAAAAAGCAGCACAACCGCGGGCGAAAAAAAATGCCATGCAAATAAAAGCGCAGCAGACACTTCAACAGCAAATGATAAGACAACAACTAGAGCCACAGCCATCACAACCACAAAAGCAACAACAACAAACACAACAGCAACAACAAACATGCAAACAACAAGCAGAACAACAACAACCACAGCAACAACGATCACAGCAGCAGCAACAACAAACACAACAGATGTCCCAGCAACAACAGAGGACGAACCAACAGCAGCAGAACCAACAGCGGCAGAATCATCAGCAGCAGTCACAAACCAACAAAAATAAAAAAGAAAAAGTGCCACCAATCAACACCTACAAAATGGAGCTTCAGGATACAATAAATCTGTGTAAGTCAGCCATAGGCAATAATTTTAAAATTAAAAGATTAAGCGCAGATAGGCATGCCATAAACTGCTTCACAGTTGAACAGCATAAAAAAATAAGAAGTCTTCTTAAAGATTCAACCACAGAATTTTTTAGCTTTACGCCAAAAGAAGACAAACTCCAAACGGTCCTCTTGAAGAGCATAGATTCCTCAACGGAACCACAGGCACTCGACGAACGACGATCTCGACTTTATCGGAGTCAAGCCATTTACCACAGTAAAGGCCAGACGGGAGATGTGGAAACTACCGTTCTTCCTGGTCCAGCTCTCACCCAAAAGCAAACTGGATAGACTAAGGAGTATTTCCGTCCTAGACTTGGGATAAATTAAAAAAGCGCGGTGACATGCTTCAATGCATGCGCTGCCAAAAGTTTGGCCACGCCGCAGCGAACTGCGAAATGCTGTCACGATGCGTAAAGTGTGGAGAGAACCACAAGTCAGGGGAATGCAAACTAGGGCAGGAACGGGTTATCGACAGAACCCAGCTTAAATGTGTACTTTGTCATAGCGGAGGACACCCTGCTAACTATCGGGGATGTCCAAAGTTTCAGGAAATGAAAAAAAAAACAAAATAGTCTCAAAGCAAATAGTAGAGGAGAAACGACTACCAGCCCGTCCTCTCCCAACGCCCGTCAACCCCCAGATTTCTTACGCTCAAATGGCGTCTGAAAGGGAAAGAACGGTACAGCCTCAACCAATGGTAGCCAAACAGGTCCCCGTGCCTAAGGCGCCGGCGAAAGAGGCGGATCTAATGACTGTGTTGCTGGCCATTCAGGGTCAGTTAACAGGTCTTCAAAAAGAGATCCGGGAGCAGGCAACTAGAGTGGATCATCTATACTCTATTCTGCCGAGCTTAACGCTTAACGGTTAAAGGCGCGCTGCCAGATAGACCCTTAAAAGTCCTCGCTGTGAATGTAAATTCACTGATTAGGACCGAACGAAGAGCAAATCTCTTTCACCTCTTGCAAGATCAAAGTCCTGATATGCTTTTGGCTAGCGAAACTAAGCTAAATCAGGAGCACAAACTGACTCATAATAACTACAATATCGTAAGAAGGGACCGGCCAAACTCCTCACAAGGGGGTGGGGTCGCAATCTTTGTACGAAAGAGCATTAGTCATAAAGTAATTTATAAGAATGAAGTGCGCAGGTTCGGGTTGCTAGAAGCCTGCATCATATGCATTCCTCTCCACCAGGGAAATTGCACCAGAAGCACCTCAGCAAGCTAATTTTACAGCAGAACTCGAAAAACTTTTTGAATGCCTTAGATTGAATTTGGAGGAGAACTTTTATCTCATGGCCGGTGATGGGAACGTCAAACATGAAGATTGGGGAAATCAAATACAAAATCCTAGAGGGAACCATCTATTTAATTGGATGGGTCGGTACAATATGGAGTATAGAATCGATCTTTTTGCTACATATAGGCCGTCATTTCCAAGAAGCGGTGCATTTCTGGACCTACTGCTGATTGACTCAAGACTGACAATTACTGATACGACAGTGACCACAACGGACTTTTTGCTGTGATTCAACTTCCAAACGAACTCGTGGAGTTAGAGGAGTATGTGCCTGAGCATACTTACAACTACAGTAAAATGCGATGGTCACGCTTTTCCAACACCTTGACAAGAGAATTACGTTTAAAAAACATATCTCCACCTAATGACAGAAATTTAACAAACGAAGAGATCGATGGATACCTACTACAAATGGACGAGGCCATAAAACAAACAATGAGTACGACTATTCCACGTTACATAGAACAAGACGCAACTGCCAAGTACCGAAACGAGACAATTGACGCACTACAAAGACAAAAAAGTGGACTGCTTACAAGACTAAAACTTTTGTACAGATGGTTCACTGATAGACATAATTCGGAGATTGGGACTCTGAAGTCTTCGATTAAAAACATCAATCAATTAATAAAGCAGAATTATAGGTTGACTATTAATTCCTATTGGAATAATAGAATTCGGGCTATTAACTCTAGTGACCCAAGTATGTTTCCTAAAATTAATAAAATTTTCAGACGGAAAGATCAAAATGATCTTCCGTGTCTCAAGCTTCAGAAAACGATAGAAAACGAAAACTTACTTTTGAACGCAGGCATAGATCCAGGGGATGCCGTTTTTAATGATGATTTCTTCATTATCGAGGATCCTAAGGAGAAAGTGGAGGCTGTGGGGGCTGCTTTTCAGCAAGTGTATAAGGTGAATACCAGTATTCGCCCAAATCATGATCTGGAAAGCAGAGCCCTGCTTCACCACTCCGACCTTCGAAATGATATAACGCAATGGCGATCCGAGAACCCCTCTTTTTTATGGTTCAATGAAGAACACTTGGCAAACGCCATCATCGCCGAGCGAAACGGGTCTGATTCCCTGTTAATTTCGAAGCTAGAACTTAAGATCATTTTCGATTCATTGAAGAAAAAGAAGTCGACAGGAGTAGATGGTATATCCAATATTGTACTACGACATCTACCTCAGGATGCAGTCGACATTTACACCACATTGTTTAACAACGCACTGAATAATGCATATTCAGTGCGTTCAATCCTCTCTCTAAAAAGGGGAAGGAGAACTCCAATCCCGCAAATCTACGGTCGATAAGTCTCCTTCCAAGTATAAGTTAGGTATTCGAAAAAGTTCTCAATAGGGCTTTGTTCAAATGGGCTGAGGACAAAAAAATTATTCCTGATAAACAGTTCGGCTTTAAGGCAGGACACGATACCATTCATGCCGCGTCTAAACTTGTGTCTGAAATTCAATGGAACAATGCGAAAAAACAGTGCACGGGTGCCTGTCTGGTTGATTTGGAGAAAGCTTTCGACACCGTATGGTTAGAAGGTATGTATCTAAAGCTGACCAGGCTTGGTATTATTAAATCATTATTGTATATACTTTATGTAATGCTCAACGGTAGAAAGTTTGTTGTCAAGAGTGGCAGTGTACCGTCTACCAAAATATTTGAAATAAAAAATGGTCTGCAGCAGGGAGCGGTTAACTCGCCGATTCTTTTCAACATTTACACTAGCGATCTTATAAGTAGTCTAACTCATGCGATTGCGTATGCCAATGATCTAATAGTGTACAGAACAGGTCCAAAAGTTGAAGTTATCAAAATTCTTTTGCAGCTTGACTTCGACAAGATTCAGCAATATTGCGATGACTGGAAGTCAAAAATCAACTTTCAGAAATGCGAAACTATTCTGTTTAGAACCCCTTTGTCTAGAGCTTCTGCGGATACGAGAAAGAACTGGCGAAAACTTGTGATCGTTGGACCCCTTGGACAGCCACTGGCAAGTAAAAGTGTAGTGAAGTACTTGGCATCTGGCTGGATCAATATCTGTATTTCGACAGACATATAGATGCTGCTCTGACCAGGGCTAGGGGAGCCTTTGCCCTGACAAGACGCCTGTTTTACAGCAGCCATCTTGATAGAAGGGTGAAGGTGATTTGTTACATGGCTCTAATCAGGTCGATGATTGCCTATGGATGTCCTGTGTGGTTCAACGTTGCAGCATCTCAAATGGAAAAGATTCGGGTACTTGAGAGGCAGTTTCTTAGACGCTGCCTTGGATTGCACAGAACACCAGAGTCGGAGTACATAAAATATTATTCCAACGAGGTTCTATACAACAGGGCTAACATAAACAGAATAGATAATTTTTTAATCAAGCTGATTCGGGGTCATATTGCAAGAGCGATGACTTCAACTAATCGCTTGATTTTAGGGGCTTACTACCCCAAAGATGAATACTACGATAGTGTGTGTCTAAGCGGATTTATCCCACCCGACGCTTTCCTCTTTTTAGACAGTCGAGGGCTGATACAGGATAGTTCGGCGGTACCGCTGATCTACCACGTCGGTCGAAAAACTGTGGATAGGCGACTCCTTTATGGTCGTGACGTCGTCGCAGAAAGCGGAGCAGAGCGCCTTCGGTTCAGTAGGGCTGTGTCCGAAAGGGACCAGATAGATAGATTGGACCAAAATCGCCAGTTCTGGTGGTTGAATCATATGTAAAATAACTAATAAAATTTAAAAAATAAATAATAATAAAAGTTGACTAATTGAGTTTATTGCCTTGGTTTGACTTGCACAGGTTTAGGCGTGTCCTTGGCTTTAAAAGTAAACTAGGTTACTACAAAACAATCATGGTGGCACTAAAAAGAAAAAAAAAACCGTTGCTGTGGCTGTTCTAGTTTTAAGTTATATTAAGTAGTTTAAGGTGTAGTTTTAAGTTTTATAAAAAATAAAAAAATGATAGATATAATGAGTTTTTTCCTAATTTTCTTATTTTTAAGTAATAAATGAATTTTGATAATATTTAAGGCGAAAGGCAATAATTTTAAGTTGGTTATGGTATAATTTAGAGAGCTCGCATAGGGCCAGTTAGTTAGTTAAGTTAATATGTAAGCTAGTTGTTAAGGTTTTTGTCTAGCAAGTAAGTAGTTATAAGAAAATTGAAATATAAAAACTGAATATTCAAAAAAAAAAAAAAAATGGACGAAATCGTTGTCGTGTTGATAAACTGTGTAGTGTCTATGGATGTGTCTATAAACACCACAAGTTTTTACATTAAATTCAAGATCCACCTTTAGTGTCTACAAATGCAATTGTGAACTATCACCGAAAGGAAAAAAATTGCATTTTATTTAGAATAATCCCAGTGACTTTGTATAATGGTGAAACAAATATAAATACATTCGCCTTCCTCGATGACGGTTCCTCGATTTCGCTTATTGATGAAGCACTCGTTGCAAAATTAAGAGTTTCGGGTGAATCCAAACCACTGTGCCTCAAATGGACGGCAAATACCCATCGCACAGAAAGCACCTCAAAAATAGTCAACATTAAAATTTCGTCACTTCATTCCGATAAAAAATATGTAAATATATATGTAAATATAGGCACAGTCAAATGTAAATATAGAAACAGTCAAATCACTCGACCTTCCAATGCAAGATATAAATGCAGAAGAACTTTCAACAAATTATCCGTACTTAAAGGGAATCCTTCTGGCATAGTATTCAAGTGCTAAGCCGCAAATTTTGTTGGGCCTATACCAATGGAAATTAACGATACCACTTCGAACAAGAGAGACGAAAAATTGGCCTTGCTATTTAAAGAATTTATTTCAATTGACTCAATCGGCTTAAAAAATAAAGCATGTCTTGGGCCGACCCATGGCTATTCGTCGTCTTATGTACCTGGAAAAGAGAATGGAAAAGGATCCACAGCTACATGAGAAACTAATACACAAATAGAAGAATATATTAAAAAGGAATATGCAAGGAAACTAACTCAGATAGAAATACAGCAACGTTTCCTTCATGTGTGGTACCTTCCTATTTTTCCGGTTGCAAACCACAACACACCGAATAAAGTCAGAATCGTGTGTAATGGAGCTGCAGCAGTAAATAATGTTTCACTGAATTCGTTTTTGTTCTCAGGTCCAGATATCGTTCCGTCTCTTGTTTCAATTCTGTTCCGTTTTAGGGAGCGTAAAATTGCCATATGTGCCGATATTAAGGAGATGTTTCACCAGGCAAATATAAGAAAGTCGGAACAACATGCTCAGCGTTTTCTGTGGGGAAACAGACGTACCAATTAAATTGAAGCATTTGTCATGCAAGGTATGACTTTCGGCTCAACATTCTCTCAATTTTGGGCATAGTATGCCAAGAAGAATACGAAGAATACTATCCCAGAGCAGTAAAGGGTATACTCGAAAATCATAACGTTGATGATTACTTGGACAGCTTCAAAGCTTACTTAAGATTCTCTGACGACAACCAAGTAAAGATTAGTCTAGTGGCACCAAAAACTATAGAAGCCCCCTATGTCGATTCCGAGGTTAGAGTTGGAAGCAGCGCTCTTAGAAGTAAAATTAGCTAGAATCCTTGCATCTGTATATTTAATAATGATATCTGCGAGATATTTCTGGTCGGACTCAAGGACCGTTTTGAGCTGGATCAACTCAGATCATCGGAAATACAAGCAATTTGTCGCGTTTTGTGTCGGAGAAATTCTTGAGGATACAGAAGCCAAGGGCTGGAAATGGGTTCCCAGCAAAGCAAATGTTGGTGATGGAGGCACAAAATGGCAAAGCAACAAAGAATTTCGATACGACAGCCGATGGTATCGCGGACCGAGTTTCTTACACGGACCCATTGAACAGTGACCTCAAGAATTTAAACAAACAGAGATCCCAAGTGATGAATTAAAACACATCCATATGCATCATGATTACGATATAAGATTCGTATCCATCATCAAAGTAACTCGTTTTAGTAGTTGGCACCGCCTTTATCGAACATAAGCCCAAGTTTTCCGCTCCATTCGAAGGTCTTCTGTTAAAAGAACAAAACCGTACACAAAAAATGTTTCATAAGCATAGACTTTGTTAACGCAGAAAATTATTGTTATAAGATCTGTCAAGAGGATTCCTTTTTTGAGGGGTTGGGTTCGGGAGCCCGTTTTTCAGAATCCTGTTTTTTAAAATCCTGTCTTTAAAATCCCGTTTTTTAAAATACTGTTTTTAAAAAATCCCGCTTTTAAAATCCTGTTTTTTACCATCCCGTTTATTAAATTCCCGTTTTTATAAGCCCGCTTTTGGAATCAACACAAGGTGTTTTATTTTAAGAATCGCGGCGATTTTTAAAATAAAACACCTTGTGTTGATTCCAAACGCGGGATTGAGTTTATTTTACAGCCCAATGCTGATGAGTGATGATGATGGGGTGACATAATGTTCATGGGCGTTATGTCGTATGAAAGGAGACAAAAAGAAAACAAATATTTGGAGAAATTTTTTTTATTGATTTTGTAACTTAACAAAAAAAAAAATAAAGAACATAGAACATAACAAAAATGAGGTTTCAATATTTCTGATATTTTTTTCCAAATAGTAAGATTAAAGTTTTATGTTGTGAGCCCCGCTTTTCAAATTGGGGAACTGCTAGGTAATATTTATGTGTACAACATTCAGTAAATTTATCAAAATACGAAACGGGCTAAGCGGGATTAAACGGGATTTTAAAAAGCGGGCTAACGAGAAACGGAATTCTGTTTAAACAGGATTATTAAAAGCGGGATTTTAAAGAAGCGGTACTTTAGAATCGGGATTTTAAATTTTTTTTTGCGGGATTATAAAAAACGGGATTTTAAAAAACGGGCTTCCGAACCGCTCCCTTTTTGAGGATATTGCTACTTCGACTGGGTGTAAAGACAACACAACAAAAATACAGGTTGAAAGAACGAGCAAGTTATACAAGCTCACACCATACTTAGATGAGAGGCTTATATTACGAGTTAAAGGCCGATTCGATGCAGCATATGGTGTATCTCTCGATACGAAACGGCCAATTATACTGGGAACCGACCACTACATAACTAAATTGATCATCACTGATTACCTTGACCGATTCCTTCACTAAAATGATGAAACTGTATTTAACGAATTGCGGCAACGATTTTTTATACCCAGATCTCGTTTCAAGAAAATAAAGCAAGAGTGTCCATTTTGCAAAAATAATAGATGCTTTCCTAATCCACCAATCATGGGAGAGCTTCCTGTGGCAAGACTTCGGCCGTTTACTAGACCATTTTCATATATCGACCTTGACTATGTCGGACCGCTTTACGTAACGGTAAAGAGGCGTCCCGAGAAAAGGTGGGGTGTTCTAATCACATGCATGACTGTTCGGACGATTCATGTCGAAATTGCACATTAACTTTCAACAGACTCCTGTATAATGGCTTTAAATCGCTTCATATCACGAAGGGGTAGACCGCTGGAAGTATTTAGCGATAATGGCACGAATTTTCGTGGAGCTAACAATGAGTTGAAGGCATTAGTACAGCAGATCGATGTAGGCAAAAGGGCACAAAAATTCATTGGAACCAACTTAAAGTAGAATTTCATTCTACCAGCGTCACCTCATATGGGAGGAAGTTAGGAGAGATTGGTAAGATCTGTAAAGAAAACTCTAAGCTGCTTAATTCCTACAAGAAATCCTAAAGAGAAGTTGTTATCGACTATGTTGGCCGAGGTTGAAAGAATTGTAAATGCTAGGCCTCTCACCTACGTCCCCTTAGATCCTGAAAACGAAGAGGCCTTGACGCCTAACCACTTTTTGCTAGGTTCTTCAAACGGTGTTACAATGTCTGGAGAGTTTTCCGACGATGGCGTTATTCTACGGAGAAATCGGCTAACCAGCGAACAATTTGCTAATCGTTTTTGGAAACGGTGGGTCAGCGAATATCTTCCTGACTTGACAAGACGCACAAAATGGTATTCTAAAACGAAACAACTTCAAGAAGGAGACATCGTAGTTATTGTAGATTCAGACAATCCTCGAAAAACGTGGCCGAAAAGCGTTATCATCAGAACTTTTGCGGGCAAAGATGGAAATGTAAGAAGCGCATCTGTCAAGAAAACAACAGGAATCTATACAAGACCTACAGCAAAACTTGCCGTGCTAGATGTGGGCCAGTTTGGCGGAAATGGCAAGCCGATTTAAAAAACCGCCTTGCCAGTGGGGATTGTTGCCAAAGCTGGCCGCACCAAAAAACAAAGTATTCAAAACTGGGTGGCAGTGTGAGCGGCAATGGTACAATGGATGGAGTGCTTGCATCAGTCGTTCAGCAACCGTGGAAGAGTCCACATCGTTGGCGACTTTCACAGTGTAAATTTCAACTAGAGACGCGAGTGTTTTAAGTAGATATTTTAACCTACCATTTTCAAGTGGCAAGTTAGCCTAGGTGGTAGAGTGGCAGACGTTCAGTCGTTCAGTCGTTCAGCAACCGTGGAAGTGTGCACATCGTTGGCGACTTTCATAGTGGAAATTTTACTTAGAGGCGCGAGTGCTAAAAGTAGTGATCTAGATCTACCAAAACCAAGTGGCAAGTTAGCCTAGGTGGTAGAGGAGCAGAATTCAGAGTGGAAGGTCGTGGGTTCGATTCTCACCCCGGGCAAGGCCTTTTTTTAAATTATTTCTGGCAAGAGGTTTCTAGGAGAAGAAAGCAGCAGCAACAACAAGAAGAGCAGATGGTCAAACCAACGGGGACATCGAAAGATGGTCCCCCAACAACAACAAAAGGTGCTGGAACATCAGGCGATGTAACAGCCGATAAAATGATAGCGGGGCCATCCAGAGGCCAAACAACAAATACAGTAGCATCTGCTGGACCTTCAAGGTCAAGAAAAACTACAACAACAGAGCCATCGGCACGCGTCGAGGCCAAAACCATAAGCATGGCAGCTGCCAAAACAACAAGCCCTACCAAAGGCAAATCACCAGGGCCGGCATGTGCCGAAGCAACTGAGGTAAATAAGAGGAGGCGCTACATAAATTACAAGCCGAACCTTGTTGTGAAGAAGCGCATCGGTGATGCAGCCCAGCAAATTGCAGGTCGTGAACGGTCAGCCAAGTCATCGGCTCAGGCCAAAATCCAGAGGCAGCTGGACAGATCCTCCAACGACGAAGAAGACAACAACAACGACAACAAGGGAGAAGACGACGAGGCTGAGGCTGATGTCGTAATTGTCAATGAGGCTAAAGATGAGGTCTCTAATAATCCAGAGCCTGTCAACGATATCGCCAACGTAACAGTAAACGCAGCTGACGTAGATGCCGAAGGAAACATATCCTACATGTCAGAAGAAGGAGAAGGGCACTATGTCAGTGGCGATGTAGTGGATCTGACTGACGAAGAAGAGAACGAGCGGATCGAAACACTCACCGAGCAGATTTCTTCGCTCATCGAGTTAGTGGAAGCACTGAAGAAGAAGCAGGAGGTAAGAAGGGAGAAGGAGCGTCAGGCGGCTCTTGAGCAGCGCACTTGTCAACAAGCGCTCCAAGAGCAACTAGAAGCTAGGCAACAGCAGCAGCCTCCTAAACAACAACAACCACTCCCAGTCCAGCATCAGCAACATTTGACTCAGAAGACACAGCAGCCGCCTCAGCAGCCACAGCATCAGCCTCAGCAGCCTCAACTGCCGCAAGCAAAAAAACAACAACAACAACCACAACAACAACGACAACAGCAACAACAGCAGACACAGAAGCAGCAACAGCAACAACAACAACAACAACAGCAGCAGACGCAACAGCAGCAGTCACAACAACAGAAACAACAGCAGCAGCCACAAGCAAAGCGAGGTAAGGTGCCACCCATTAATACTTTTAAAATGGAAATAAAAGATACCATAGAGATATGTAGGTCGGTTGTTGGCAACAACTTTACTATTAAACGCTTAAATTCAGATAGGCATTCAATTCAGTGTTCGTCTTTGGAGCACTACAAAAAAGTAAAAGACCTTCTGTCTCAAACTAGAACTGAATTTTATAGTTTCACCCCTAAGGAAGACAAGCTTCAAACAGTCCTCCTAAAGGGTATCGAATCCTCTACGGATCCGCAGGCGCTCTTAGCAGAGCTCCGTCAAGTGGCGAGCGACGATCTCGATTTTATCGGGGTCAGACCGTTTACCACAGTCAAAGCCAGACAGGAGAAACGGAAGTTACCATTCTTCCTAGTTTAGCTCTCGCCCCAAAGCAAATTGAGTGGTCTAAGGAATATAACAGTCCTGGATTACCAAGTTGTACGATGGGAAAAATTAAACAAGCAGAAAGACATGCTTCAATGCATGAACTGCCAAGGGTTTGGACACGTTGCAGTTAACTGTGGTATGGACCCAGTCTGCGTTAAATGTGGAGACACCCACAAAACAGGGTAGTGTAAACTCGGGCAAGATAGGGTCACAGATATGACCCAGTTAAAATGTGCGCTCTGCCGAGGCTCCGGGCACCCCGCAAACTATCGGAGATGTCCGAAGTTTCAGGAGATAAAGCAAAACAAAGCCCAAAAGAAAACAGTTGAGGTGAGACGCCCTGAAGTACGCCATAAAACAACTGCCGTCAATCCCGCAATTTCTTACGCCCAAATGGCGTCTGGAAAGGGAAAAACGGTACAGCCTCAACCACAGGTAGCCAAACAGGTCCAAGTACCTACGGCTCCTGTGCCAGAGGCAGATCTGATGCAGGTGTTGCTGACCATTCATGGTCAGTTAACCGACGTGCAAAAACAGATCAGGGAACAGGCGGCTAGGGTGGATTACCTCTACTCTATTCTGCCGGCAACGCGAAATGGTTAAAGGCGCGCTGCCTGAGCGACCCTTTAAGATCCTAGCTGTGAATGAAAATTCGCTGATTAGGACCGAACGTAGAGCAAACCTCTTTCATTTGCTGCAAGACCAAAGTCCTGATGTGTTTATGGCTAGCGAAACTAAGCTAAATCAGAAACACAAACTGACTAATGAAAATTACAATAACGTAAGAAGGGATCGGCCCAACTCCTCTCAAGGGGGTGGGGTCGCAATCTTAATACGAAAGGGCATTAAACATAAAGTTATATATAATAGTGAAGTGCGAAGATTCGGGTTGCTAGAAGCCTGCATCGTTTGCATTCCTCTCCAGCAGGGGAAAAGAATGTACGCAATCGCAGTGTACGCACCTGACGCACCTCAGCAAGCTAATTTTATCGCAGAGCTCGAAAAACTTTTCGAATGCTTAAGACTGAACTTGGATGAGAACTATTATCTCATGGCAGGGGACTTAAACGCCAAACATGTAGATTGGGGAAACCAAATACAAAATCCTAGAGGGAACCATCTTTTTAATTGGATGGGTCGATACAGTGTTGAGTGTAGGATCGACCTTCTGGCTACAGATAGACCGTCATTTCCGAGAAGTGGTAGTTTTCTGGATCTTTTACTGCTTGACTCACGACTAGTTATAACTGACGCAACAAATCAACAGACAAGAAACTGTTTACGAACGATTGAATACGACAGTGATCACTGCGGACTTGCCACCGTAATACAGCTTCCGAGCGAACTTGTGGAGTTGGATGAGTTTGTGCCTGTGCACTCTTACAATTTCAGTAAGACGCGCTGGCCACGCTTCTCCATCGCCTTGGCAAGAGAAATACGTTCCGATGACATTTCTCCACCAAATGACAGAAACCTGACGAACCTCGAGATCGACGGGTTCCTGACTCAAATGGATACGACTATAAAACGAACAATGGACAAAACAATCCCAAAATATAAGGAACAAGACCCTACTGGTTTATACAAGAACGCGACAATCGACCCACTACACCGACAAAAAAGTGGACTGCTGACTAGGTTGAAACTTCTTTACAGACGTTTCACGGACACACGTGATCTGGAGATTAGGACATTGAAGTCGTCGATCAAAAACATTAACGTTCTGATTAGACAAAACTATAGATTATCTATTAATTTATATTGGGATAACAGATTTCGGGCTGTTAATTCTAGCGACCCTAGTATGTTTCCCCAAATAAATAAGATATTTAGAAGAAATGATCAAAACGATCTTCCATGTCTTAAACTCCAGAGGACAACAGATAACGAAGACCTACTAACGATTGCGGGAATTGATCCGGAAGATGCCGTTTTCGATGAGAATTTTTATATGATAGAAGATCCTCAAGAAAAGGTAGAAGCTGTAGGGGCTGCTTTCCAGCAAGTGTATAAGGTGAATGCTAGCATTCGTCCGAATCATGACCTGGAGAACAGAGCCTTACTGCACAACTTCTACCTTGGAAATAACATAACGCAATGGCGATCTGAGAATACTGGTTTCACCGGGTTCAATGACGAAAACTTGGCAAACGCCACCATCGCCGAGCAAAATGGACCCAGTTCATTGTTAATTTCGAAGGTAGAACTTCAGTTAATTTTTCAAACATTAAAGAAAAAGAAATCTGCGGGGGTCGATGGTATACCCAACATTGTTTTACGACATCTCCCTCAGGAAGCAGTAGACATTTATACCACACTGTTCAACAACGCATTGAATAATGCATATTATCCAGTGAGTTGGAAAACAGCTGTGGTCCATCCTCTCCCCAAAAAGGGAAAGGACAGCTAAAATCCGGCAAATCTTCGGTCGATAATTCTTCTTCCAAGTATCAGTAAAGTATTCGAAAAGATTCTCAATAGAGCTCTGTTCAAGTGGGCTGAGGACAAAAATGTTATTCCAGATAATCAGTTTGGCTTTAAGGCGAGGCATGACACTATTCATGCCGCGTCTAAGTTAGTTTCTGATGTTCAATGGAACAAAACGAAAAATTAATGCACGGGTGCCGTTCTGGTTGATTAAGAGAAAGCTTTCGACACCGTATGGTTAGAGGGTCTTTATCTGAAATTAACTAGATTTGGCATAAGTAAACCACTGTTATATTATATGCTCCACGACATGCTCAATGATAGAAAGTTTGTTGTCAAAAGTGGCAATGTAACTTCTACCACAACTTTTAATACTAAAACCGGTCTACAGCAGGGAGCTGTTAACTCGCCGAATCTTTTTAGTATTTACACCAGCGATCTGATAGGTAGTCTTACTCATGCAATTGCGTATGCCAATGACCTTGTAGCGTACAGGACGGGTCCAAAAGTTGAGGTCATCAGAATTCTCTTGCAGCGTGACTTCGACAAGATTCAGCGATATTGTGATGACTGGAAGTTAAAAATTAACTTTCAGAAATCAGAAACTATCCTGTTTAGAACCCCTTTGTCTAAGGCTTCTAGGGATACAAGAAAGAACTGGAGAAATCTAGTGATCGTTGGACCAAGTGGACATCAACTGGCGAGTAAAGATGTAGTAAAGTACCTTGGTATCTGGCTAGATCAGTATCTATATTTCAATCGACATATAGATGCTGCTCTGGCCAGAGCTAGGGGAGCGTTTGCTCTGACAAGACGGTTGTTTTATAGCAGCCGCCTTGAAAACAGGGTGAAGGTGATTTGCTACATGGCCCTCATCCGGCCGATGATTGCCTATGGGTGCCCTGTGTGGTTTAACGTTGCCCCATCTCAAATGGAAAAGATTCGGGTGTTTGAAAGGCAGTGTCTTAGAACCTGTCTTGGATTACACAGAACACCAGAGTCGGAGTACAAACATTATTATGCCAACGAGGTCTTATACAACGGGGCCAATATAAACAGGATAGATAACTTTTTAATTAAGCTGATTTGGGGTCACATTGCAAGAGCGATGACCTCAGCCAATGGACTTATTTTCGGGGCTTATTACCCCAACAACGAATATAGTGAGAGCGTTTGTCTTAACGGTTTCATCCCGCCCGAGACATTCCTCTATTTAGACAGTCGGGGGCTGATACAGGATAGATTGGCGGTTCCGTTAATCTACCACGTCGGCCGTAGAACTGTGGATCGGCGAATCCTGTATGGTCGAGACGTCGACTCTGGGAACGGAGCAGAGCGTCTGCGGTTCAGTAGAGCTGTGCCCCTTCGGGACAAAAGGGACTTTTATAAGCAAGTTCGAAAATACTGGTGGTTGGGTGACCACCTTGATATTGATGGTTAGTCAAAGTTGTTGCCTTGGCCGACCTACGTATTTTTAAGTAGTATAGGTATATTTATGTAGGACAGTGGTGGCACCAAAAAAAATATAAAACACATAAACTGCATTTGTTGGTGTGTATGTGCATTTGGCGCTGTTCAATATGTATATATATCAATATATACATATTGATAACCGTGTGTGCATATATGCATTGGCTGCTGCACCAAAAAAAAAAAAAAAAAAAAAAAAAAAAAAAAAAAAAAAAAAAAAAAAAAGCTGCGGGTGGCTGTTCTAGTTTTAAATTATTTTAAGTATTTTTAAGTAGTTTTAAGTTTTTACGTATATTTACGTATATTTTAGTTTTATTTAGGTTAATTTAGTTTTATTTAGGTAAAGGGTAGTTTTAAGTTTTTTATATAAAATATAAAATAAATGTCTTGAAAAACGAGTTTTTAAAAAAATTTTCTCGTTTAGTTTTAAGTAATTTTGAATTTTAATTTAAGTTAGTTTTTACGCCTAAAGGCATTTTTAATATATAGTTATAGTATAATTTAGAGCGCCCGTATGGGGCCAGTAAGTTAGTTAAGTTATTCTGTAAGCTAGTTTTTAAGGTTTTTGTCTAGCATTTAAGTAGTTATAAGTTGAATTAAAAATAAAAATTGAATTAAAATTGAAAAAAAAAAAAAAAAAAAAAGAGTGGCAGACGACGCATCTGGAGAGCGTGGGTTCGAGTCCCACTTTGGTCAGGGTTTTTTTTTTAAATCAATTCTGGCAAAAGGTTAACAGAAATCGAGAGGACCTAGAATGAGAGATGGGAAAACCAACAGGGACATCGAAAGATGGTCCCCCAACAACAAGGAAGACAGTTGGAGCATCAGGTGATGTGTCATCCGATAGTCAAATAGCGGGGCCATCAGGACAAGCACCAAGAGCAAACATAGCAGGGCAATCCAAAGCCCAAAAACCAACAACAACAGCAGCAGCAGCAGGACCAGTAAAGCCCAAAGTGGCAACAACAGCAACAACAGCAACGACAACTACAACAACATCGTTATCGGCAAGTGCCGAGGTCGGAACATCGAGCCCTATCAAAGGAAAAAACACAGGACCGGCATGTGTCGAAGAACCAGACCCATTGAAGAGAAGGCGCTATATCAGATATAAGCCAAATCTGGTAGTTAAGAAGCGTACCTCAGATGTAGAGGCAGCCCAGAAAATAGGAGGGCGAGGGCGTTCAGCCAAGTCTTCGTGCTCAGGCCAAAATACAGAGACATCTGGATAGCTCCTCCAACGACGATGACGACAACAACGAAAAGAACGGCAAGAACGAAGAAAGCGACGATGAAGCTGAGGCGGATGACAGGCACGTTGAAGAGGCTGACGGAGCGATCGCCGCCAACAATCCAAACGATCAGGACGCCAGTCTAACAGGCGAAGAAATCGCCGCTGACGCAGATGCTGATGACATCTCCTACATGTCTGTTGAAGGAGAAGGACATTACGTAAGTGGCGAAGTAGTCGAGCTGTCTGAAGAAGAAGAGGACCAGCAAATTGAGGATTTGACGGAGCAAATCTCTTCGCTCATAGAGCTAGTTGAAGCGCTCAAAAAGAAGCAGGAGGCAAGACGGAAGAAGGAGCGCATAGTTGCTCTTGAACAGCGCACCCGCCAACAAGCGCTCTAAGATCAAGCTACGCAACAACAGCAGCCTCCTCAAGAACAACAACCACTCCCAGACCAACAGCAGCCACAGAAGCAGCAATCAAGGAAGCAGCCACAACAACAGCTTCACAAACAGCAACCACCTCGGCAACCACAGCATCAGCCTCAGCAGCCACAAGCAAAACAACAACAACAACCACAACCACAACAACAACGACAACAGACACAGAAGCAGCAACAGCAGCAGAAACAACCGCAACAGCAACAACTGCAGCAGTCACAATAGCATCAGACCCAACAGCAGCCGATGCAATAACAGCAGAGACAACAGCAGCAGTCACAACAACAACAGCAACAACAGCAACAGCCACAAGCAAAGAGAGGTAAGGTGCCACTTATTAATACTTATAAAATGCATATAAAAGACACTATTGAAATATGTAGGTCGGTCGTAGGCAACAATTTTATAATTAAGCGGCTAAACGCAGACATGCATTCCATTCAGTGCTCATCTTTAGAGCACTAAAAAAAAGTCAAAGACCTTCTGTCTCAAACTAGAACAGAATATTATATTTTCACCCCGAAGGAAGACAAGCTTCAAATAGTCGTCCTGAAGGGTATCGGTATCGAATCCTCTACGGATCCGCAGGCGCTCTTAGCAGAGCTCCGTCAAGTGGCGAGCGACGATCTCGAGTTTATCGGGGTCAGACCGTTCACCACAGTCAAAGCCAGACGGGAGAAATGGAATTTACGATTTTTCCTAGTTCAACTCTCGCCCCAAAGCAAATTGAGTGGTCTAAGGAATATAACAGTCCTGGATTACCAAGTTGTACGATGGGAAAAACTTAATAAGCAGAAAGACATGCTTCAATGCATGAACTGCCAAGGGTTTGGACACATTGCAGATAACTGTGGTATGGACCCAGTCTGCGTTAAATGTGGAGATACCCACAAAACAGGGGAGTGTAAACTCGGGCAAGATAGGGTCACAGATATGACCCAGTTAAAATGTGCGCTCTGCCGAGGCTCCGGGCACCTCGCAAACTATCGGGGATGTCCGAAGTTTCAGGAGATAAAGCAAAACAAAGCCCAAAAGAAAACAGTTGAGGTGAGACGCCCTGAAGTACGCCATAAAACAACTTCCGTCAATCCCGCAATTTCTTACGCCCAAATCGCGTCTGGAAAGGGAAACACAGTACAGCCTCAACCACAGGTAGCCAAACAGGTCCAAGTGCCTACGGCTCCTGTGCCAGAGGCAGATCTGATGAAGGTGTTGCTGACCATTCATGGTCAGTTACCCGACGTGCAAAAACAGATCAGTGAGCAGGCGGCTAGGGTGGATTACCTCTACTCTATTCTGCCGGCAACGCGAAATGTTTAAAGGCGCGATGCCTGAGCGACCCTTTAAGATCCTAGCTGTGAATGTAAATTTGCTGATTAGGACCGAACGTAGAGCAAACCTCTTTCATTTGCTGCAAGACAAAAGTCCTGATGTGTTTATGGCTAGCGAAACTAAGCTAAATCAGAAACACAAACTGACTAATGAAAATTACAATATCGTAAGAAGGGATCGGCCCAACTCCTCTCAAGGGGGTGGGGTCGCAATTTTCATACGAAAGTGCATTAAACATAAAGTTATATATAATAGGGAAGTGCGAAGGTTCGGGTTGCTAGAAGCCTGCATCGATTGCATTCCTCTCCAACAGGGGAAAAGAATGTACGCAATTGCGTTGTACGCACCTGACGCACCTCAGCCAGCTAATTTTATCGCAGAACTCGAAAAACTTTTTGAATGCTTAAGACTGAACTTGGATGAGAATTATTATCTCATGGCAGGGGACTTAAACGCCAAACATGTAGATTGGGGAAACCAAATACAAAATCCTAGAGGGAACCATCTTTTTAATTGGATGGGTCGATACAGTGTTGAGTGTAGAATCGACCTTCTGGCTACAGATAGACCGTCATTTCCGAGAAGTGGTAGTTTTCTGGATCTTTTACTGCTTGACTCACGACTTGTTATAACTGACGCAACAAATCAACAGACAAGAAATTGTTTCACGGACAGACGTGATCTGGAGATAAGGACATTGAAGTCGTCGATCAAAAACATTAACGTTCTGATTAGACAAAACTATAGGTTATCTATTAATTTATATTGGGATAACAGAATTCGGGCTGTTAATTCTAGTGACCCTTGTATGTTTCCCCAAATAAATAAGATATTTAGAAGAAATGATCAAAACGATCTTCCATGTCTTAAACTCCAGAGGACAACAGATAACGAAGACGTACCAACGATTGCGGGAATTGATCCGGAAGATGCCGTTTTCGATGATAATTTTTATATGATAGAAGATCCTCAGGAAAAGGTAGAAGCTGTAGGGACTGCTTTCCAGCAAGTGTATAAGGTGAATGCTAGCATTCGTCCGAATCATGACCTAGAGAACAGAGCCTTGCTGCACAATTTCTATCTTGGAATTAACATAACGCAATGGCGATCTGAGAATACTGGTTTCACCGGGTTCAATGACGAAAACTTGGCAAATGCCACCATCGCCGAGCGAAATGGACCCAGTTCATTGTTAGTTTCGAAGGTAGAACTTCAGTTAATTTTTCAAACATTAAAGAAAAAGAAATCTGCGGGGGTCGATGGTATACCCAACATTGTGTTACGACATCTCCCTGAGGAAGCCATAAACATTTATACCACACTGTTCAACAACGCATTGAATAATGCATATTATCCAGTAAGTTGGAAGACAGCTGTGGTTCATCCTCTCCCCAAAAAGGGAAAGGACAGCTAAAATCCGGCAAATCTTCGGTCGATAATTCTTCTTCCAAGTATCAGTAAAGTATTCGAAAAGATTCTCAATAGAGCTCTGTTCAAGTGGGGCTGAGGACAAAAATGTTATTCCAGATAATCAGTTTGGCTTTAAGGCGGGGCATGACACTATTCATGCCGCGTCTAAGTTAGTTTCTGATGTTCAATGGAACAAAACGAAAAATTAATGCACGGGTGCCGTTCTGGTTGATTAAGAGAAAGCTTTCGACACCGTATGGTTAGAGGGTCTTTATCTGAAATTAACTAGATTTGGCATAAGTAAACCACTGTTATATTATATGCTCCACGACATGCTCAATGATAGAAAGTTTGTTGTCAAAAGTGGCAATGTAACTTCTACCACAACTTTTAATACTAAAACCGGTCTACAGCAGGGAGCTGTTAACTCGCCGAATCTTTTTAGTATTTACACCAGCGATCTGATAGGTAGTCTTACTCATGCAATTGCGTATGCCAATGACCTTGTAGCGTACAGGACGGGTCCAAAAGTTGAGGTCATCAGAATTCTCTTGCAGCGTGACTTCGACAAGATTCAGCGATATTGTGATGACTGAAAGTTAAAAATTAACTTTCAGAAATCAGAAACTATCCTGTTTAGAACCCCTTTGTCTAAGGCTTCTAGGGATACAAGAAAGAACTGGAGAAATCTAGTGATCGTTGGACCAAGAGGACACCAACTGGCGAGTAAAGATGTAGTAAAGTACCTTGGTATCTGGCTAGATCAGTATCTATATTTCAATCGACATATAGATGCTGCTCTGGTCAGAGGTAGGCTAGCGTTTGCTCTGACAAGACGGTTGTTTTATAGCAGCCGCCTTGAAAACAGGGTGAAGGTGATTTGCTACATGGCCCTCATCCGGCCGATGATTGTCTATGGGTGCCCTGTGTGGTTTAACGTTGCCCCATCTCAAATGGAAAAGATTCGGGTGTTTGAGAGGCAGTGTCTTAGGACCTGTCTTGGATTACACAGAACACCAGAGTTGGAGTACAAACATTACTATGCCAACGAGGTCTTATACAACGGGGCCAATATAAACAGGATAGATAACTTTTTACTTAAGCTGATTCGGGGTCACATTCCGAGAGCGATGACCTCAGCCAATGGACTTATTTTCGGGGCTTATTACCCAAAAGAAGAATATAGTGAGAGTGTTTTTCTTAACGGTTTCATCCCGCCCGAGACATTCCTCTATTTAGACAGTCGGGGGCTGATACAGGATAGATTGGCGGTTCCGTTAATCTACCACGTCGGCCGTAGAACTGTGGATCGGCGAATCCTGTATGGTCGAGACGTCAGCTCTGGGAACGGAGCAGAGCGTCTGCGGTTCAGTAGAGCTGTGCCCCTTCGGGACAAAAAGGACTTCGATAAGCAAATTAAAAAATACTGGTGGTTGGGTGACCACCTTGATATTGATGGTTAGTCAAAGTTGTTGCCTTGGCCGACCTACGTATTTCTAAGGTAGATTAAGTAGGACAGTAACGGTGGCACCAAAAAAAATTTAAAAATCCATTAAATCGTTTGTCTGTGGGTATGTGCATTTGGCGCTGTTACATATGCATATATGTCAATATATGCATATTTATAAGCGTGTGGGCATATGCATAGGCTGCTTCGAAAAAAAAAATCCTGATGGTGGCTGTTCTAGTTTTAAGTTATTTTAAGTATTTTTAAGTAGTTTTAAGGTAGTTACGTATATTTACGTATATTTTAGTTTTATTTAGGTTAATTTAGTTTTATTTAGGTAAAGGGTAGTTTTAATTTTTTAAAAAAAAATTTAAATAATGTCATGGAAAACAAGTTTTTAAAGAATTTTCTTGTTTAGGTTTAAGTTATATTGAATTTTTAATTTAAAATAGTCTTAACGCCGAAAGGCATTTTTTAAATATAGTTGTAGTATAATTTAGAGCGCCCGTATGGGGCCAGTAAGTTAGTTAAGTTAATATGTAAGCTAGTTGTTTAAGATTTTTTGTCTAGCATTAAGATAGATATAAGAAAATGAAAAAATAAAAAATGAATTTAAATGCAAAAAAAAAAAATGGAGTGCTTGCTTGTTAACCCAGAGGGTGCAGGTTCAATCCTCACTGGGGTACAAAGTTTTTTTTCTTTTCAGCATAACTCCCAGCTTATGCTGGACGTCGCCCATGAGGTTAGGCAATGAAAAATAAAAATCAACTAGAGAGCTAGTTGATTTTTATTTTTCAGTTTTATTTCCATTGTACCAAAACAATTCTTTCATATCTTTCTATTTCTTCTAACTAGTGTCGTGCAACAACTGTTGCATTTAAAAGGCAATGTGCCTTACAGACACATAGTTAAAATATTATTATTATTATTAAGTCACCGGAAAGGAAGACATTTTGAAAATTGTCGAACAAAATTCTTTTTTAATCCTTCATTATAAATGGAAAGTTAGAGAAGCCTAAAGCAAAAAATAAGAAAACGTGGTATTGTGCATATTAACTTGTATATAACAAAAAAAAAACGAGTAGAATTAAAACAAGAGAAATAAAATTACAGAAAAATACAAAAGAAACTAAATGTAAGAACTATATTATGAAATTTAATACAATTTAATAAATTTAGAAATAATAAATTGAATTCCCTTTAGGATTTAAAGTCCTCCCAATAAAGAAAAATTGCGTTTGATTAATAAGGACCTTTTCGAACGAGGGCTCAAGTCAACAAATTTTATAGAAGTCAATATCATTTTCATAAACCCAAATTTCACTCAGAACAACAACCAAAGGTAGCTTTTCAAGAGACTCAATATGAACTAATAAATTAATGAAGTTTTTACCTAAGCTGCAAATGTTTGATGAATGCAAAAAGATTCTATCAAATCAGGCCCATTTAATCCGTTATCAAAAGTGCTGTTTTTATTATTAATATTATAGGATGGATTGTTTATATGGCGGTTTGAAGCATTAAAAGAGCTCATTACAATTTATTAGGATCCGAAAAATTCGTTATTTTATAAAATTATCCCCCCCTTTTTTAAGCATGTAAACAATACCAATTCTTGTCCATAAAAATTTATAATTTTTATAAATTCTTATTTCTGCAGCTGCCTTCAGAAGATGACTAGTGTTGTATGTCAGGCTCTCGTTGATATACATATTTTCTTCTACTGATTGTGTGCTGATAACGGGTGTCATTAATTTTGGTTTCTTCTGATAATTCGCTCTCATGATCTTCTCTTTCAAATTGTGAGAAATACATTTTACGTCCAAAATATTTTTTTTTGTATTTTTTGCCGTTGCCACTGCTGTTGCGTCGAAGGAAGAACCAACTTCTAAAGATTTGCCTAGTTTGACTCGTTTAAAATAGCAATGATCAATGTCCGCTTCGATAACGTTCATCTTCAGGCCATCGCGAACGATTTTGAGAGCTAGGTCAGGGGCCGAACTACCGCATCAGTGACCGTGCAACACGTCACTGAAATTCCCTCGAATGGTATTACTGCTTACGATATCAAGAGTAGTATCCAGTATCGGATGTAATTTGTGGCATTTCATTGTCAGTGATGCCATGCAGACGTATGGTAAATAAATAGAAAGAAAAAGTGTTTATTGTTTGGTTTTTTCATTATTTTTTTAAATATTACTGTAAAGTTCAACCTATTTTGTGTGGCCAAATACCTACCATATAATAAAAATAAAAAAGAATGCTAAGCACCACGCTAAACAAATGTGGAAATTACATTCGAGAAAACATCAAGTAAAAAAATGCAGAAGAGCACTACGTTAATTAATGTATTCAAATATATCTTATTAAAATAATGAATGGCCAATATCTACCAAATAAAAAGCAAAACAAATTGAAAGACACCAATATTTATTTCTAAAACTGCAAAAAAAATTATCAACACATACAACAGCTGTGAGAAATAGACCAATGACAAGTAACGAAATGACACATAATAGGGATGTGCTTGAAAAATTCTAGTACAAAAAATACATCATTCGATACGACATGCTTCGTAAGACATCATACCAATATGTTTACTCGATAGCCCGTTAACGTATGAAAGTTGCTCACATACTCACTGATGCCGTAATTTGGCCCCAGTATTTGAAGATGATGTGTTTTCACCAGTCGAAGGAATGTTGACGATTTATCGCTTAAATGAACACAATTTCCAGTCTGAATTACTTTACTAAGAGATAAAATTGGAATTTATTTCTGCTACATACAAAACGTTACTTAAAGTAATGTTAGTGTTTTCTGATTTTAATGTCACATGACCTATTTCATCTGCTTTTACGTTATTACTTAATGCCATAAATACTTTGCACATGTTTTTCTCAGTGACGAAAATATATTATTGTCACATCACATGTGCGCCGCTTTGCAGAATCCAGTGGCTGCTATCATATTTTTCTTGGCTAACACTAATTATTATTTATGCAATTGATATTAAATTGATTGGTCGTTGTGTAGGTAGATATTTTAATTTTATTGGTACATAGTTTGTTACAGATTTCTTTTAATTAAAATTCATTTTGTGTGGATTTTAGTTGATAAGTTGATTTATGTATGTATTTTTTAATGTATGTTATCCTTTTATTACTAAATTTGTGTTCTTTGATATGTATGTATTTTTTAATGTATGTTATCCTTTTATTACTAAATGTGTGTTCTTTGATAAATCCTATAATTGATGTGTAATTATTTTATATGTTCTCTTGATTTTCTGGGATTTTGGGGAAACATCATTGTGTAGCAAAGTTGTCTGTGACGCTTACGTATAATTTGTAGCCAAAACGTTTTGAAATGAGTGCTGTTGCTTGATTTGGGCTAGTTGCTGCGCCTGCGGATCTGTTGCTGTTGTGGACTTATGGTCAAATGGTTTCGGTTAGATTGTTTTTATGAACCAATTAGTTACTTATCTGGGATACGCTTTGTGTTGTTTTAAGTGAACAGATCGGTCACGATGCTTGAGACACAAACGCTATAACTGACCTGCTGATTAGTGTCTGGCGATGCGAATCCGTCACCAGAATGAATACTGACAAAATTCTAATTTGTATTTTGTTGAGTTACGAAATCCACCAGGGTATCGCATGTGTGAATGGATATAGACGAGACTAACGCCAGGCCATCACCAGAAAGAATACTGACAAAATTCGAATTAGTATTTTGTTGAGTTACGAAATCCACCAGGGTGTCGCATGTGTGAATGGATATAGACGAGACTAACTCCAGGCCCACAGGAATATATGATACTTATTTTTGTTTATTTTTTTTTATAAAATGTAAGTTACACTAGCTTTGTAGAAGTTTGCAGTACAGGTATAGTTATTTATTGTTTACTTGAATAAATTTGCAATGATATCTGTGTCAACAAACAACTGGAGGATTTGGCTAGTATTTGAATGTGTATCAGTGTGTGAGTGCGATTGAGTTGCATTACGAGAGAATGGGCTAACTTTATTTGAATCGGGTGAATTTCCGTTAGAATGCGAAAATACTTGTTGCGTGTTTGTGTTGTGTTGCAATGATTTCGACTGAAATGATTGCGATTGTGAATTTTGCAAGGCTTGTTGAGACATAATTTTTAGTTTGGCTATTGAGATTTACAATTTGCTCATAACTTTTAATATCCATATTTATTCGCTTACAAATATTTTTGAATAACTCTTCTGCACTCCTTATGTTTTGTTTTGTTATTTAATTATTGAAATCAAAAGAATTATATATGTACAATATTAAAATAGTGTTTATTTTTTCAGTTTAGCGATTGGTTTGATGACAACTACCAAGGAGTGATCTCAACTTGGATTTAATTTTAAAAAATATATAATTTTAATTTGAAAAGTCTTAAAAAGTTTAATTTTATTTTTTACAACATCAAATTGTCTTAAAATGTTTAAATTTAACTTTTAAATATCAAATTTTATTTTATTGTAAATAGTGTCTACTAAACTTTATAATTTAAAAAGTTATAATTTATTTCAATTAAAAATACGACAAAATGTCGGCACTCGTCTTTTTTATTAACAATTGTTTTTTACTAAATATGGCTCGGCTACACTTAAAAAAAAAGGCTCTGAAAGACCAAAATGTTAGGCGCTAATTAAGCCTTAATTTTAACTTTTAATAATTAGTTAAATAATTCAAGAAAACACTCTAATTAAACATCTCAAATCTCTCGTAAATAAAAAACTTCCAATACTCTCAATTTAAGTAATTTAATAAATCACCTCCATATATATTTGGGAGCTTAGGTGTTTACAATTATTCTAATCGTTGAGTTTGTGGAAGGTGTCCTGAATACGGCAAGTTAGAGGCTGCTTAAGAGTTTCACACATTTGGGGAGTGAAAGCATCCAACACTACGTCTTGATTCAAGAGTTTGCATTCATAATAAAAGTCTTCTATTATGTATTATAATTAAGATTTACATTATCTTCTGCTGAGAAATGCCTTAAAGAAAATCTCAAAAAGTTTTTTTTGAACATTTTCAATTCTAACTATTAATTTTTTATATCAGGGTTTAAAATAATAGATCGATATTCCAATAATGGTTCAACAATAGAACCAAAAATGGCTTTCAAAGTGTAAGGGTTCTTAAAATCAGCAGAATTTCGTTTCAAGAAACCTAACATTGAATAAGACTTAGAAACAATATATTAAACATGTGACTCAAAATTTAGTTTATCGTCAAAAACTATTCCTAAGTCTCTTATTTCACTAATCCTGTATAATCAGGAAGTTTTAATCATGAACTCGAACCTTATGTTCATTCAATCTCTGTTCAATTTTAATTCAATTATTGTGGAAGGTATTGATGACCGATGTGTGTCTACAATGGAGAATAGGAAGAAGACGTACCTTGATTGAGGAAGAGAGCTATTTTAGTGACGACATGTTAGGTTCGTGCTCTTGATGCTCATCAATCATTGGTCTAAGTTATAAGAGAAATCTATGTAAGAGTTCCTACTATAAAGCGAGAAAAAAAATAACTTGAAAATTGTTGTTGTAGTGACACAAATACATACTTCGTTCTTAAAAATTTCTTTTCATCATGAAAGTGTTTCCGGTACGTTTCTCTGAGCCGATTTTACCAAAAAAAAATAATTTTTTTGTCACACCTATTTTTTATAAATTCAAAAATATATTTTGAGTTCAAGTATCAAATTTTTGAGTCAAAAACTTGGCAAGAAACAATGCCCGGCGGAATCATTCCCAGCGCCATCTTCGTAATGGTCTTCCATTATATTTCCGTCATTATCTGATGGCTGGCGACGATCTATAAAAAGGCCAGCTTGCAAAAATTCACTCTGTTTTGCATAGTATCCGTTCGTTGCTGTGGTTTTAAAAAATCGTTGATTGTCAAAAAAAAGTTTGTTTTAAGTTTCTTTCTGATTTTATTTATAATTAAAGTAAAAACTTATATGTATATGCCGTCGCTAGAAATCTAAAAATAGAAAAAATAAAGGAAAACTAAATTGTGAAGAAAAACCTAAACAATAAAAATTCGCTACATAAAATAGTCCCTTTACGTAAAAATTAAATTTATACATAAAGAAAGATAACTTAATCCTCGTGAACGCGCCGAGTGCAAAATTAAAGTGAACTTGTGCACGCTATAAACAACAAAATCAAGTGCAATCTGCGCCTTTTAATCGCGGTGAAAATCGCACCATCACGTGTTTAATTAACACATCCAAAATTGTTGCCCATAGACTTCTCGTTTTTAAAACAAAACCCATCTAAGCTTCCGATCTCCACGCTTTCCCTCAAGATCCGTGAAAACGCCGCAACAACATGCTAATTAAAAAAAAAAACATTTTGAGCAACTAACCACAAAAGAGCACTCTATAAAACCACACGTCCCTACGAACTCGACTCCACATTAATCTGTTTGTCCATCATCATACGAAATCCTCTACGCTCATACCTATTTGCAAAAAAAAAAAAAAAAAAAAAAATCCAGTTATAATTAAAATGTTCTTTTCTATTGTTTAATAAATGCGATTAACACTAATTATTATTTATGTAATTGATATTAAATTTATTAGTCGTTGTGTAGGTAGATATATTAATTTTATTGGAACATAGTTTGTTATAGATTTCTTTTAATTAAAATTCATTTTGTGTGGATTTTAGTTGATAAGTTGATTTACGTATGTATTTGTTAATGTATTTTATCCTTTTATTACTAAATTTGTGTTCTTTGATAAATCCTATAATTGATGTGTAATTATTTTATATGTTCTCTTGATTTTCTGGGATTTTGGGGAAACATCATTGTGTAGCAAAGTTGTCTGTGACGCTTACGTATAATTTGTAGCCAAAACGTTTTGAAATGAGTGCTGTTGCTTGCTTTGGGCTAGTTGCCGCGCCTGCGGATCTGTTGCTGTTGTGGACTTGTGGTCAAATGGTTTCGGTCGGATTGTTTTTTATAAACCAATTAGTGACTTATTTGGGATACGCTTTGTGTTGTTTTAAGTGAACAGGTCGGTCACGATGCTTGAGACACAAACGCAATAACTGCTCTGCTGATTAGTGTCTGGCTATGCGAATCCGTCACCAGAATGAATACTGACAAAATTCTAATTTGTATTTTGTTGAGTTACAAAATCCACCAGGGTGTCGCTTGTGTGAGTGGATTTAGACGAGACTAACGCCAGGCCATCACCAGAATGAATACTGACAAAATTCGAATTAGTATTTTGTTGAGTTACGAAATCCACCAGGGTGTCGCATGTGTGAATGGATATAGACGGGACTAACTCCAGGCCCACAGGAATATATGATACTTATTTTTGTTTATTTTTTTATTAAATTTAAGTTACACTAGCATTGTAGAAGTATGCAGTGCAGGTATAGTTATTTATTGTTTACTTGAATAAGTTTGCAATGAAATCTGTGTCAACAAACAACTGGAGGATTTGGCTAGTATTTGAATGTGTATCAGTGTGTGAGTGCGATTGAGTTGCATTACGAGAGAAAGGGAAAGTCTGATTCCTCATCTTATCACTGATCCAGCTTTTAATCGAAAGCGGATGCTCCCTGATCTACAAATCAAAAGCTCCTTTACTACACTTTTATCAAATTAAAAATCCATACACGATCATCATATACAATCCATCATCATAATCATATAGTTATCTACCAATATATCTTTACCTATATATCAACCTTTTTGCATTTTTTTTTTAAATTTATACCATACACCTTTTTATCTCAGTGTTATCAATAAAAAAGCAAAAAAAAAATTATAGTTAAATTCAACCTTAAGATAATTAACCCCTTCCGAAGATTCGGAAGATCTCATAACTAAGTGCAAAAAAAATAAAAAAAAATGGATTTTTCATTTCATTTCATTTTATTTATTTTAAAAAAGATATTACACACATATATATAATAGGAATTCACATTTTAAGTGCTAAAGCAAGTGTTTATTCAACTAAGACATTTATAATTTGTGTTTTCGAGATTAAATAATATATTGTCTGACATAATAGTTTTGGGAAACCTTAGCTTTGTAAAAACCCAATAATTTTATTAAATTTGTATTGAAATTTATCATACAATACTTGTAAAATCGAATTGAAGAAAAGAAAAAAAATTATTTAAATAATCTTATTTTTTTCGATTATAATGTGTAAATATAAAATTAACTATTTCTAATTCAAATTAAATATAGAAATTTCCCTCTTTAATTTATAATGTAATTGTAAAATACTTAGCCTCTACCGAATAAATTCAATATAACATTTAATTTAAAATTTATATTTTTCTGCTTTTAAAGCTTTTTAGTTTTTCTTGTTATTGTTATCATGAATTTGGCAAAATTATTTTAATCCACAGATAATAAAATAATTGCAAAAGTGGCCTACGTTTTAAATTTTAAGTTAATTTTTTTTCAATCGCTTGTATAGCTAGTATTATTATAAGTTTACATTTATATAATTTTTGTTTTCAATTTTCGCTGGTATAATGAGATCAATTTCTGTTTGGATTTTTTTATAGAAAAATAAGAAAAACAAGATGTTTCTACGAAATTATCTAATTTCTGCTGTTGTTTTTTTTCATATGTAGCTATGTAGTTTTTTTTAGTTTATATAAATAAAAGATTTTGATAGTAAAAGATTTTGATTAGTAATTTTAATTATTTGAATTTGATTTGAGTTTCGAGATTATTTAAGAGAAAAAAAAATATTGTGAATCATTTTTTAATTAGGAATTTCAATAAAATATCTATAAACAGAAAAATACTGTTTTTCAAAACATTTTGACTGTTTTCTCATTTTGAAGTATTTTCTATTATGATTTTGGGAAGTTTTGGATTCACTCAGAAAAGGTGGATGTGACCAATGCGAGAAAACCTAACCAGCATGATGAAGTGGAAGATCCTACATTTAGCAGATAAAGATTTAAGTGTCTTTAAGTAAAGACTTACAAATAGTACGAAGATGGAACCATTTGAGGTTTTTGTTATCCATGAAGAAGTTTGAAGATTTTTCTTTGGGTTAGTATAGTGACGATAATGTAATCCTTTTCTTTTGATCCAGCTTCTATAGTTAGGGGTTGTCATTAATTTTGAGGACATGACAGCCAAGGTAGCATCCAGTGTGATGCGTGGGCGGGTTAAAACCTCCGAGAGACAACACTTTATAGCTCTCTCCTCACTTGAAACTCTTTCAAAATGTGTGAACCTTTCAGAACCTTTTTTTGTAAATTCATCCCGGCATGTAATACATAACACCGTTCAGCGCTACAATAGCAAGAATCCACCTCCCCCCTCCCCCGACGAGCTAGTTTGTGCCATATGCAAGCATGCCCAGCTATCGTAGACTGGACACCCTTTCCTTTCTGCTGCCAGCATCAGCCTTAGGTACCTGTAAACTTATGTTTGTAATGGTGGTGATAAAGAGAGGCGAAGTTTTAAGGATTCTCAGATTTTGAATGTATCAACTATGTGCTTTGTTGTTGTTTTTGATCAAAGGGTTTTAGCACCTCTTCATAAAGAGAAGAGATTATGAAACATCCCGATGGATTATCCCTTAGCCGACAACACCTTGGTTAATCCGCTACAGGTGGCGCCCAACGTGGGGCCCGATTCGTCCTTAGACAATATCCTTAAGGAAGTTGATGTCCTTGTTTTTCAAAAAAAAAATTTTTTTTTGCTGTTTTTTAAGTTTTTTATTTTACATCAAATTGATTTTTCTTGATATATTTTTACCTGGCATTGAAAATTGATTTTAATTTTTTTTTTGTAAGCTTGGAATTAAAGTGCGGACGTCCAGTAAATAGGTTGACATATTTTCCCCGTTTAGTCTGTTGCGACAAACTTTTATTTCATGCAAAAGCAATATTCAATGCAACTTTCTCAATTTTCTTCGTGTTCCGAATCCGTATTTTCTGACTCGGTCGGAATCATAGTCGTTCAAGGTAGGTAGGTAGGTAGGTAAGAATGGCTGTTTATTCTAAAAACTAGAATAAACGCAATTAGCGCTAGGTGCGCCGTTTTGATGCCAACAACTCATGAGACCTATTAGGTATATGGGTTTAGGTTGGGTAATCATGCTTACTAGGGTGTGATATTGGTAGTATGTCCCTTTAATGACATCCGTTCCAAACGGAACGAGAGATCATCGGGTTCCTAGCTGAGAAAGACCGTTCGTGTCCCAGCCAGTTGGAAAGTCCGGCAGTTAGCTCCGCTATGTCTGGCTTCACTTAGTGCCTATCTGGACATGGTACTGGATGGCTGAGGGCATGTCGGTCTTCCATCTCGGGTGTCCGATTTTAGAGAACGATGTGGTTCACGAAGCGACCATAGTCTGCCTGCACGGCTATGATACTGGTTGCGACGGGAGTTCACATGGTTCTTTGATCTGTTTGTCTGAGAAGAGAAGGATGTGAACGGGTATGTTATTCACGGTTAGGGTATATATGTTACTTGGGAGTAAGTCCCTTGTTTCCAAGTTCCATAAGAAAACAAGAGATCTTTGGATGCCTCACCAATGGCTAGTGGCTCATTCCAACCACCAGGCTTTATACCAAGGCTGTAAGCTCCTATTAGGACTGTCTTCGCTAAGAAACACTTATAGGCAGGTTGCTGGATGGCTTAGGCTAGGGCCAGTTCGCCTGTGAGATCACTCAATTGGAGAGACAAACATGGTTCCTGCAGTCGCCGTAGCCCGCCTACACGGCTAACGATATGGCTTCTGTGGGGAACATGTTTTTCTCTTGATCCTTTTTGTTGTCCACTGGAAAAGGAGAGATATTTATAAAGTCTATTGCGTTTATAACCATTTACAAGGAACTGACCGAAGAATTGGCATCTTGGACTAGCCAAGGCAGGGCAATGGCAGAGATAATGAGTGACTGTTTCCCTTTCTCTTTCATCTCCACAGCTACGGCAGAGAGCATTGTGTGGAATACCCATTTTTGCCGCATGCTCTCCTATCGGCCAGTGACCCGCGCTGACTGCAATAATTCTGGCTATGTCTGGCCGATTTCTACACATGAGTTCACTTGTACGGGATTTATCATAAGCAGGCCATATTTTCCTTGAAATGACACAAGACTCGGATAGAAAATGTGACATGATATTGCCCTTCACAGCTCCTAGCGGAATTCTAACTGCTTCAGCGAGCGGGGAATACGCTCGCGAAGCTTAGAAGTCGAAAAGACTTGGACACGTTAAGTGTCTCCGAAAAAACACCAGCTCCGACACCACATTCCATCTTCGATCCATGAGTAAAAATAAAAGTGTCATAATTATTCATTACATCGTCATCCTCCCACTCCTTACGGGTAGGAAAAACAACGCTAAAGCCTTTGCCAAGATTACGAGAGGGAATGCAGTAATCGGAAGTTATCGAATTAAAACTTGGTGGCAGTAATTTCGCACTGTTTTTCGGTGCAACACAAAATTTCTCCAAGTCTATATGCAGTGCAAGATACTAAATAATGTATATTTAAATCGAGAGGAAGAATATTTGAAATCACGCTCAAGGCATCAGTAGGGCAGGATTGCAGTGCTCCTGTAGTCCCCACACTGGCTGTTCTCTGCACCTTTTTGAGCTTATCGATATTAGAGGCTTTGATTAGAGCAGGCCACCAGACAATCGATCCATAGATTAGTATGGGCCGTGCACCTCCGCAGAACCACCTTCGACTGGAGACCCAATTTGTTTCCAAATGTCTTCTATGTTTAATTTCCAGTTAAGTTAAGGGTCGAGGACTACACCCAGATATTTAGTCGTTCAACATAATATTTTTGAAATGTTATCTTGTAGAAAATCATCAATGGTCGTCTGCATGTATGAGCTCTAGAAGCTCCGTCAGTTTTCGTGCCTTCGTGTTGGTACGGCAATATTTGTATTTTTTTTTTTTTTTTTTGTTTTAAACAAGGACGTTTCAACTTATGTAAACAAATATTTTAAGTGAGTTATCATAATACCATCTTTGTCTCCAGGTTAACATCTTCAATCGTCACATCCACCAGACATATTTATAAATATTTTTCCCAGAAAATAAAGATACATAGAAAGCATTCAATATAATTGTATTAATTATGCAATATTATTTTTTTTATGCTATCAATTTTTTTTCTCATAGGTTAGTTCTTAGTTTTTTTTTTTTTTTATTATTAGAAATTTTCATTCGCTGATCAAATACTCAATTTTGTTTAAGAAAGATTTTTATATAAATTTTTGAATTTTTTTTTTGTATATTTTTCCGTTTTGTTGCAAAACGTACCGATATTTTGACGTTTTTACTATTCACCTAGGAGTGTTCCACTCGAAAGACATTAAGAGGTAGTTCTTCCTTAGCCCGGTTAGCTACAGCCTGAACATGAGACTTTTTTTCGGGTGTGGGTCGATTAGATAATTTACCATCGTCGTTTCATTCTTTTTTCATTTGTTTCGTCAAATGAAAAAGTTTTGTGGGAAACGATGTTTTGCATCATATGATTTATCTTATTCGTTTGTTTTATTTTTTTTTATTATCAAAATACCTACTTAATTATTTTTATTTGTAAAAAATTGAAAAAATCAACAGTTTGAAAATATCAGGAAGTTGTAATCATGAACTCGAACCTTATGTTCATTCAATCTCTGTTAAATTTTAATTTAATTATTGTGGAAGGTATTAATGATCGTGTGGATGTATAGGAAGAAGACGGATCTCGATTGAGGAAGAGAGCCATTTTAGTGACGAAATGTTAGGTTCGTGCTCTTGATGCTCATCAATCATTGGTCTAAGTTATAAGAGAAATCTATGGAAGAGTTCCTACTATAAAGCGAGAAAAAAAATAACTTGAAAATTGTTGTTGTAGCGATACAAATACATACTTCGTTCTTGAAAGTTGTTTTCATCATGAAAGTGTTTCCGGTACGTTTCTCTGAGCCGATTTTAACAAACAAAAATAATTTTTTGTCACACCTATTTTTTATAAATTCAAAAATATATTTTGAGTTCAAGTGTCAAATTTTTGTGTCAAAAACTTGGCAAGAAACAATGCCCGGCGGAATCATTCCCAGCGCCATCTTCGTAATGGTCTTCTTTTATATTTCCGTCATTATCCGATGGCTGGCGACGGGCTATAAAAAGGCCAGCTTGCGAAAATTCACTCTCTTTTGCATAGTATGCGTTCCTGGCTGTGGTTTTAAAAAATCGTTGATTGTCAAAAAAAAGTTTGTTTTAAGTTTCTTTCTAATTTTATTTATAATAAAAGTAAAAACTTAATTATATGTATATGCCGTCGCTAAAAATCTAAAAATAGAAAAAAAAGGCACCATCACGTGGCTACCCAAAATTGTTGCCCATAGACTTCTCGTTTTTAAAACAAAACCCATCTAAGCTTCCGATCTGCACGCTTACCCTCAAGATCCGTGAAAACGCCGCAAAAACATGCTAATTGTGAAAAAAAAAGAAAAAAAAAAACATTTTGAGCAACTAGCCACAAAAGAGCACTCTATAAAACCACACGTCCCTATGAACTCGACTTCACATTAATCTTTTTGTCCATCACCATATGAAATCCTCTACGCATATACCTATTTGCAAAGCAAAAAAACAAAAACAAAAACAAAATTGCATGCAACGAAGTCCCACAACACCACATTCACCTAATCAACGAAGCCTGATTCCTCATCTTATCACTGATCCAGCTTTTGATCGAAAACAGATGCCCCCTCAAAAGCTTTCTTACTACACCTTTATCAACTTTAAAATCCATACACGATCATCATATACAATCCATAATCATAATCATATAGTTATCTACCAATATATCTGTGGGAGGGGTGCGTCGGCAAAAGACAGTTTCATTCAGTTAAACTGATTTAAAATGTTTTATTTCACAAATTTAATGTAGGTATAATAATAAGTTTAAGTTAATTTAAGTTTATTTAAGTTTATTAAGAAATTAGGAATAGTATTTAATAAGTAGGGAATAAAGAACTGGATGCGTCGCGATGATGTCGTAGCCGTTGCGTGGTCGTAATCGTTCTGCCTCTCAGTACGTGAATAAGTTTGGTAAGTTGACGGTTTTTGGTTATCGAATGTTTTCTCAACTGTACAAGGGATTGACAGAAGATGCAATCATGTGATGGTATTTGGCATATCGTGCTGTGGCGTACGGATTAGGGGTAAAGACAGTAGGCACATCCTACATCCGGCCATCCTTTGCTGAATCCGACTCGGATGAATCAGAATCGTTATCGCAGTCACCATTAATCCATCTCTTCATTAGATCTGCAGCAGATGAAGTCTTATTAGGTCCTTCGTGGTTTTCAATCTTGGACAGTTCGTAGCGATCGTTTCGTTTGATTTTTGTTACTTCATACGGACCAAGGTACTTGGGTTGAACTTTAAGTCCTGGTCAAAATTGCGTACGCTGTATTGAAACAAGGTCACGAAGTGCATATTTGTAGGCTGGTTTTCCGAAAGTCTCATATCCTCTTCATTTCTCATGGGTACACCGATTAAAAGTTCGAAGGGTGTCTTCTTTGTAGCTCTGGAAACCGTTGAGTTGATTGTCCTTTGAAGTTGTGGAACGTGTTGATACCATTTGAGTGGATTTTCTATCGTTAGTTTGGTGAGCATTTCTATGATAATACGGTTCGGGCTGTGACGGAAACAGAAAATTCATTTTTCTTCATTACATTATAACACAACATATTGTAAAAGATTGAAACTCTTTTAAATTCAAAAGAAAGAAAACCATGATTTAAAGAATTTTATTCTTTTATATTGGAAAGAGATGATGATGTTAATTTTTCCCTTAAATCCAAAAAATGATGATGATGTTGAAGAGATGATGATGTTGATCATGTAATGAAAAAAATATCCGCTAGCCCTGCAACTCATTTGACTACTTTTGACTCATAGTTTAGACTTCAACAAAAACCCGACAGTGCCAAGACTTCAATTATCACCTATAATTAAAATCCGACTAATTTATCAACTATGATCAAACTCACTCCAACATCTTAATGAGTGGAAAGCTAGGGATAGGATCCAACAAAAATAAAGAATGGTGTTTTCCATAAAAAGGAGGAGAAAACCAGCATAACCAACCCCTTTATCCTCTACTATTCGCTGTGTGGATAAGTGAATTGTGGTCTTACCCTTTTTACTAAACGCACCATTGACATATGTAGGTATCGTATATGTCGTCTTCTCAGGACACTAGGAAAACTCGACCTTACGTCTGATCAGGATTTCCTTTTATTCAACGAAAGGAAATAAAGTCGTCCACCTTACTGCTTAAACAACTTTATCCCTTCGCATCGATTCGAGACGATAAGAAATATTATATAAAACCAGAAAGTGTATCAGGATTCATAAGAACTTAAGTTCAGAAGTAAATTGGTAGAGAGGATTTTAATCCCTCTAGTATTCTAAAATGAAAACTCACCTATATAAAGTGAAAGTCCCCATGAACCAAACCGATAAACTCTTCGAAGGATCCTACACCTGATCCTCTCTGACATATAGCCCCCTTTTCCCTACTGAAAGAAGGCACGTCCACGCCTGGAGAATCAGGGCGATCTCTATTCTACTATTGCACCAGATCTGCTCGTTGCCATTGCTTAGCTCGCCGAGTGGTGGGGTAGGATCTTGCAGTTCAAATAGGACCAGTGTCACAAATTTTCAGACCTGAAGTATAGATGTTGTGAACTTATTAGATTAAAAGATTGCTTAGGACCCGAGGATAGTGTTAAACGGACGGATGAATTTGAAGAAAAGACTGGAATAGATACGTGTAGCGGTGAGTTCGATGTTATCTCAACTAAGAACAAGTTTTACTTTGCTCATCTAAATTCTTCGCAATTGAGGTAAAGCTGACGAAGAGTGGGGGTATAGGTGACAAGATCCTCCTTTTTGTGCTTAACTACCCGACCTCGGGATAGTTAAAGAATCTACTCGACAATAAACTCCTTAACCATCACCCTAAATGGTTCCTGGATGCACTGAGTGTGTTCAGGAACTCCCTCTATGAAGACGGAAGATTTTCACCTTCCGTGTGTATTGATGACGATGGACTTACATGCTGCCTCCAATGATGATCACTCTGGTCACGACTCCTTCACCTTATAAATTTAGCGTTTCATCTCACTAAATGTAAACCTGTATGAACTAGAGAGTAAGCTTCCCAGAAAAGACATTGACTTTCAAAAGAATTAAAATATTCTAATTCTAATTATCTTACTAATCTTTACAAATTATTCAAAAAAAAACTTAAATTAACTTTACTTTCGATCAAAGATCCAAAAATAACTCTTACTAATTTAATATAACTATTCTATTCATAAACTTCTAATTATTTGACTTCATAAACTCAACTTGTCTTATAATTTTTATAATACCTGGCTCATTGCCACTTACAATTACATCTGAAATAAAAATAAACTTTTCAATTACTAATAAAATCTCAAAAAAAAAAATTTTACTTAAGAACCAGTCTTAACAAAGATTTTAATTTAAATCTATTATTAATCTTTCAAAAACAAAACTTAAAGAAAGTTCTTTTGAGTTAATTAACTTAAGACTCAATTAATTAAATTATGAATTTATAAAACTCTAGACTTCTTCAAAGTGAAAAATAATCTAGGTATCGGACAGACGGACTAATTTATCGAGGGTTGGTTTTTGATTTAAACCCCCTCTTCGCGACGTTAATTCACTTCAGTAAGTGAATTATATAATAAGGAAATGACTAACAACGAATCGTTCGAATAGTATGTAGGTAGTTTATCCTTGAACTGGATAAAGCCGAACGCTCTAAAGTCTTACGGAGTGATAAACTTCGTTCTTAAACACGGACACCATTTATGAACCGACCCGATGATTATAATTCGCTAGCAGCGAAACAAAATGTCAGCACGAGAATAATTTCCCAAGAAAAATTCCCAAAAATATCCCTTTTGACAAGGTAATCAAAATAAAACAGATTTTAAAGTGCAAAGCACTCTCCAACACAATTCCCAAAAACAACCAAAAATCAATTTAAGAATGAAAAAAGTTTAATATAATCTAAAGCTGTGGATAAAATTGATTAGCAATAAAATTTTACATAAAAATATGTCACAATATAGTTAAAGTTTCTATAAATATAAAAATATAGTTAAATATTACAGACATTCGGGGAAGATGCATCTTTCCTTCATTATTGTATGAAAGAAAATTAAAGGTTGGTTTAGTGAGTGATTAAGGGTTCCTACAGGCGAATGGGATCTATAGGGTAATGTATGTCTAATCTTTTTACGTACGAAGGTATCGTAGTTACGTAGTATTTTAGCAATTCGACTGTTAGTTAAAATTCAGTTCGAATATACTTGTACTAACATCTGAGGATGTTCCATGTATTCTTGCGGTTACGAGTTTTAAACTTGATGACGTGATTTTACCATCACTTTTCTAAATATCATTTTGCATACTCCAACTATTTAGTAGGAATGATAGTTAAAGGCTTAGTAATCCTACCCTTTCTCTTTTTTTTTTGTACTGAGATAATCAAACGCGTATGAAATTATGGCGCGTGAATGTAGGTATTGTATCAGACCCGGTAAGTATTTCAAAATCGATGTATGTGAGTCTAAAGATTCTTATTTTAACCACTTTTACCTCTACTATTATTTTTCTTCGAAGTATAGATCGTTCTTATACTAATTTAATGGTTTCGACTTTATTCAAAAATGTATCTAGGAAATTGTTCCTCAAACGCGTAACTCGGACGGACTAAACAAAAAAAAATTTTCTTTTCTTTAAAATAGGTTCTTTAACAAACGTATCAAATAATAGTTATCTGATCTTCTTTAAATTTCAAGTTTAAAATTAACCAAAAAGAATAAATAAACTTTTCTAGTTTTAACTTCGTATTAATTTTACTAAATTGCATTGATCGTATGTCAATGACATTATCATTAGTACGTAGGTACTATACTAACATGAATTATATTCGTTACTGTCTCAGTTTGATTTTTTTTTAAATTTTATCTTTAAACTATAATTACTTGAATGGATTGTATCAACAGTTATTCACACTAGACTTTATTTTGACTTAGGAGTAATTTCTCCAATCAGAAATTTGAATTCTTGTTAAAAGAATTTTATTCAAAAAAAATATTTATTGTGATCTCACTTTAACTTTTACACTGGAGGGTATGAGAAATTTAATAACTCTTATCAGGATTTAAAGAGTATCTTTAAAAATTACGTTTTGAAATTTCACTTATAATCTTTCAGCTCTACACACCGCTGGTGCTCCATCCTTTACCAGGAAAGATCTGTCCTTTAGTGCCGTGCTAAAAGACAAAACCATTCTGGCTGTCATCGACAGTAGTAATGCAGATGGCGCGATCTCTCCTGGTCATTGGCAAAAGGTTTTGAACAAACTCCAAGCCTCATACTGTACACTCATGCTAGAAAATCCAGGGGAACCTGCAATTTTTGAAGATGCGGGTTGGTATCAAGGTCGAGTCAAGCTAGTTGCCTTTGATAGTGAGAGATCGTGTGAACTGTACAAACTCGCTGGCGGCAGGTTAGAGGGCCTATGGCCAAATGCAAAACTCGAGGTTGTGGCAAAGGAGAATGTCCCGTGCAGACCGAGAGCCCGCACTTATGTCCCGGCCGAACTCTCCAATAAAGAAATCATCCTCAAGATGCTTCAGTATGGTAATCCATCCTTGCCTACTCACGACTGGAAGGTTGCGAAGCTTGAAGATCCAAGGGGTTCTTATAGATCAGCCATCGTGGTGATAAATAAGGACTAATTGGCTCCATTGGCTGAAACCCAAGGTGTGGTTAGGTTTGGATGGTCTACCATAACTCTAAAAGTATATAAAAAAGACGAGGAAAACGTATCGAACGCGATGCCATCAAAATCCCAGGATTTATTTGCAGAGAAGGAACATGCCTCGGGTATCGACCTTCAGACGATGGAGATAGATACTCCATGCACCTCCTCCACTGTGTCGTCCTCCGTTTCTATAAAACCGCCATCTGTGAAGAGGCTCCTTACGTTGACAAACACTCCGACATGGATATTGTTGACTCCGCAAATGAAACATCTTGCAATGAGGACGACCTTCTTAAATTGGATTTCGATTCCGATGTAGATCTCGACCAAACTGTGGTGGGGGTTGATCCACCTAGCTGTAACCAAGATGGTGCATTTAGTGCATCACTCCAAAGTGGCTTCGGCCTCCCTTCTTCTCCGTCTACAAAATAAAGGGGAAGACATCGTCCTGATCCAAGAACCTTGGATTGTCAATTCCACTGTTCAAGGACTCAGGACTCCCAGATACTACCTGCTGTATGTATCAAATAAAGGTGACCCTAGATCTTGCATATTAGTAAAAAGTAGCATTAATGTATATTTACTCCCTGATTACAGCGATCGTGATGTAACCGTAGTTAGACTACAAACCAATAACGGGGCGTACTGGTTAGCATCAGCGTATCTCGGCCATGACCACCTTGGCCCTCTTCCTGGCGACAAGCTAGAGGAACTAATCAGCTAAGCAGAACGACAGAAAGTCTGCCTTATAATCGGGTGTGACGCTAATGCCTATCATACCGTCTGCGGAAGTACAGACATAAATGACAGAGGTGAATCACTTATTCTTATTATTCATTTTATTCTAAGTACAAACCTTATAGTAAGTAACATTGGCAATGAACCAACATTCATTACCAAAACCCGACAAGAGGTTCTAGATATCACTCTTGTCTCCGACACGATTCATCACAAGATCAAAAACTGGAGAAGAGTGGGGGTATAGGTGACAAGATCCCCCTTTTTGTGCTTTACTACCCGACCTTGGGATAGTTAAAGAATCTACTCGACAATAAATTCCTTAACCATCACCCTAAATGGTTCCTGGATGCACTGAGTGTGTTCAGGAACTCCCTCTATGAAGACGGAAGATTTTCACCTTCCGTGTGTTTTGATGATGATGGACTTACATGCCGCCTCCAATGATGATCACTCTGGTCACGACTCCTTCACCTTATAAATTTAGCGTTTCATCTCACTTAATGTAAACCTGTATGAACCAGAGAGTAAGCTTCCCAGAAAAGACATTGACTTTCAAAAGAATTAAAAGATTCTAATTATCTTACTAATCTTTACAAATTTTTATTCAAAAAAAAAACTTAAATTAACTTAACTTTCGATCAAAGATCCAAAAATAACTCTTACTAATTTAATATAACTATTCTATTCATAAACTTCTAATTATTTGACTTCATAAACTCAACTTGTCTTATAATTTTTATAATACCTGGCTCATTGCCACTTACAATTACATCTGAAATAAAAATAAACTTTTCAATTACTAATAAAATCTCAAAAAAAAAAATTTTACTTAAGAACCAGTCTTAACAAAGATTTTAATTTAAATCTATTATTAATCTTTCAAAAACAAAACTAAAAGAAAGTTCTTTTGAGTTAATTAACTTTAGACTCAATTAATTAAATTATGAATTTATAAAACTCTAGACTTCTTCAAAGTGAAAAATAATCTAGGTATCGGACAGACGGACTAATTTATCGAGGGTTGGTTTTTGATTTAAACCCCCTCTTCGCGACGTTAATTCACTTCAGTAAGTGAATTATATAATAAGGAAATGACTAACAACGAATCGTTCGAATAGTATGTATGTAGTTTATCCTGGATAAGGCCGAACGCTCTAAAATCTTACGGAGTGATAAACTTCGTTCTTAAACACGGACACCTTTTATGAACCGACCCGATGATTATAATTCGCTAGCAGCGAAACAAAATGTCAACACGAGAATAATTTCCAAAGAAAAATTCCCAAAAATATCCCTTTTGACAAGGTAATCAAAATAAAACAGATTTTAAAGTGCGAAGCACTCCCCAACACAATTCCCAAAAACAACTAAAAATCAATTTAAGAATGAAAAAAGTTTAAAATAATCTAAAGCTGTGGATAAAATTGATTAGCAATAAAATTTAACATAAAAATATTTCACAATATAGTTAAAGTTTGAATAAATATAAAAATATAGTTAAATATTACAGACATTCGGGGAAGATGCATCTTTCCTTCATTATTGTATGAAAGAAAATTAAAGGGATCTATAGAGAAATGTATGTCTAATCTTTTTACGTACGTAGGTATCGTAGTGACGTAGTATTTTAGCAATTCGACTGTTAGTTAAAATTCAGTTCGAATATACTTGTACTAACATCTGAGGATGTTCCACGTATTCTTGCGGTTACGAGTTTTAAACTTGATGACGTGATTTAACCATCACTTTTCTAAATATCAGTTTGCATACTCCAACTATTTAGTAGGAGTGATAGTTAAAGGCTTAGTAATCCTACCCTTTCTCTTTTATTTTGTACTGAGATAATCAAACGCGTATGAAATTATGGCGCGTGAATGTACGTATTGTATCAGACCCGGTAATTATTTCAAAATCGATGTATGCAATTGAGTCTAAAGATTCTTATTTTAACCACTTTTACCTCTACTATTATTTTTCTTCGAAGTATAAATCGTTCTAATACTCAATTAATGGTTTCGAATTTATTCAAAAATGTATCTAGGAAATTGTTCCTCAAACGCGTAACTCAGACGGACTAAACAAAAAAAAATTTTCTTTTCTTTAAAATAGGTTTTTTTACAAACGTATCAAATAATAGCCATCTGATCTTCTTTAAATTTCAAGTTAAAAATTAACCAAAAAGAATAAATAAACTTTTCTAGTTTTAACTTCGTATTAATTTTATTAAATTGCATCGGTCGTATGTCAATGACATTATCATTAGTACGTAGGTACTATACCAACATGAATTATATTCGTTAGTGTCTCAGTGTGATTTTTTTTTTTTTATTTTATCTTTAAACTATAATTACTTGAATGGATTGTATCATCAGTTATTCACACTAGACTTTATTTTGACTTAGGAGTAATTTCTCCAATCAGAAATTTGAATTCTTGTTAAAAGAATTTTATTAAAAAAAAAATATTTATTGTGATCTGACTTTAACTTTTACACTGGAGTGTATGAGAAATTTAATAACTCTTATCAGGATTTAAAGAGTATCTTTAAAAATTACGATTTGAAATTTCACTTATAATCTTTCAGCTCTATACACCGCTGGCGCTCCATCCTTTACCAGGAAAGATCTGTCCTTTAGTGCCGTGCTAAAAGACAAAACCATTCTGGCTGTCATCGACAGTAGTAATGCAGATGGCGCGATCTCTCCTGGTCATTGGCAAATGGTTTTGAACAAACTCCAAGCCTCATACTGTACACTCCTGCTAGAAAATCCAGGGGAACCTGCAATTTTTGAAGATGCGGCTGGTTGGTATCAAGGTCGAGTCAAGCCTTTGATAGTGAGAGATCGTGTGACCTGTACAAACTCGCTGGCGGCAGGTTAGAGGGCCTATGGCCAAATGCAAAACTCGAGGTTGTGGCAAAGGAGAATGTCCCGTGCAGACCGAGAGCCCGCACTTATGTCCCGGCCGAACTCTCCAATAAAGAAATCATCCTCAAGATGCTTCAGTATGGTAATCCATCCTTGCCTACTCACGACTGGAAGGTTGCGAAGCTTGAAGATCCACGGGGTTCTTATAGATCAGCCATCGTGGTGATAAATAAGGACTCATTGGCTCCATTGGCTGAAACCCAAGGTGTGGTTAGGTTTGGATGGTCTACCATAACTCTAAAAGTATATAAAAAAGACGAGGAAAACGTATCGAACGCGATGCCATCAAAATCCCAGGATGTATTTGCAGAGAAGGAACATGCCTCGGGTATCGACCTTCAGACGATGGAGGTAGATACTCCATGCACCTCCTCCACTGTGTCGTCCTCCGTTTATATAAAACCGCCATCTGTGAAGAGGCTCCTTACGTTGACAAACACTCCGACATGGATATTGTTGACTCCGCAAATGAAACATCTTGCAATGAGGACGACCTTCTTAAATTGGATTTCGATTCCGATGTAGATCTCGACCAAACTGTGGTGGGGGTTGATCCACCTAGCTGTAACCAAGATGGTGCATTTAGTGCATCACTCCAAAGTGGCTTCGGCCTCCCTTCTTCTCCGTCTACAAAATAAAGGGGAAGACATCGTCCTGATCCAAGAACCTTGGATTGTCAATTCCACTGTTCAAGGACTCAGGACTCCCAGATACTACCTGCTGTATGTATCAAATAAAGGTGACCCTAGATCTTGCATATTAGTAAAAAGTAGCATTAATGTATATTTACTCCCTGATTACAGCGATCGTGATGTAACCGTAGTTAGACTACAAACCAATAACGGGGCGTACTGGTTAGCATCAGCGTATCTCGGCCATGACCACCTTGGCCCTCTTCCTGGCGACAAGCTAGAGGAACTAATCAGCTAAGCGGAACGACAGAAAGTCTGCCTTATAATCGGGTGTGACGCTAATGCCTATCATACCGTCTGGGGAAGTACAGACATAAATGACAGAGGTGAATCACTTTTTGATTTTATTCTAAGTACTAACCTTATAGTAAGTAACATTGGCAATGAACCAACATTCATTACCAAAAACCGACAAGAGGTTCTAGATATCACTCTTGTCTCCGACACGATTCATCACAAGATCAAAAACTGGAGAGTTTCTAAGAAACATTCGTTCTCTGATCACAGATACATCCAATTTTGTCTTGATAAAGAAACTAAAAAACAGCCAGCCTTCCGAAATTATCGGAAAACCAACTGGCAACTATATAGAGACACTTAAAAAAGATTAGTTAAACCATCAATCTTAAGTATCCCTTCTAATAAAAATGATCTTGACGATAAAGTCAAAGATCTCACCCTAGCTCTCAATAAATCAATGTTTCTTACGCACTAGTTCTCAATGTTCATATTAGTTTAGCATACTTTAAGATCTCTGTACCAATTAATATATCTTCTGATAACCATTCATCCCAACCAATATCAAAAATAAGCGTGTAGGTAGTATCCTGAATCATAACCGACAATTTTAAGGAACCATCAGAACCGTCGGAGTAGTAATTCGATTTACTTTCGACACTTTTTTTGGACAATTCCTTGACAGATGTCCAAAATCATTTGTGACATGTGTTCTTGCCCGCAATTCACACAACGCTGTCTGTTTGTTTCTGGATCTTGTACGGTTGTTTTTATTGGCTGAGTTTGCCCGCGCTCATCACCCCGGTTTTGTGATGGTTAGAGGGCCTATGGCCAAATGCAAAACTCGAGGTTGTGGCAAAGGAGAATGTCCCGTGCAGACCGAGAGCCCGCACTTATGTCCCGGCCGAACTCTCCAATAAAGAAATCATCCTCAAGATGCTTCAGTATGGTAATTCATCCTTGCCTACTCACGACTGGAAGGTTGCGAAGCTTGAAGATCCACGGGGTTCTTATAGATCAGCCATCGTGGTGATAAATAAGGACTCATTGGCTCCATTGGCTGAAACCCAAGGTGTGGTTAGGTTTATGGTCTACCATAACTCTAAAAGTATATAAAAAAGACGAGGAAAACGTATCGAACGCGATGCCATCAAAATCCCAGGATGTATTTGCAGAGAAGGAACATGCCTCGGGTATCGACCTTCAGACGATGGAGGTAGATACTCCATGCACCTCCTCCACTGTGTTGTCCTCCGTTTATATAAAACCGCCATCTGTGAATAGGCTCCCGCAAATGAAACATCTTGCAATGAGGACGACCTTCTTAAATCGGATTTCGATTCCGATGTAGATCTCGACCAAACTGTAGTGGGGGTTGATCCACCTAGCTGTAACCAAGATGGTGCAGTTAGTACAGATTAACACCCATCACTCCAATGTGGCTTCGGCCTCCCTTCTTCTCCGTCTACAAAATAAAGGGGAAGACATCGTCCTGATCCAAGAACCTTGGATTGTCAATTCCACTATTCAAGGACTCAGGACTCCCGGATACTACCTGCTGTATGCATCAAATAAAGGTGACCCTAGATCTTGCATATTAGTAAAAAGTAGCATTAATGTATATTTACTCCCTGATTACAGCGATCGTGATGTAACCGTAGTTAGACTACAAACCAATAACGGGGCGTACTGGTTAGCATCAGCGTATCTCGGCCATGACCACCTTGGCCTCTTCCTGGCGACAAGCTAGAGGAACTAATCAGCTAAGCAGAACGACAGAAAGTCTGCCTTATAATCGGGTGTGACGCTAATGCCTATCATACCGTCTGGGGAAGTACAGACATAAATGACAGAGGTGAATCACTTTTTGATTTTATTCTAAGTACTAACCTTATAGTAAGTAACATTGGCAATGAACCAACATTCATTACCAAAAACCTACAAGAGGTTCTAGATATCATTCTTGTCTCCGACACGATTCATCACAAGATCAAAAACTGGAGAGTTTCTAAGGAACATTCGTTCTCTGATCACAGATACATCCAATTTTGTCTTGATAAAGAAACTAAAAAACAGCCAGCCTTCCGAAATTATCGGAAAACCAACTGGCAACTATATAGAGACACTTAAGTAAGATTAGTTAAACCATCAATCTTAAGTATCCCTTCTAATAAAAATGATCTTGACGATAAAGTCAAAGATCTCACCCTAGCTCTCAATAAATCAATGTTTCTTACGCACTAGTTCTCAATTTTCATATTAGTTTAGCATACTTTAAGATCTCTGTACCAATTAATATATCTTCTGATAACCATTCATCCCAACCAATATCAAAAATAAGCGTGTAGGTAGTATCCTGAATCATAACCGACAATTTTAAGGAACCATCAGAACCGTCGGAGTAGTAATTCGATTTACTTTCGACACTTTTTTTGGACAATTCCTTGACAGATGTCCAAAATCATTTGTGACATGTGTTCTTGCCCGCAATTCACACAACGCTGTCTGTTTGTTTCTGGATCTTGTACGGTTGTTTTATTGGCTGAGTTTGCCCGCGCTCATCACCCCGGTTTTGTTGCCTTTGCAATTTCATTTCATGATAAATTTTGAATTTAGATTTAAGTTCGTCAAAAGTTTTCGCTTCAAATAAAATGGTTTTATATAAAATGCTATCAGGTATACCCCCAATTATATAAGAGACTAATGACTCATCATATACTTTTCCCTTATTAGCTATCTGTTTCATCTGAAACATATACTCTAGGTAGGATTCGTCTTTTTTTTCGTGATTCTAACGCGCGATGCGTAACCAAACTTGAGATTGTTTTACCAAACTCTCTCGTAAGCATTTTTTGTAGTTCGTTCCAACTATGAACACCCGTTTCTGATTCGATTGCTAACATCGCGGCACCCCTCAAAAGTCTTCTCGCATACAAATACCGCTGTATATCATTCCACTCACATACACTTGCAATGTCATCAAATTCTTTAAGAAAATCAGTAACATTTTTCCCGGTTTCACCATTAAAAGATTCAAGTGAATCTTCTACGTCCTTGAACACAAAATTGTTTTGAGTCATTTTTATCGATTCGTTACTTTTCGAAGGATCGTTATTATCGTTTGTAATTAAATAAATATCAATTGGATTGTCCTCGTTTTCGCTTTTTTTGTTATCGCTATTACCGTTACTATCGTTACCACCTGCACTGATTAACGTTAGTAGTGTAAATATCGGACTTGAGCAATAAAGTGCTCCTCATCCATATAAAAATGTTGCTCCAACCATCAAAATTGCTCTTTGAGGAGCAGAGCCAGAATGCATTCAGTGTCATGATCGTGTGCGAAAAAAAAGGTGGATGAATGCATCGAATTGTGTGTGCATAGAAAAAGGGTCTAGGTAGAATGCATAGAAATTGAATTTTGTGTGTGCGTAGAAAAAGGGTCTAGTTAGAACGGAAAATGATTGTCGTGTGCTTAGAAAACAGGTAGGTTATGTATATGAAGTGTATAGGATCTATTATCAAATGTGGTGGAACAAGAACTACTGGCGAGACTGTAAATTATCCTTTTTTATTCCAGAAATGCAGATGCGAAAATATCAGGATGTGTATTTGTTGTTGTAAATAGAGTAGTTTAAATATCGGACTTGAGCAATAGAGCACTTTATGAATGATTTTTCTGGTTATAAATTGGAATTTTCGGGGGTGAATCAAATTTTTGTGACTGTGAGTTGTATAATTTCAGAGAAAAGAAAATTCAGTGGTTGGTTGATAGAATTGAAGCAGGTTAATATATGCGTTGAAAACGAAAGATCATTGACTTTGATGAAATGCTATGAGAAAACTATTTGAGGAACAAAAACAAGTATTTTCCTTTGTATAAGTTGTAATTTGTCTTTTATGCAAGTTGTAATTTATGAATCCATGAATTGTTAGTCGATAGGGAGGCTAGTTATTTAAAGTGTAAATTGCTTCTTTTGCAGGTAGGACAAAGGATTTTTTTAAAAGGGTAATAAAGTCTAGATGGTTTTAAAAAAACATGTTCTAATATGAGTATAATATAAGTGCGCTAATAAAAAAGAAAAAAAATATGGTTGTGGGAATGCATCTCTACATTTAAATCAGTAAGACTATAGGATAGAAACCATTAAAGAGAAAGGTTTTCTAAGTGTCTAGATAAATAAAGTCTAGAGGAAATATTTGCATTCCTTTGTGTTGATCACCTATAGTGAATTATGCTTTAGCCTTATATCCTTCCTTAATAGAAAATCATCATATAATTTTAAAAAAGCGGATAGTCTACAGTCTACAATTCTTGGGTGCAAGGCTTTCTATAAAAGGAAAACTATTTGTTACTAACGATCACAGTTGATCGTGAGAAGCGAAGAAGTTATAACATCATTTTTAAAATGTATTTTGACGAAACCGAATATGCAGTCTTGATTCTGCTACAAGAGAGGTAAACTCTCTAAACGGTATCAACAATTTTAAGCCAACAAAGAAGTTAATCGAGCTCCATATTGGTTTTCGATATAAAATTTCTTCATTGTTTAAAGTAAAACGAAGTGGGGGAACGTATTATAGCAGATCTTGGAGAGTATAGGGTAAGCTAAAATTTATATTTTTAATAAATTATATTATTAACTTTTGTTTGTATTTACAGGTTTTTCTACCTCAAATGTACTCTCAACTATAGATGAGTAGTATTACAACAATTGGGGGAGGTGGATACGAGTTTGAAATCACCGGTCAACATGGATCAACTTTTGATCTAAAATTTTCTAAATTAGAATAATTTTTTTTTTTGTTTACATATTCTTTTTATTCAGTTACAAAAGCTTACATATATCTTACAACTAATATACATAGGTAAACATTCAAAATAAAATAAAATTCTGTTAATCAAAATTGTTTTTTTTTCGTTTTTATTCTATAAAATGTCGCTTCTATCAATCCAAGAGGTATGTTCTGCGGAGAATCCCAGCCATTTTACAAATACCTTATTTGCTCTTGTTTTCAGAATTTTTTCCACCAGAAAAACATTTTCACATTTCATCATCATCATCGGCTCGACAACCGGGGTCCGGTCCTGGCCTCCTTCAACAAGTCTCTCCACCTATCCCGGTCTCGAGCCGACGCCATTCAGTTGCGCACCCCAAGGCTCCGGGAGTCCTGGTCTACGCCATCTCTCCAGGACGCCCGGAGCATTGGGGTGCGAAAATTTTCACATTTAGACTTCATCAATTCTGCATCATAAAAACCACCTCTTACTAGTTTTCCTTCGTAGTCTTCGAGAAGATATGTGATTGGATTGGCTTCTTGGACTTTTCTTATTTTAAAGACCTCAGTAGTCCAGTTTGGTGTATACCCTTTTTCGAATGCATATTTATACTTGCTGATTCTGACTTTATCACCAACTTTAAATTTTCGTTTACGTACTTCTTTTTTATTATTTTTGAAAAGTGGTAATAATAAATTTGAATTTTTTTTATTTACATCTGCAGGTTTACATTTATTTGTTCTATGGAAAGAGTGATTGTAATCATGAAGCAATTTTTCATAAATATTTGTCCACTTATAGCTGCCATTGAAACTGAATTCTTTCCACATCTTTTCTTTAAAAGTTTTATTGAATCTTTCAATTATTGAAGCCTTTAATGAACTGAATGTAGAATAATGATTAATTTTATATTTTCTCATCAAGCTTTTGAAATTAGTGTTGAAAAATTCCTTTCCGTCGTAAGTTTGAAAGTTTCTTGGAATTCTAAAAGAATCTTTAAATATTTTTTCCATCCCTTTAGAAATGGTAATACCCTTTTTATTATTCATTGGGATAATCCACTTGTACTTCGAAAAAGTATCGATGACTGTCATCAAATAATTAAACCCCTTGTTTTGTGCACTATGAGGAATCATCTAACTAGATCAGCCAGCCACAAATCGTCATACCCTTTAATGATAACGTGGTGACGTTTGAAGTTTTTACGTGCGAATTTATGTAGTTCTTCAACAACCTCGAACTTGCTCATATTTACAAAAATTGAGTTCATTAAAAATAAAGAGAAGACTTTTATATTTTTTTTGTTTTTTTAATTTTTATTGCAACCTCTTATATAATAACATAAGTTTCTAAACTTTAATTAACCTTTTTTCCATGAGGTAACAATCGCAAGTATCAGGTCCTTCTTCACATTGGTTGGAAAACCAGCAACAATTAGAATAATGATATCCATGCAATGATTCCACGTATTTTGTATTTTTAAATTTATTTAGCAGAGAAATACAGTTCATAAATTCTCCATAGTACTCATTAAATATTAACTGACCATTCGTTTTCACGGAATTACAAATATCTTCGATTATTTTTTCTGTGTCCATTTTTAAAGTTCCTTAAGGTTTAAGTGCTGAATGTCTACTAACAAATTTAGTTTAGTTTTATGAAAATTTAAGTCTTGTCTTCTTTTCCACTTAAATATAATTTTTAATTGTGAATTAGAAATTTGTTAAAAAAATTTAACCATCTTATTCTCTTAGAGAATAAGGCAACTACTTTTAAATAAAAAGACCGTTTTTACTTTTCATTAATTTTGTCTTTATTTAAGCTTCAGATCCCTTACCGTTGGTCGGGGGAAATCTTGAGCTGTACGTCGTCAAAGACTACATTTCTAAAACTAAACTTGACTCTGGCCAAGCGAACATTTTTATATTAAAAATATGCTTATGCAGCAAGTCTGCATATCGATAAAAACCTATTTTATCATTTGTCTTTATATGATGAAATCTAAGCAAAAAGGGTGGATGTTCTTAAATTTAATTATCTTTTTGTATATACAAATGCTGACACAAGATCTTTATTACATACATTAGAAGCTTGGGCATCGTTTCTCGTACACAAGTTGCAGAGGAAAAAGTATTGATAAGGTTTCTTGTGATCGCATTTGTATACTTGATCATAAATTACATTTTTAATTAAATGAAAAGTCAAGCGTTTCAAGCGTTTGTTTGTTTTGGGGCGCACAAGGAGGCTCTGACATAACTCCTCCCCCCTTAGATTCTTCTAATGGTCGGAAAGTGACCGTTGGAAGATTTACATTGTTTACAATCTTCCTATTTTTAATTTTTATATAAACATAAATTGTGCCAATGATAAATATGGTTACAATGATTGAATATATAGTGTAGCTTGACTTTTTGTTTATATTTATGTTTATATTTAAGTTCTTTAATTTCTTTTAAATTATTTATATTTTCAAAATGTAGTTCTTGAAACGTTAAATCTTCAATTTTTGTACAATTAATATCTGAAATGATATTTGGTATAATAGGTTCATGTTTATAATTTTTTTCTTTCACACATTTGATTATTTATTTTAATTTTACAATTTTTTAATTTAATAAGATAATTACCTTCTATCATAATATTTTGATTGTTACAATTTTGATCCATTTCTTGTAATTTTACATTTGTTAATATAAGGTTATTATTTCCAATTTATAATATTTCTTCGTTTACATTTTTCACAAGTTTACAGTGCATTGGTTTCATAAGTATGTCATTTATCTTACTTAAATTTTTTAAATATTTTGTATCGTCATAGATAATTTGATGTTTGGTTAAATACATTTTTTTGTTTATTTTTAGTTCAGAACTGTTTTCTTTATTTGGAATAGGTTGAACATATATTTTTTTGTATAGTTCGTCTGTATATTTGGGAACTTTAATGATGAATATAATATTTGTATTATATGAAGCTAAAATAAGGTTTAGTTCTTCCAAGTTATTAATATTTATGCCGTATTGATCTATTTCTTCTGATGTTAAAATATCCCTGCTCAGTGCTCCTAATCTTGAAGTCATTATAATTTCTTTTATTTTTTCTATATCCTCATCTAGGTAATCTAGGTTCTCTCTCAATTTTATTTCATATTGCATTTTAGCTATATCTTTTTCGTAGTCATAACTACCTATGAAATTATTAAGTCTTTCTATTATATTGTTAGTTTCATTGTTTAGAGTTTTAGTTAATATTTTTATTTTTTTGTTAAATTTGTCGTTAATTATTATTTGATTATTAAGATTTGTTATTTCATTGTGGCTGTTTGTTTCAAATAATTTTAAGTGTTCTTCGATATCTTGACGATCGTTATCGTCCATGGTACCAAATAAAAATTTTAATCCTGTTCCAAAAATGTTGAATAATCCTCTTTTCTGTCTACTCTGTTTAGGATGGGGTATAAAATTCCTTACGTATTTTAACATTTTCCTATTTATACTGTCATTTTCTTCTGGCATTCTTTTAACATTTCTTTCCAAAATTTCTATATTATTTTCATACTCAGTTAAATTTATTATATGGATAATTGTATCATAATTTTTGATTAATGGGTATTCTCCTAGTGGTATTGAAGTAAAACCATTTCCGTTATTATTGTTGTTATATTGTACTATTCGTACTAGAATGTCAGTTTTTATTACTGACCATTCTGTTAATTTTCATTGAATGTGTTTGAACAACAACAACAACTTAAAGGCGCTACCACCAATTTTAAACGAATTTTATTTACTCGTTTACGAATATTATTATTCGTTTCTTTCTATCTTTGGCTGGAGATATAGCTATTTCAAGGATTGCCAATTCCTTTCATCAGTCTCCTTTTAGTGGTATTGAGCTTTAATCCAATTTTATTATGAAAAACTTTTTCACATGCACCTCGTGAGATTCGAACCCACGCCTTCAGATTTTACTCAGTCTTCGAAGTCGTATGCACAACGCATTCCACCGCTTATGACCACTGATGACACAGGTCGAGATGTTATGTTTGTTTGTTTTTTCAAACGCATTTGGAGCTTCAACATTTTTCTAAGCGCCTTTAAGTATGTTGTTTTGTTCCGCCTCCATTTTCTCCTAACCTTAATTTGATAGACAACAATTTGTAGCATATATCAAAGGGGGAGAGGTTGGAACATAGGTAACATACCAGACTATTTAAGTTATTATTGTTGTTATATTGTACTCCAAATGCATTTGAAAAAACAAACAAACATAACATCTCGACCTGTGTCATCAGTGGTCATAAGCGGAATTGGATTAAAGCTCAATACCACTAAAAGGAGACTGATGAAAGGAATTGGCAATCCTTGAAATAGCTATATCTCCAGCCAAAGATAGAAAGAAGCGAATAATAATATTCGTAAACGAGTAAATAAAATTCGTTTAAAATTGGTGGTAGCGCCTTTAAGTTGTTGTTGTTGTTCAAACACATTCAATAAAATCATTTCCTTCATTTAGATCAAGTACTTCTTATTCCGCTTGTACTTGGTTGAGGGTTGTTAGTATCACTTTCATCAGGATGTGAAGTGGGATCATATGTTGCCATGTTTGATGCTTTATCTTTATCGGATCTAGAATCAATTATGTTTTTTGTAATTTTTTTCTGTACTAGAAATTGATCTTTATGAGCTATTCTATTTTTTATCTTTTTAAATTTATTACCTATGTCTAATGTGTATTTTTTATTTAATTTATTTAATAGTTTTACCTTTTTGTGTTTAGGTGTGATTTTGTTTTTAATTTTTTCAGGTTGAGTTATCTTGATAAAATTTTCATTTATTTCTTTATCTTTCCTCCCTTGATTTATTTTATTCAAAACTTTTATTTTATTTTTTTTTTATTCTTTCATATATTATTTTGTTGTCGATTTTATTACTTTCATACTCCTCTTCATCATTTTTGCTGAGGAAAAAGGGTATGCTATTACCGTTCAACTCCAAAATTTCAGTTTTATAATGGATTACGCCATTATTAGGAATCAAAATATTATTCCCAATTATTCCGTTGTATTCGGAATTGAATATGTGAATTTGAAACTCACAATCTTCAACGACTGAAAAAATAAATTTTTCTTTTGGTATTATGATTTCTTTATTTATTGTTATTGGGTTTCCTGCCGTTTGTACGGTTAAAGGGCTTTTCCTAATTTTAATGAATTCTTTTGGAGCGTCCTCTTCTCTGAGAAGGCTATTAGTCGCTCCTGTGTCTACAAGCATTCTAAAAGTTGGTTTTCCTTTTGTTAATTTAACAAAGGGCAATCCGTGTGGGGCTCCGAGGCAGAATGCCGAAAATTTGCTTCACCTACTTTTGCTTCTTTATTTGTATAATTAGCTTTATGTGCTCTTCTAATATGAGATGATGAAGGATCAACATCCATTGGCTCAAATCTTTGAAGAAATTGCCTATGATTGTTATTATAATTATAATTATTATTATTTTGTTTTTGGATATTATTGTTTGGTACGTAGGGCTTTGGTTGCCAATTTTTATTATTATTATTGTTTTCAAATGGGTTTTTTAAAATTTTTTAAGTTACTTGAATTATTATGATCATACTTATTGTCTCTTTCTTGGCTTTGTTTTGTAACAAATCCTGCGTTACTAAGCTCGTGTAGAGCTAACTCCATGGTAGTGGGTGTTAGAGTCGGAATAAATAAAAAGGCACTTTTTAATAGCGGTATAAAGTTTAATTTTCAACATGAACAAATATGAACACCAGATGAATATGTTTAATACGTGCGCTTTAAAATTAATATGTCTTCGTTCGTTTATATTCTTAGACTGACTCACTTCTGTGTTTAGCGTTAAATATAACATCGGTTAATACAATAGCGTTAATTATGTTAGTATTTTTACAGTATTCGATTATGTACATGTATTGAATATTTATATGTATATAAGAAATAGGACTGTTATGGCGGTAACATTCTCCCCCTCGTAAAGAGCTATGGTATGTATAGAGATTTACTTCATTCTGATTTACCGACATCAAGTACAGCCATCTTAGTAGCAGGCCGCTCCAGTATTCCGCTCTTAGTTCTGACAGTTACTCTACATACTTGGCCATCTTTCGAGATAATGGTCTTCTCGATGATACCCTTAGGCCAGCAGTTTCGGGGAAAGTTCTCGTCTAGAACTACGACCACATCACCTGGAACTATTGGAGGTTGTTTATTAAACCACTTACCACGACGCGAGAAAGTAGGGGCATATTCCTTTAGCCATATTTGCCAGAATCTTTCTGCAAAGACTCTGGTTTGGTGCCAGCGTTGCCGTAGATCGTAGTTGTCTTCACAGATGGGTTCGTATCCAGCTGATGAGCCCAGTAACAGATGATTTGGCGTAATGGGTTCATCGTCACACGATTCAAGAGATACAAACGTTAGCGGCCGAGAGTTGATGATAAATTCTACTTCCCATAGGGCGCATCTCAGACTTTCATCGTTTAAGTTACTCGTACTTATGTTCATGGTGTATAATATGGATTTAATAGATCGAATGAGCCTTTCCCAGGCCCCTCCCATGTGTGGTGCAGCTGGCGGATTGAACTTCCATCTAATATCGTCGTATTTTGATGCAAGTGACGAATAATTGATGTTTTTTGATTCTGCACATACGATTTTCTCCGTTGCTTTAAAGTTTGTCCCGTTGTCGGTGTAAATTTCCCTGGGCATTCCACGGCGGGATATAAAATTCCTAATAACCATTACACAAGAGCTGGTATCCAGACTATGTGCCACTTCAATGTGAACGGCGCGAACAGTTAGGCAAGTGAATATTACGCCCCATCTCTTCTCTCGTCTTCGTCCAATTATGGTGGAAATAGGACCAAAATAATCGATGCCGACATACGTAAATGGGCGCTCAAACACTGCTAACCTCGCAGGGGGCAAAAGGGCCATTTGTGGTGGACTAGGCGCTGCACATGAATTCTTGCATCGTTGGCAGTCTTTTCGAACTGTTTTGTATAAGACGCGAAGGTGTCGTATATAGAAAACGCTTCTTATTTTACTGACTGTAGTTTCATGCGAGACGTGATGATGCAATTCGTGGTAAGAACGGACAATCAGGAATGTAACGTGATGATTCTTTGGCAGAATTATAGCGTCTTTGTTGTTATTAAGATGCTCTGCTCTACTAAGTATTCTTAGAATACCATAGTCGTCTAGGTAAACATTCAAAGAGATTAGTTTGGAAGTACTTTCTATGCACTTACCTCGTTCTAAGTTTGTTATTTCTTTGTTGTATTCAGTCAGTTGCGCGCATTTGTAAAGCAGCAATTTTGCATTTTGGAGCATTTCGAATGAAAATTCTTTCGGAATTGGTTGTTTCCGCACCATAGCTTTTAACTTTTCAACATACAACTGGAACACAGCTATTGCCCGGTAAAGTCGCCTCCACTCGGAGAAGTATTTCACGTTCACGTTCAGTAGAGGCCACACGTTTGCTATTTGTTGCATAAAAAACAAACCATGTCTTACTTCTAGAGTGGTGGTGCCGATAAGGTCTTCACATGTTGGCCACTCTATTGGTTCAGCACGTAGGTAAACTGGTCCAGTGAACCACGTCTGAACGTCAAGCTTTGAAGAGGCCTTTGTGGCAAGATCAGCTGTATTTTGTTTTGACGGTACCCACTTCCAGTCGGCGACATCCGATTGCACCAAAATCTCCCCAACACGGAACATGACGAATTGTGTAAATTTTTTTGGGTCCATTCTCAACCACTTCAAAACGGTCTTTGAATCTGACCAAAATATTTTGCGGTTAACAGGTATTCGGCGAACAGCTTGGATTTTAGCTGCGAGTCTCACACCAAGCACAGCTGCCTGTAGCTCAAGCCTCGGGATCGGTATCGGTTTAAGAGGAGCCACCTTAGCCAGCAATGATACGAAAACTTGATTCCCGCATTGGATTCGAAGGTAGCAAACTGCTGCGTACGCGTATTCTCCAGCGTCCACAAACGTATAAAGTTGGATATTTTCAGCATTAGCTACCGGCCCACCGTAGCAGCGAGGAATCTCAATAGTTTTTATAATTGGTATCAACGACTTCCAATGGATCCACTTGGAATGAACGTCAGGAACTTGGTCATCCCAACCAATGCCACTGCGCCACACGTCTTGAAGTAGGATTTTTAGATCAATGGTATAGCACGCAATAAATCCGAGGGGATCGAATATCGACATGAGTACTTGTAGAGTTTCTCGTTTTGTGGGTCTTACGTGCTCTGCCAACACATCGCGTTTTAATCGAGCGAATCTGAAAACAAACTTAAACACATCGTTATTGGGATCCCAATACATAGCAAGTATTTTTTCAGGGGATCCTATCGCCTAATATTTTTGTGTCGTTGAACTATTAACGTCCAATTGATCAAGGACCCATGTTGAATTTGAAGCCCAGTTGCGTATAACGAACCCAGCAGACGAATGAATTTTCTTGACTTGGTTTGCCAATCGTAAAGCATCCTCTGATGAATCAACACTGTCAATAAGGTCATCTACATAATGATGGTTTTTTATGGCTTCAACTGCTCGAATGTAACTGCTCTCGAACTGGTCAGCATTCCTATTGCGTATGTAATGTGCAATACAAGGGGCACAATTAAGCCCGAACGTAAGAGCACTCATGACGTACGAACTAGGCTGGTCAGGTGAATCAGTTTTGTCCCACCATAAGAAGCGCTGTACGTGCATGTCCTCTTTTCGCACCTTGATTTGATGGAACATCTCAGCTATGTCACCACAAATAGCAACTTTGCCTACTCTGAAAGCCAGCAGGATTTCCACTAATGACGTTAAGAGATTTGGCCCACTCAGCATAAAGTCATTTAAAGAGAACCCGCCGGATTTGGCTGCAGCATCCCAAACAAGACGAACCCTATTCAGCTTATTAGGATTCATGGTGACGAAGATTGGTAGATACCAAACTGGATTACAGCTGCCTGCCGCTTCTTCTGTCGTCAATTTCCTTGCGTAGCCCTTTGTCAAAAGGTTGTTGATCTCTTTCTGCATATTGTCCCTAAGCATCGGTTCACGTTTGAATTTCTTTTGTAGACACATCAGTCGATTAACTGCGGTCTTGTTACTATCAGGCAATTTTGGATCATCATCCGCCAAAGCAATCCTATCTCGTACCGATTCTTCAACGGCTTACAAGTGGAATTCAAAATCTGCAGTGATCTTTCATCCTCATCTGAACAAATGGTGGTGGTTGAAGACTCTAAAGCGAAAAATGCTTTCATCTCTTCGTGAAGTTCATCAAAATCACAGTCACAAGAATGAATATTGAGGTGGCAGATTTGTTGACGGTCGGATATACTTCCTTGCAAGGCCCATCCTAGTCGTGTTCTTGTAGCGATCGGCTGGTTTCCTGAACCTTCTCGAATTTTGAGGGGTACTGCCAGCTTCCAGTTGTCTAAACCGATTAAAATCGATGGCCGAGCATTTTGATATGACGTAATCGGCAGGCCGGCCAAGTAAGGATACCTCTTAGCGATTTTTTTCATGTCCAGTGATTGCATCGGAAGTGAAAGGTTTTTAACCGTATGAACATCGTGTAGAACATGCTTAACTCGGTTATCCTGGCCTGAAATGTTGAACGAAGTCCGCATCGAATTTTCTTCTACTCGTTTGGTGTCACCAGTCCAGCGCAGACATAAAGATTCTTTAACACCAGCCAGACCTAGACTGTCAAATATGTGTCTTTCCATTAGAGTTACCGACGAACCCTCGCCTAGAAAGGCAAAAGTGTCAATAAATTTATTTTGGTTTGAATGAATGCGAATTGGAACGATGCGGAAGCATGGTTTTTCCCCTTCATCAACTTCGTTGTGAGTGTTTACATTCATTTCATCGCTATAGTTCACAAAATTTGTGTTTCCACTTACTTGGTTCCTTACTTGGCTTACTGGTTCTGCAGGCTTGTGTAGCAGTGGGTGATGCTTTGCTTTACAGTTCTGGATACCACATTCACTGTTGCTGTGACACTTTCGACGATGTGCGTTGAGGCATTGACGGCACAGTCTATTCGTTTTCACAATTTCCCACTTTTTGTTATAACACATGTTCTTGAAAATTTCACATCGCGACACTTTGTGATCCGTTTCTTGGCAGGCGACACAGCACATTTTTTCTGAAGCATGTTTAACTTCCGAATGGGTGTTCATGACACCGCTCTTCTTCAATTGGAATGGTGACACTACTTGGCTGGCGGCCTCAGCAATATTTTGCAACCAGTTACTGAAAACTTTTACCACTGGAACGCGTTCATCCTTTTGGTGCATTGCCCAGCTGAGTTTGTGATTATTAGGTAGTTTGTCCACGAACTCCTTCACCAACATTGGATTATTCAAGTGTGCTGACAATTGACATGCTTCCATTGTGGAGCAGATGTTGTTCACAGTCAGCGCGAACTCGATCAAGCTCTCTAATTTTTCCTTCAATGGTGGTTGTTTTCTTGCTTTGTCAATCATGCTTTCAATAATTTGCTCTGGTCGACCGAAGAATGTTTTTAAGGTTCTAAATATATCCGGAACCAGGCTGGGTAAAAAAAGTTTGTTACGAACTACTTCGCGCGCCTTGCCTTTTAAACAAGCCTGCAGCCGCATTAAGTTTTCAGTGTTAGAGTACCCTGCGAGTGCAGTACTATTCTGAAAACTGCTCATAAAGAGCGGCCACTCTTCAGGATCGCCATGGAATAGGGGCAGTTCTTTGGGAATTACTTTCCTCGCCGCCATTTGTGCCGGTGATGGCCCTTGGTAGAAACTTATTGCACCATTCTCTGGTGAGCTTAAGAGGAAGTTCGCTGGTGTTGATGAATTTCCTTCTGAATTGGACAGAATTTGATATTTTCTCTCTAGATAGAGTTGGTTCAACTTTTTTTCTTCTTCAAGCATTTCTATTTGAAGTTGCCTATGTCGCAATAAGATGCCAGAGTCGTTTGACAATGTTGCTGGTGTACCTGTCACTCGCTGAAATGCATGTTTCGAAGATGTTGCTGTCATTTGCTGAAACGAATGTTGCGAAGATGTTGTTGGTCCAGCTGTCATGCGCAGTGAATCCGTTGCGCCATTACGATTTGTTGCCCATGTCATCATCGTAGGTGTGTGTGCATAGACATTCCCGTTTGGTACATAAGACGAAGAATTCTGCAGTGCGTTAGTATATAACGCCGTTGGAATGCATGATGCCGTTGATAGCTGTTCTGAAATGGTTGTTGTGGGAAAGGTAACTGTGCGAGATGGCAAGAACATGCAGCTTGAGCCAACCGAGCACGATGACACTCCACTTACCGGGCGCTGTGTGGGTTTTGAATGCGTTCCTTGCATCGCCGCGACAATACCAGCTTAAAGAGTGCTCGAATAAATAAGGGGTTGGTACGAGGTGGATATTGGTGAAGATGATTGCGGATAGAATCCCGATATGTGGCCTATGTTGTGATCGGTCGGAGGAGCCTCAGGGCTCGTAGTGGTGGCGAGTGATTGCAAGCCTGTGCATGATCCGCAACTCCAGCTTACATCAGCTACACCATCGCTAACACCGACACACTCGTAATGAAACCACTTATCACATGAATCACATTGCACCATATGCTCCGTTTCACCTTCACTGCACAAAGTGCAAATACCATTTTGGTTTTGTTTTTTAGGAGGCATTTATTTTTTCACGTGATTCCTTTTTATAATATTAATTTTAAAGATTTGTTAGAGTCGGAATAAATAAAAAGACACTTTTTAATAGCGGTATAAAGTTTAATTTTCAACATGAACAAATATGAACACCAGATGAATATGTTTAATACGTGCGCTTTAAAATTAATATGTCTTCTCACGTTTATATTCTTAGACTGACTCACTTCTGTGTTTAGCGTTAAATATAACATCGGTTAATACAATAGCGTTAATTATGTTAGTATTTTTACAGTATTCGATTATGTACATGTATTGAATATTTATATGTATATAAGAAATAGGACTGTTATGGCGGTAACAGTGGGTCTAAGTGCATAGAGAATTGTTCTCATATGTGTTGGCAAACGTTCTTTAAAAATGTTAAGTGCCGTTTCGTTATTCCTAGGAATATCTAAGCTACTGTTTTCTTGGAGACATTTCCGATTTAATAGTGAAAGGGTTCGTTGTATATAATTGTAAAATTTAAGTACATCTAAATTTAGAAGCTCTCAAATCTTCATACAACTGATACGAATTTTTAAGTCCGCCGAAATTTTGTAATAACATGTTTTTTATGTCTATACATCTTGTAAGATGTGTATGAATTTCTATAGCTTGCCTAGCTCTTCTAATAATTTACTTTTTAATATATTTATGCACATTTTTTGAGATTGTTCATTGTATGTTAATAATGTAGGTATAATATCATCCACATTTGAAAAAAAAATTGGTAAATCTTCTGTTTTACCATCAAAATTTTGTAGACGTTCGATATATTTTAGAGGATTTCATTTTAAACTTCTTAAAATATTACCTCCTGCTGCTGGTGGTTGTTGTTGCGCTGCTGCTGCTGCTGCTGCTTGTTGTTCCGCGTTCATGATGATGCTTCTTTGATTGTTAAATAAAGTTGTCCTTTGTTGCCGTTGCGAATCTCGTCTGATTCGGTTGTTGTTTGTCCACATTTATTTTCCACAACGCGATGTGGCTCTGGTTATACTTGCCACTGACCGATGGGTTCAATATATTTTAATTAAAAATGAACCATAATTTTTTTTATGTCTCTATAGTCTATTTGATTATTACTTTTTTTTTTTTTTTTTTTTTTTTTTTTTTATTATATAATTTTGGATAATATTTTTTCAAGGCACTTTTATTACTTTTTCTGTTTTCTTTTATTAACTGTTATTTATTTTTTTGTTCATGATGTAATTTTAATTTTCTTTGCTGTTAGCACTTTTGATTTTTTTATTTTTTTTTTCTGCACTCGTTTAATTTCTTTTGCACTTGCACTCTTTCATCACTCGAAAATATTTTCCTCTATGGATTTTGTAGTATAAGTCGTATACGCCGACTGAACTACTAAATAATTTTCTTAAAAAAAATTCCGATATTTGTTCGAAAAGTTTTTTTTTTTTGTTGTTTTTTAGCACTGATTTCGTTAAATGAAATTCTCGATATTTGCTCGAAAATAAATAATTTTTCACTTTTTCAGTGTATGTCTTTCCCGTTTTAATTTTCAACTATACCGATATTCATTCGGCGTTTTCGAATTAAACAAAAAAGTTTTATTTTGGATCGCGAAAAAAATTTTTATACGGTTCGATCACTGGATTACCATTATCTTATATAATTTTAATTTATGTGTCTGATTGGTATCCTACCGAATGCGCCATTTTTAATTGTGAATTAGAAATTTGTTAAAAAAAATTAACCATCTTATTCTCTTAGAGAATAAGGCAACTACTTTTAAATGAAAAGACCCTTTTTTAATTTTCATTAATTTTGTCTTTATTTAAGCTTCAGATCCCTTACCGTTGGTCGGGGGAAATCTTGAGCTGTACGTCGTCAAAGACTACATTTCTAAAACTAAACTTGACTCTGGTCAAGCGAACATTTTTATATTAAAAATATGCTTATGCAGCAAGTCTGCATATCGATAAAAACCTTTTTCATCATTTGTCTTTATATGATGAAATCTAAACAAAAAGGGTGGATGTTCTTAAATTTAATTATCTTTTTGTGTATACAAATGCTGACACAAGATCTTTATTACATACATTGGAAGCTTGGACATCGTTTCTCGTACACAAGTTGCAGAGGAAAAAGTATTGATAAGGTTTCTTGTGATCGCATTTGTATACTTGATCATAAATTACATTTTTAATTAAATGAAAAGTCAAGCGTTTCAAGCGTTTGTTTGTTTTGGGGCGCACAAGGAGGCTCTGACATAACTTATGTATATATATATTTTTTTTTTACTTTTTTTTATCTATAGTATATATGTAGGTGTAACATTAGGAAATAGCGTCTTCATAATATACTCAACTTTTTGTTTTATTTTCTCATCAACATACTTTTCTTCTACGGAATCTTTAAGTTTTTTAGGAGTTGAGTATGATTCCATGTTTTCGTGTTCAATAGTTTTTATTGTTTCCTTTATGGAAGAGTCTATGTGGGTTTTTAGCATATGTATTTATTTATTAAAAGTGGATAAGACTTCACTTAAAGAAGAATTAATGTGGTTTGTAATGCTAGTTTCTTTAAGACTTATTTGATCATCCACATATCCCTTGCAGGAAGCTTGGTGTGGATATCTATGTTTTGTTCCCATATTGTTTAAATATCTATGGCCCATATCAAAATCACCCGATGTTAGAATTTTAAATCCTATTCCTGAAAGACTAATATCTTCTATGCTTTTAAGAAAGGGTCTACAGCTTGTACCGAACTTGTCCATGTTCATCGTTTTTATGTGGAGAATCCAGCTTGGAATAGTATTAATAAATCATATTTGACTACTTCAGTTCTTTGATTATAGAATTGATTTCATTCTGATGGTTATTGTTACCCGCATTTTTCGATGCCATTTAAAGTCTTAGTCTATTAACTAGATCATTGGGATCATTCCAATACACAAATTCAATATTTTTGTTTGTATACTTCATTTCAGTTATGTCAGAATAAGATTTACCAGTTTTTTCTGTTTCACTTTTAAATCCAGCAACAAGTTGCTTAATTATTTGAGTATATTTTGCTCCTCTATTTGACTTGATTCGACTAGAAATATCGTAATTAGTTTTATGTGCATTAATTTTATATAAGATTTGTCCATATTCTTTTAAGTCATCGCTGGTATAAATATGTTTACGTGGATTTTTCTTTAGAATTAATTCAATGAGACCAGGTGTTCGGGTAAAAGTTTCATCATCAATAATAACATCGTGATAATCTACGCTTTCCTATTTTAATAGAGTTTGAATTAGCATCAAAATATGGACCATATGTTGTATCTCGGTTTGACTCTGTCAATATGTTTTGAATGAAAGAAGATGTTTTATTTAAGGTTGACGCATTTTTTGGTGAACTGGACAACATGGAGTCATCTGAGCTATCTATTTCAAATGAGGGGGGATCTCGCTTTTCATCATTAATTTCCTGTTCATTTTCATCAAAAGATTTAAAATGTAGCTTACGACGCTTGAATATTTTTGTGTCATCATCTTGGCGTTTTGTTTCTTTTGTAGCATTTCCAACCAATTTATTCAATGATTCAACAATAGGTTTGAATGTCTCTTCTAACTCAGTTTCTCTAGTCATTTTACCAGTTCTTAGTTGAAAATATTTATTTCTTAGCACCTTTTTTGTTTTTATTAAATCTTTTAAAACGTTTTCCTCCATTTCTATGGTATGTTAAAAAAATAATTTGTTTGATAAAGTTAATATGAAGGACTAGTTTCCCAAACAGTGTTGTTGACTGAATGTTTTGATTTTAAATGATATATGTATATTTATAGTATTGCAATTTTATGGAAACTGTTTTTGTAACGACCTTTTTCAATACTGTTCTCCTTGTCTATTACAAGGAATCCAAAATTGTCAGTCCAACAGTGTGAGCATAAGTCTTTGAATTGATTAAATTTCATATCAGAGTTGATATGATCCTTATAAACATGTTTCAAATTCGATTCGTCTTGTTTGAAAAGTATAATTAAATTAGCATTGTCTCTAATTAGATGTTTTGGTATATGAGTATAGGACTGACATAAGTAAAAACTATCAACTCCATTGTGACGACCCATACAAAAATAGTCCCTAATGTTGTTTTGTTTCTGGCAAGCGACATCATCGAATATAATTATTGAATTATTTTTAGCCTCCGAAGGAGCCATTATTTCACAATTATTTGAAAATTCATTATATTCCATTCCTTTGATTGACGTAATCAGTTTTTTTTTTAGATATTGATATTTTAGTTGATGTAAGGATTTAGAGTCTTAGCTCCGTAATTGGTGTCATAACCGGACACTGCCTCATAGGAAGACACGCCATAAGACTTGGCGTATTCTCTAATGATTTTTGCAGAAGCTGCATGGACGAGGAGGAGGAGGAGACTATCACCCGGGTAATTTCTTTTTTGACGATCCAAGCGATATGTCGAACGTTGATATTCTATCTTTACATCGCTTCATAAGAAGCTCCAACTGGTTTAATTAAAGAAATACTCCCTCGCTCATTTCGTGGTATCACAACGGACCTATCTGTGGTCTAAGTGTGTCAGTAGTAACCTAACACATAAACCTAACCTAACCTAAGGATTTAGAATAAATATAAATATTCTCAAACTTTAAACCATTAGGGTCAAGAAGAATGCTTAGCATTACATTTGTTTTTCCACAGTTTGATGGCCCCACGATAATACCTCAAATGCTGTTTGGAAATAATGATCCATGTTTTTTTATTTTTATTTTTACATTGGAATCAAAATTCTTTACTTTTATGATTTCTGACTGCTTTACGAAGCGCATAATGATGACTAAGTTGTTTCCTAATAAAATATTTTGTTTTTATACACCTGCAATCAGAAATGTTTTAGCCTTCAACTAAGAAGGTGTGATAACCATAATATGATTGAGCATTATACCCGAAATCAGTATAATAAAAAAAGAAAATCATTTAAAGGAGAAGGACTATTGAGTAAAGTTATAGATAAACTACCATTTGAACTACATATTCCTTCATATAATTACTGTGGACCTGGAACTAAATTGGAGGAACGTTTGCGTAGAGGGGATAAAGGAATAAATCAATTGGATGAGGCTTGTCGTCTACATGATATTGCGTATTCTAAAAGTAGCTCTCTCTCAGACCGACACGTTGCTGATAAAGTTCTAACCGAGCAGGCGTGGAAAAGATTCAAAGCAAACGATTCATTAGCATCTGAAAAGTTAAGCGATCTCCTAGTCACCAACATGATGAAAGCTAAAACTAAATTTGGAATGGGTATCAGCAAGGTCAAAAATGAGATTAAAAGAACTAAGAAGACAAAATCAAAAAAGGTTTCCAAACAAAACATGTTTAAAAAGGCTATAAAAGAAGCAAAAAATGCTATTAAAAACAATATCAATTATTGTGGTACAACGTCAATTGCTAATATTGCTGTGAAGGCTGCAAAGAATGTTATTAAAAATAAGAAAAAACATATTCAAACACCGAGAATAATTCCAATTCCAAAAATGGTGGTTTTCTCCTGCTTCTAGCTCCTATTCTTGCGGGTTTATCAGCTGTAGGATCACTAACTGGTGGAGCAGCTGGCGTTGCAAAAGCGCTCAATGATGTACTAGCTGCTAAGAGACAGTTTGAAGAGAACAAGCGCCATAATAAGGCTATGGAATCTGTTGCTATTCAATGAAATGGATTGTTCTTACAACCATATAAAAATGGTCTTGGTCTTTTTTTAAACTCATCAATCGCAAAAAACTAATTGATCTGCTACCTAACCATCCCTTAACTAATTTTGATATTCAACGGTTTGGAACAAAACACTTAAAGCATTTTAGGGGGGTTTTTATGCGAAACTCTCTACCAAAAGCACCATTGGATAAGGAGTGTGGTGTTATAAATCTGGATAATGAAGCTGGTGTGGGTACTCATTGGGTAGCATATATTAGAAACAAACAAAAACATAACACTGTTAAATATTTTGATAGTTTTGGAACCTACTGAAATAAAATATATTATAATTATATTCAAGAACAAGATTTTGTTACATTTATTTGTGGTCATTTATGCTTAAGGTTTTTATTTGAGCAATGTAATGATGTTTTTAAAAATTAAAATAAGAAATGAATAAAATGATTGTGAAAAATCAAAACTGTTTCATTTGTCTTTTAATCGAGATGTCGTTAACACCTACTTTAAGTGGAAATGAATCAACTCTTATCTACTACTGAAATCTACTACTGAAATCTTCTACTGAAATCTAATTATGTCTGTGGCCTTATAGATTTCCAAACATATAATTCTATACCCAATATAGATGAGTTTAATAACTTATTGTATGCAGGTGATAGTGTCATATCTTTTCCTATTGGTTCATATGAGATAGAAGATATAAATAATTTAATACAGAAGAAACTTACTGAAATCAATAAAAACAAAAAAAGTGGAGCAAAAAAGAGTTAAAATAAAATCAAGGCAAATAACAATACTGTAATGTGAATTAATCAGTTCAGAAGACATTGATTTCTCTAAATCAAATTCTATTGGAGCTATTCTAGGGTTTAGTAAAAAACTTCTAAAATCAAATTTGTTACTTGAATCAGATCTGTATGTTGATATAAATAGAGTAAACGCTGTCCGCATTGAATGTAATATCATAGAAGGAACGTATATTAATAATCAATCAGCACATATCTTACATGAATTTGGTGTGAAAGTAAGCCCAGGCTATAAAATCATAGAAGCTCCAACAAGTGTCATTTATTTACCTGTGAACGTCAAGAGAATAACATCACTGTGTTTAAAGATTGTTGATCAGGACGGAAAAGAAATCAATTTTAGAGGGGGAAAAAACCGGAAACATGATTGTATATGAACATAATAAAATAAATTCAATTTCTTATAAAAATAATACACAAAGCAATTTAATAATTAATCCAACTTTGAGCTCAACCGCGGTAACATCTCCTCTTACAAAAGATAATCAGGACTTTTTATTATCATTAGGATACATCTTAATAAAATAAAAAAAAAAAAAATTTGTTTGAATATTTTTCAAGAGCCGGAGATTAATGAAAGTATTTCTAAATATGAATATCATACTTATTCACCATATCAAAACAATTTTGAACGAAATGACATCATTCAGATTTTGCTCCTCTATTTGACTTGATTCGACTAGAAATATCGTAATTAGTTTTAAGTGCATTAATTTTATATAAGATTTGTCCATATTCTTTTAAGTCATCGCTGGTATAAATATGTTTACGTGGATTTTTCTTTAGAATTAATTCAATGAGACCAGGTGTTCGGGTAAAAGTTTCATCATCAATAATAACATCGTGATAATCTACGCTTTCCTATTTTAATAGAGTTTGAATTAGCATCAAAATATGGACCATATGTTGTATCTCGGTTTGACTCTGTCAATATTTTTTGAATGAAAGGAGATGTTTTATTTAAGGTTGACGCATTTTTTGGTGTACTGGACAACATGGAGTCATCTGAGCTATCCATTTCTAATGAGGGGGGATCTCGCTTTTCATCATTTATTTCCTGTTCATTTTCATCAAAAGATTTAAAATGTAGCTTACGACGCTTGAATATTTTTGTGTCATCATCTTGGCGTTTTGTTTCTTTTGTAGCATTTCCAACCAATTTATTCAATGGTTCAACAATAGGTTTGAATGTCTCTTCTAACTTAGTTTCTCTAGTCATTTTACCAGTTTTTAGTTGAACATATTTATTTCTTAGCACCTTTTTTGTTTTTATTAAATCTCTTAAAACGTTTTCCCCCATTTCTATGGTATGTTAAAAAAATAATTTGTTTGATAAAGTTAATATGAAGGACTAGTTTCCCAAACAGTGTTGTTGACTGAATGTTTTGATTTTAAATGATATATGTATATTTATAGTATTGCAATTTTATGGAAACTGTTTTTGTAACGACCTTTTTCAATACTGTTCTCCTTGTCTATTACAAGGAATCCAAAATTGTCAGTCCAACAATGTGAGCATAAGTCTTTGAATTGATTAAATGTCATATCAGAGTTGATATGATCCTTATAAACATGTTTCAAATTCGATTCGTCTTGTTTGAAAAGTATAATAAAATTAGCATTGTCTCTAATTAGATGTTTTGGTATATGAGTATAGGACTGACATAAGTAAAAACTATCAACTCCATTGTGACGACCCATACAAAAATAGTCCCTAATGTTGTTTTGTTTCTGGCAAGCGACATCATCGAATATAAATATTGAATTATTTTTAGCCTCCGAAGGAGCCATTATTTCACAATTATTTGAAAATTCATTATATTCCATTCCTTTGATTGACGTAATCAGTTTTTTTTTTTAGATATTGATATTTTGGTTGATGTAAGGATTTAGAGTCTTAGCTCCGTAATTGGTGTCATAACCGGACACTGCCTCATAGGAAGACACGCCATAAGACTTGGCGTATTCTCTAATGATTTTTGCAGAAGCTGCATGGACGAGGAGGAGGAGGAGACTATCACCCGGGTAATTTCTTTTTTGACGATCCAAGCGATATGTCGAACGTTGATATTCTATCTTTACATCGCTTCATAAGAAGCTCCAACTGGTTTAATTAAAGAAATACTCCCTCGCTCATTTCGTGGTATCACAACGGACCTATCTGTGGTCTAAGTGTGTCAGTAGTAACCTAACACATAAACCTAACCTAACCTAAGGATTTAGAATAAATATAAATATTCTCAAACTTTAAACCATTAGGGTCAAGAAGAATGCTTAGCATTACATTTGTTTTTCCACAGTTTGATGGCCCCACGATAATACCTCAAATGCTGTTTGGAAATAATGATCCATGTTTTTTTATTTTTATTTTTACATTGGAATCAAAATTCTTTACTTTTATGATTTCTGACTGCTTTACGAAGCGCATAATGATGACTAAGTTGTTTCCTAATAAAATATTTTGTTTTTATACACCTGCAATCAGAAATGTTTTAGCCTTCAACTAAGAAGGTGTGATAACCATAATATGATTGAGCATTATACCCGAAATCAGTATAATAAAAAAAGAAAATCATTTAAAGGAGAAGGACTATTGAGTAAAGTTATAGATAAACTACCATTTGAACTACATATTCCTTCATATAATTACTGTGGACCTGGAACTAAATTGGAGGAACGTTTGCGTAGAGGGGATAAAGGAATAAATCAATTGGATGAGGCTTGTCGTCTACATGATATTGCGTATTCTAAAAGTAGCTCTCTCTCAGACCGACACGTTGCTGATAAAGTTCTAACCGAGCAGGCGTGGAAAAGATTCAAAGCAAACGATTCATTAGCATCTGAAAAGTTAAGCGGTCTCCTAGTCACCAACATGATGAAAGCTAAAACTAAATTTGGAATGGGTATCAGCAAGGTCAAAAATGAGATTAAAAGAACTAAGAAGACAAAATCAAAAAAGGTTTCCAAACAAAACATGTTTAAAAAGGCTATAAAAGAAGCAAAAAATGCTATTAAAAACAATATCAATTATTGTGGTACAACGTCAATTGCTAATATTGCTGTGAAGGCTGCAAAGAATGTTATTAAAAATAAGAAAAAACATATTCAAACACCGAGAATAATTCCAATTCCAAAAATGGTGGTTTTCTAATACTAGCTCCTATTCTTGCAGGTTTATCAGCTGTTGGATCACTAACTGGTGGAGCAGCTGGCGTTGCAAAAGCGCTCAATGATGTACGAGCTGCTAAGAGACAGTTTGAAGAGAACAAGCGCCATAATAAGACTATGAAATCTGTTGCTATTCAAGGAAATGGATTGTTCTTACAACCATATAAAAATGGTATTGGTCTTTTTTTAAACTCATCAATCGCAAAAAACTAATTGATCTGCTACCTAACCATCCCTTAACTAATTTTGATATTCAACAGTTTGGAATATGCAAAACTCTCTACCGAAAACACCATTGGATAAGGAGTGTGGTGTTATAAATCTGGATAATGAAGCTGGTGTGGGTACTCATTGGGTAGCATACATTAGAAACAAACAAAAACATAACACTGTTAAATATTTTGATAGTTTTGGAAATTTAAGACCACCTACTGAAATAATAAGCTACCTTGGTAATAAAATATATTATAATTATATTCAAGAACAAGATTTTGTTACATTTATCTGTTGTCATTTATGCTTAAGGTTTTTATTTAAGCAATGTAATGATGTTTTTAAAAATTAAAATAAGAAATGAATAAAATGGTTGTGAAAAATCAAAACTGTTTCATTTGTCTTTTAATCGAGATGTCGTTAACACCTACTTTAAGTGGAAATGAATCAACTCTTATCTACTACTGAAATCTACTACTGAAATCTTCTACTGAAATCTAATTATGTCTGTGGCCTTATAGATTTCCAAACATATAATTCTATACCCAATATAGATGAGTTAAATAACTTATTGTATGCAGGTGATAGTGTCATATCTTTTCCTATTGGTTCATATGAGATAGAAGATATAAATAATTTAATACAGAAGAAACTTACTGAAATCAATAAAAACAAAAAAAGTGGAGCAAAACAGAGTTAAAATAAACCAAGGCAAATAACAATACTGTAATGTGAATTAATCAGTTCAGAAGACATTGATTTCTCTAAATCAAATTCTATTGGAGCTATTCTAGGGTTTAGTAAAAAACTTCTAAAATCAAATTTGTTACATGAATCAGATCTGTATGTTGATATAAAGAGAGTAAACGCTGTCCGTATTGAATGTAATATCATAGAAGGAACGTATATTAATAATCAATCAGCACATATCTTACATGAATTTGGTGTGAAAGTAAGCCCAGGCTATAAAATTATAGAAGCTCCAACGAGTGTCATTTATTTACCTGTGAACGTCAAGAGAATAACATCACTGTGTTTAAAGATTGTTGATCAGGACGGAAAAGAAATCAATTTTAGAGGGGGAAAAAACCGGAAACATGATTGTATATGAACATAATAAAATAAATTCAATTTCTTATAAAAATAATACACAAAGCAATTTAATACTTAATCCAACTTTGAGCTCAACCGCGGTAACATCTCCTCTTACAAAAGATAATCAGGACTTTTTATTATCATTAGGATACATCTTAAAAAAATAAAAAAAAAAAATTTTTGAATATTTTTCAAGAGTCGGAGATTAATGAAAGTATTTCTAAATATGAATATCATACTTATTCACCATATCAAAACAATTTTGTACGAAATGACATCATTCAGATTTTGCTCCTCTATTTGACTTGATTCGACTAGAAATATCGTAATTAGTTTTAAGTGCATTAATTTTATATAAGATTTGTCCATATTCTTTTAAGTCATCGCTGGTATAAATATGTTTACGTGGATTTTTCTTTAGAATTAATTCAATGAGACCAGGTGTTCGGGTAAAAGTTTCATCATCAATAATAACATCGTGATCATTCATAACAAATCTACGCTTTCCTATTTTAATAGAGTTTGAATTAGCATCAAAATATGGACCATATGTTGTATCTCGGTTTGACTCTGTCAATATTTTTTGAATGAAAGGAGATGTTTTATTTAAGGTTGACGCATTTTTTGGTGTACTGGACAACATGGAGTCATCTGAGCTATCCATTTCTAATGAGGGGGGATCTCGCTTTTCATCATTTATTTCCTGTTCATTTTCATCAAAAGATTTAAAATGTAGCTTACGACACTTGAATATTTTTGTGTCGTCATCTTGGCGTTTTGTTTCTTTTGTAGCATTTCCAACCAATTTATTCAATGGTTCAACAATAGGTTTGAATGTCTCTTCTAACTCAGTTTCTCTAGTCATTTTACCAGTTTTTAGTTAAACATATTTATTTCTTAGCACCTTTTTTGTTTTTATTAAATCTCTTAAAACGTTTTCCCCCATTTCTATGGTATTTTAAAAAATAATTTGTTTGATAAAGTTAATATGAAGGACTAGTTTCCCAAACAGTGTTGTTGACTGAATGTTTTGATTTTAAATGATATATGTATATTTATAGTATTGCAATTTTATGGAAACTGTTTTTGTAACGACCTTTTTCAATACTGTTCTCCTTGTCTATTACAAGGAATCCAAAATTGTCAGTCCAACAATGTGAGCATAAGTCTTTGAATTGATTAAATGTCATATCAGAGTTGATATGATCCTTATAAACATGTTTCAAATTCGATTCGTCTTGTTTGAAAAGTATAATAAAATTAGCATTGTCTCTAATTAGATGTTTTGGTATATGAGTATAGGACTGACATAAGTAAAAACTATCAACTCCATTGTGACGACCCATACAAAAATAGTCCCTAATGTTGTTTTGTTTCTGGCAAGCGACATCATCGAATATAAATATTGAATTATTTTTAGCCTCCGAAGGAGCCATTATTTCACAATTATTTGAAAATTCATTATATTCCATTCCTTTGATTGACGTAATCAGTTTTTTTTTTAGATATTGATATTTTGGTTGATGTAAGGATTTGATTTTTTGAATTTTTTGACGATCCAAGCGATATGTCGAACGTTGATATTCTATCTTTACATCGCTTCATAAGAAGCTCCAACTGGTTTAATTAAAGAAATACTCCCTCGCTCATTTCGTGGTATCACAACGGACCTATCTGTGGTCTAAGTGTGTCAGTAGTAACCTAACACATAAACCTAACCTAACCTAAGGATTTAGAATAAATATAAATATTCTCAAACTTTAAATTATTAGGGTCAAGAAGAATGCTTAGCATTACATTTGTTTTTCCACAGTTTGATGGCCCCACGATAATACCTCGAATGCTGTTTGGAAATAATGATCCATGTTTTTTTATTTTTATTTTTACATTGGAATCAAAATTCTTTACTTTTATGATTTCTGACTGCTTTACGAAGCGCATAATGATGACTAAGTTGTTTCCTAATAAAATATTTTGTTTTTATACACCTGCAATCAGAAATGTTTTAGCCTTCAACTAAGAAGGTGTGATAACCATAATATGATTGAGCATTATACCCGAAATCAGTATAATAAAAAAAGAAAATCATTTAAAGGAGAAGGACTATTGAGTAAAGTTATAGATAAACTACCATTTGAACTACATATTCCTTCATATAATTACTGTGGACCTGGAACTAAATTGGAGGAACGTTTGCGTAGAGGGGATAAAGGAATAAATCAATTGGATGAGGCTTGTCGTCTACATGATATTGCGTATTCTAAAAGTAGCTCTCTCTCAGACCGACACGTTGCTGATAAAGTTCTAACCGAGCAGGCGTGGAAAAGATTCAAAGCAAACGATTCATTAGCATCTGAAAAGTTAAGCGATCTCCTAGTCACCAACATGATGAAAGCTAAAACTAAATTTGGAATGGGTATCAGCAAGGTCAAAAATGAGATTAAAAGAACTAAGAAGACAAAATCAAAAAAGGTTTCCAAACAAAACATGTTTAAAAAGGCTATAAAAGAAGCAAAAAATGCTATTAAAAACAATATCAATTATTGTGGTACAACGTCAATTGCTAATATTGCTGTGAAGGCTGCAAAGAATGTTATTAAAAATAAGAAAAAACATATTCAAACACCGAGAATAATTCCAATTCCAAAAATGGTGGTTTTCTCCTACTAGCTCCTATTCTTGCGGGTTTATCAGCTGTAGGATCACTAACTGGTGGAGCAGCTGGCGTTGCAAAAGCGCTCAATGATGTACGAGCGGCTAAGAGACAGTTTGAAGAGAACAAGCGCCATAATAAGCCTATGAAATCTGTTGCTATTCAAGGAAATGGATTGTTCTTACAACCATATAAAAATGGTCTTGGTCTTTTTTTAAACTCATCAATCGCAAAAAACTAATTGATCTGCTACCTAACCATCCCTTAACTAATTTTGATATTCAACAGTTTGGAATATGCAAAACTCTCTACCGAAAACACCATTGGATAAGGAGTGTGGTGTTATAAATCTGGATAATGAAGCTGGTGTGGGTACTCATTGGGTAGCATACATTAGAAACAAACAAAAACATAACACTGTTAAATATTTTGATAGTTTTGGAACCTACTGAAATAATAAGCTACCTTGGTAATAAAATATATTATAATTATATTCAAGAACAAGATTTTGTTACATTTATTTGTGGTCATTTATGCTTAAGGTTTTTATTTGAGCAATGTAATGATGTTTTTAAAAATTAAAATAAGAAATGAATAAAATGATTGTGAAAAATCAAAACTGTTTCATTTGTCTTTTAATCGAGATGTCGTTAACACCTACTTTAAGTGGAAATGAATCAACTCTTATCTACTACTGAAATCTACTACTGAAATCTTCTACTGAAATCTAATTATGTCTGTGGCCTTATAGATTTCCAAACATATAATTCTATACCCAATATGGATGAGTTTAATAACTTATTGTATGCAGGTGATAGTGTCATATCTTTTCCTATTGGTTCATATGAGATAGAAGATATAAATAATTTAATACAGAAGAAACTTACTGAAATCAATAAAAACAAAAAAAGTGGAGCAAAAAAGAGTTAAAATAAAATCAAGGCAAATAACAATACTGTAATGTGAATTAATCAGTTCAGAAGACATTGATTTCTCTAAATCAAATTCTATTGGAGCTATTCTAGGGTTTAGTAAAAAACTTCTAAAATCAAATTTGTTACTTGAATCAGATCTGTATGTTGATATAAATAGAGTAAACGCTGTCCGCATTGAATGTAATATCATAGAAGGAACGTATATTAATAATCAATCAGCACATATCTTACATGAATTTGGTGTGAAAGTAAGCCCAGGCTATAAAATCATAAAAGCTCCAACAAGTGTCATTTATTTACCTGTGAACGTCAAGAGAATAACATCACTGTGTTTAAAGATTGTTGATCAGGACGGAAAAGAAATCAATTTTAGAGGGGGAAAAAACCGGAAACATGATTGTATATGAACATAATAAAATAAATTCAATTTCTTATAAAAATAATACACAAAGCAATTTAATACTTAATCCAACTTTGAGCTCAACCGCGGTAACATCTCCTCTTACAAAAGATAATCAGGACTTTTTATTATCATTAGGATACATCTTAAAAAAATAAAAAAAAAAAAAAAAAATTGAATATTTTTCAAGAGCCGGAGATTAATGAAAGTATTTCTAAATATGAATATCATACTTATTCACCATATCAAAACAATTTTGAACGAAATGACATCATTCAGATTTTGCTCCTCTATTTGACTTGATTCGACTAGAAATATCGTAATTAGTTTTAAGTGCATTAATTTTATATAAGATTTGTCCATATTCTTTTAAGTCATCGCTGGTATAAATATGTTTACGTGGATTTTTCTTTAGAATTAATTCAATGAGACCAGGTGTTCGGGTAAAAGTTTCATCATCAATAATAACATCGTGATAATCTACGCTTTCCTATTTTAATAGAGTTTGAATTAGCATCAAAATATGGACCATATGTTGTATCTCGGTTTGACTCTGTCAATATGTTTTGAATGAAAGAAGATGTTTTATTTAAGGTTGACGCATTTTTTGGTGAACTGGACAACATGGAGTCATCTGAGCTATCTATTTCAAATGAGGGGGGATCTCGCTTTTCATCATTAATTTCCTGTTCATTTTCATCAAAAGATTTAAAATGTAGCTTACGACGCTTGAATATTTTTGTGTCATCATCTTGGCGTTTTGTTTCTTTTGTAGCATTTCCAACCAATTTATTCAATGATTCAACAATAGGTTTGAATGTCTCTTCTAACTCAGTTTCTCTAGTCATTTTACCAGTTCTTAGTTGAAAATATTTATTTCTTAGCACCTTTTTTGTTTTTATTAAATCTTTTAAAACGTTTTCCTCCATTTCTATGGTATGTTAAAAAAATAATTTGTTTGATAAAGTTAATATGAAGGACTAGTTTCCCAAACAGTGTTGTTGACTGAATGTTTTGATTTTAAATGATATATGTATATTTATAGTATTGCAATTTTATGGAAACTGTTTTTGTAACGACCTTTTTCAATACTGTTCTCCTTGTCTATTACAAGGAATCCAAAATTGTCAGTCCAACAGTGTGAGCATAAGTCTTTGAATTGATTAAATTTCATATCAGAGTTGATATGATCCTCATAAACATGTTTCAAATTCGATTCGTCTTGTTTGAAAAATATAATTAAATTAGCATTGTCTCTAATTAGATGTTTTGGTATATGAGTATAGGACTGACATAAGTAAAAACTATCAACTCCATTGTGACGACCCATACAAAAATAGTCCCTAATGTTGTTTTGTTTCTGGCAAGCGACATCATCGAATATAATTATTGAATTATTTTTAGCCTCCGAAGGAGCCATTATTTCACAATTATTTGAAAATTCATTATATTCCATTATTTTGATTGACGTAATCAGTTTTTTTTTTAGATATTGATATTTTAGTTGATGTAAGGATTTAGAGTCTTAGCTCCGTAATTGGTGTCATAACCGGACACTGCCTCATAGGAAGACACGCCATAAGACTTGGCGTATTCTCTAATGATTTTTGCAGAAGCTGCATGGACGAGGAGGAGGAGGAGACTATCACCCGGGTAATTTCTTTTTTGACGATCCAAGCGATATGTCGAACGTTGATATACTATCTTTACATCGCTTCTTAAGAAGCTCCAACTGGTTTAATTAAAGAAATACTCCCTCGCTCATTTCGTGGTATCACAACGGACCTATCTGTGGTCTAAGTGTGTCAGTAGTAACCTAACACATAAACCTAACCTAACCTAAGGATTTAGAATAAATATAAATATTCTCAAACTTTAAACCATTAGGGTCAAGAAGAATGCTTAGCATTACATTTGTTTTTCCACAGTTTGATGGCCCCACGATAATACCTCGAATGCTGTTTGGAAATAATGATCCATATTTTTTTATTTTAATTTTTACATTGGAATCAAAATTCTTTACTTTTATGATTTCTGACTGCTTTACGAAGCGCATAATGATGACTAAGTTGTTTCCTAATAAAATATTTTGTTTTTATACACCTGCAATCAGAAAGGTCTTAGCCTTCAACTAAGAAGGTGTGATAACCATAATATGATTGAGCATTATACCCGAAATCAGTATAATAAATAAATAAATTTGTCCATATTCTTTTAAGTCGCTGGTATAAATATGTTTACGTTGATTTTTCTTTAGAATAAATTCAATGAGACCAGGTGTTCGGGTAAAAGTTTCATCATCAATAATAACATCGTGATCATTCATAACAAATCTACGCTTTCCTATTTTAAAAGAGTTTGAATTAGCATCAAAATATGGACCATATGTTGTATCTCGGTTTGACTCTGTCAATATTTTTTGAATGAAAGGAGATGTTTTATTTAAGGTTGACGCATTTTTTGGTGTACTGGACAACATGGAGTCATCTGAGCTATCCATTTCTAATGAGGGGGGATCTCGCTTTTCATCATTTATTTCCTGTTCATTTTCATCAAAAGATTTAAAATGTAGCTTACGACGCTTGAATATTTTTGTGTCATCATCTTGGCGTTTTGTTTCTTTTGTAGCATTTCCAACCAATTTATTCAATGGTTCAACAATAGGTTTGAATGTCTCTTCTAACTTAGTTTCTCTAGTCATTTTACCAGTTTTTGGTTGAACATATTTATTTATTAGCACCTTTTTTGTTTTTATTAAATCTCTTAAAACGTTTTCCTCCATTTCTATGGTATGTTAAAAAAATAATTTGTTTGATAAAGTTAATATGAAGGACTAGTTTCCCAAACAGTGTTGTTGACTGAATGTTTTGATTTTAAATGATATATGTATATTTATAGTATTGCAATTTTATGGAAACTGTTTTTGTAACGACCTTTTTCAATACTGTTCTCCTTGTCTATTACAAGGAATCCAAAATTGTCAGTCCAACAATGTGAGCATAAGTCCTTGAATTGATTAAATGTCATATCAGAGTTGATATGATCCTTATAAACATGTTTCAAATTCGATTCGTCTTGTTTGAAAAGTATAATAAAATTAGCATTGTCTCTAATTAGATGTTTTGGTATATGAGTATAGGACTGACATAAGTAAAAACTATCAACTCCATTGTGACGACCCATACAAAAATAGTCCCTAATGTTGTTTTGTTTCTGGCAAGCGACATCATCGAATATAAATATTGAATTATTTTTTGCCTCCGAAGGTTCACAATTATTTGAAAATTCATTATATTCCATTCCTTTGATTGACGTAATCAGTTTTTTTTTTAGATATTGATATTTTAGTTGATGTAAGGATTTAGAGTCTTAGCTCCGTAATTGGTGTCATAACCGGACACTGCCTCATAGGAAGACACGCCATAAGACTTGGCGTATTCTCTAATGATTTTTGCAGAAGCTGCATGGACGAGGAGGAGGAGGAGACTATCACCCGGGTAATTTCTTTTTTGACGATCCAAGCGATATGTCGAACGTTGATATTCTATCTTTACATCGCTTCATAAGAAGCTCCAACTGGTTTAATTAAAGAAATACTCCCTCGCTCATTTCGTGGTATCACAACGGACCTATCTGTGGTCTAAGTGTGTCAGTAGTAACCTAACACATAAACCTAACCTAACCTAAGGATTTAGAATAAATATAAATATTCTCAAACTTTAAACCATTAGGGTCAAGAAGAATGCTTAGCATTACATTTGTTTTTCCACAGTTTGATGGCCCCACGATAATACCTCAAATGCTGTTTGGAAATAATGATCCATGTTTTTTTATTTTTATTTTTACATTGGAATCAAAATTCTTTACTTTTATGATTTCTGACTGCCTTACGAAGCGCATAATGATGACTAAGTTGTTTCCTAGTAAAATATTTTGTTTTTATACACCTGCAATCAGAAATGTTTTAGCCTTCAACTAAGAAGGTGTGATAACCATAATATGATTGAGCATTATACCCGAAATCAGTATAATAAAAAAAGAAAATCATTTAAAGGAGAAGGACTATTGAGTAAAGTTATAGATAAACTACCATTTGAACTACATATTCCTTCATATAATTACTGTGGACCTGGAACTAAATTGGAGGAACGTTTGCGTAGAGGGGATAAAGGAATAAATCAATTGGATGAGGCTTGTCGTCTACATGATATTGCGTATTCTAAAAGTAGCTCTCTCTCAGACCGACACGTTGCTGATAAAGTTCTAACCGAGCAGGCGTGGAAAAGATTCAAAGCAAACGATTCATTAGCATCTGAAAAGTTAAGCGGTCTCCTAGTCACCAACATGATGAAAGCTAAAACTAAATTTGGAATGGGTATCAGCAAGGTCAAAAATGAGATTAAAAGAACTAAGAAGACAAAATCAAAAAAGGTTTCCAAACAAAACATGTTTAAAAAGGCTATAAAAGAAGCAAAAAATGCTATTAAAAACAATATCAATTATTGTGGTACAACGTCAATTGCTAATATTGCTGTGAAGGCTGCAAAGAATGTTATTAAAAATAAGAAAAAACATATTCAAACACCGAGAATAATTCCAATTCCAAAAATGGTGGTTTTCTCCTACTAGCTCCTATTCTTGCGGGTTTATCAGCTGTAGGATCACTAACTGGTGGAGCAGCTGGCGTTGCAAAAGCGCTCAATGATGTACGAGCGGCTAAGAGACAGTTTGAAGAGAACAAGCGCCATAATAAGCCTATGAAATCTGTTGCTATTCAAGGAAATGGATTGTTCTTACAACCATATAAAAATGGTCTTGGTCTTTTTTTAAACTCATCAATCGCAAAAAACTAATTGATCTGCTACCTAACCATCCCTTAACTAATTTTGATATTCAACAGTTTGAAATATGCAAAACTCTCTACCGAAAACACCATTGGATAAGGAGTGTGGTGTTATAAATCTGGATAATGAAGCTGGTGTGGGTACTCATTGGGTAGCATACATTAGAAACAAACAAAAACATAACACTGTTAAATATTTTGATAGTTTTGGAAATTTAAGACCACCTACTGAAATAATAAGCTACCTTGGTAATAAAATATATTATAATTATATTCAAGAACAAGATTTTGTTACATTTATCTGTTGTCATTTATGCTTAAGGTTTTTATTTAAGCAATGTAATGATGTTTTTAAAAATTAAAATAAGAAATGAATAAAATGGTTGTGAAAAATCAAAACTGTTTCATTTGTCTTTTAATCGAGATGTCGTTAACACCTACTTTAAGTGGAAATGAATCAACTCTTATCTACTACTGAAATCTACTACTGAAATCTTCTACTGAAATCTAATTATGTCTGTGGCCTTATAGATTTCCAAACATATAATTCTATACCCAATATAGATGAGTTTAATAACTTATTGTATGCATGTGATAGTGTCATATCTTTTCCTATTGGTTCATATGAGATAGAAGATATAAATAATTTAATACAGAAGAAACTTACTGAAATCAATAAAAACAAAAAAAGTGGAGCAAAACAGAGTTAAAATAAAATCAAGGCAAATAACAATACTGTAATGTGAATTAATCAGTTCAGAAGACATTGATTTCTCTAAATCAAATTCTATTGGAGCTATTCTAGGGTTTAGTAAAAAACTTCTAAAATCAAATTTGTTACATGAATCAGATCTGTATGTTGATATAAAGAGAGTAAACGCTGTCCGTATTGAATGTAATATCATAGAAGGAACGTATATTAATAATCAATCAGCACATATCTTACATGAATTTGGTGTGAAAGTAAGCCCAGGCTATAAAATCATAGAAGCTCCAACGAGTGTCATTTATTTACCTGTGAACGTCAAGAGAATAACATCACTGTGTTTAAAGATTGTTGATCAGGACGGAAAAGAAATCAATTTTAGAGGGGGAAAAAACCGGAAACATGATTGTATATGAACATAATAAAATAAATTCAATTTCTTATAAAAATAATACACAAAGCAATTTAATACTTAATCCAACTTTGAGCTCAACCGCGGTAACACCTCCTCTTACAAAAGATAATCAGGAATTTTTATTATCATTAGGATACATCTTAAAAAAATTAAAAAAAAAAAATTTTGAATATTTTTCAAGAGTCGGAGATTAATGAAAGTATTTCTAAATATGAATATCATACTTATTCACCATATCAAAACAATTTTGTACGAAATGACATCATTCAGATTATGCTCCTCTATTTGACTTGATTCGACTAGAAATATCGTAATTAGTTTTAAGTGCATTAATTTTATATAAGATTTGTCCATATTCTTTTAAGTCATCGCTGGTATAAATATGTTTACGTGGATTTTTCTTTAGAATTAATTCAATGAGACCAGGTGTTCGGGTAAAAGTTTCATCATCAATAATAACATCGTGATCATTCATAACAAATCTACGCTTTCCTATTTTAATAGAGTTTGAATTAGCATCAAAATATGGACCATATGTTGTATCTCGGTTTGACTCTGTCAATATTTTATGAATGAAAGGAGATGTTTTATTTAAGGTTGACGCATTTTTTGGTGTACTGGACAACATGGAGTCATCTGAGCTTTCCATTTCTAATGAGGGGGGATCTCGCTTTTCATCATTTATTTCCTGTTCATTTTCATCAAAAGATTTAAAATGTAGCTTACGACGCTTGAATATTTTTGTGTCATCATCTTGGCGTTTTGTTTCTTTTGTAGCATTTCCAACCAATTTATTCAATGGTTCAACAATAGGTTTGAATGTCTCTTCTAACTTAGTTTCTCTAGTCATTTTACCAGTTTTTAGTTGAACATATTTATTTCTTAGCACCTTTTTTGTTTTTATTAAATCTCTTAAAACGTTTTCCTCTATTTCTATGGTATGTTAAAAAAATAATTTGTTTGATAAAGTTAATATGAAGGACTAGTTTCCCAAACAGTGTTGTTGACTGAATGTTTTGATTTTAAATGATATATGTATATTTATAGTATTGCAATTTTATGGAAACAGTTTTTGTAACGACCTTTTTCAATACTGTTCTCCTTGTCTATTACAAGGAATCCAAAATTGTCAGTCCAACAATGTGAGCATAAGTCCTTGAATTGATTAAATGTCATATCAGAGTTGATATGATCCTTATAAACATGTTTCAAATTCGATTCGTCTTGTTTGAAAAGTATAATTAAATTAGCATTGTCTCTAATTAGATGTTTTGGTATATGAGTATAGGACTGACATAAGTAAAAACTATCAACTCCATTGTGACGACCCATACAAAAATAGTCCCTAATGTTGTTTTGTTTCTGGCAAGCGACATCATCGAATATAAATATTGAATTATTTTTAGCCTCCGAAGGAGCCATTATTTCACAATTATTTGAAAATTCATTATATTCCATTCCTTTGATTGACGTAATAATTTTTTTTTTTTAGATATTGATATTTTGGTTGATGTAAGGATTTAGAGTCTTAGCTCCGTAATTGTCGTCATAACCGGACACTGCCTCATAGGAAGACATGCCATAAGACTTGGCGTATTCTCTAATGATTTTTGCAGAAGCTGCATGGACGAGGAGGAGGAGGAGACTATCACCCGGGTAATTTCTTTTTTGACGATCCAAGCGATATGTCGAACGTTGATATTCTATCTTTACATCGCTTCATAACTGGTTTAATTAAAGAAATACTCCCTCGCTCATTTCGTGGTATCACAACGGACCTATCTGTGGTCTAAGTGTGTCAGTAGTAACCTAACACATAAACCTAACCTAACCTAAGGATTTAGAATAAATATAAATATTCTCAAACTTTAAACCATTAGGGTCAAGAAGAATGCTTAGCATTACATTTGTTTTTCCACAGTTTGATGGCCCCACGATAATACCTCGAATGCTGTTTGGAAATAATTATCCATGTTTTTTTATTTTTATTTTTACATTGGAATCAAAATTCTTTACTTTTATGATTTCTGACTGCTTTACGAAGCGCATAATGATGACTAAGTTGTTTCCTAATAAAATATTTTGTTTTTATACACCTGCAATCAGAAATGTTTTAGCCTTCAACTAAGAAGTTGTGATAACCATAATATGATTGAGCATTATACCCGAAATCAGTATAATAAAAAAAGAAAATCATTTAAAGGAGAAGGACTATGGAGTAAAGTTATAGATAAACTACCATTTGAACTACATATTCCTTCATATAATTACTGTGGACCTGGAACTAAATTGGAGGAACGTTTGCGTAGAGGGGATATAGGAATAAATCAATTGGATGAGGCTTGTCGTCTACATGATATTGCGTATTCTAAAAGTAGCTCTCTCTCAGACCGACACGTTGCTGATAAAGTTCTAACCGAGCAGGCGTGGAAAAGATTCAAAGCAAACGATTCATTAGCATCTGAAAAGTTAAGCGGTCTCCTAGTCACCAACATGATGAAAGCTAAAACTAAATTTGGAATGGGTATCAGCAAGGTCAAAAATGAGATTAAAAGAACTAAGAAAATAAAATCAAAAAAGGTTTCCAAACAAAACATGTTTAAAAAGGCTATAAAAGAAGCAAAAAATGCTATTAAAAACAATATCAATTATTGTGGTACAACGTCAATTGCTAATATTGCTGTGAAGGCTGCAAAGAATGTTATTAAAAATAAGAAAAAACATATTCAAACACCGAGAATAATTCCAATTCCAAAAATGGTGGTTTTCTCCTGCTTCTAGCTCCTATTCTTGCGGGTTTATCAGCTGTAGGATCACTAACTGGTGGAGCAGCTGGCGTTGCAAAAGCGCTCAATGATGTACTAGCTGCTAAGAGACAGTTTGAAGAGAACAAGCGCCATAATAAGGCTATGGAATCTGTTGCTATTCAATGAAATGGATTGTTCTTACAACCATATAAAAATGGTCTTGGTCTTTTTTTAAACTCATCAATCGCAAAAAACTAATTGATCTGCTACCTAACCATCCCTTAACTAATTTTGATATTCAACGGTTTGGAACAAAACACTTAAAGCATTTTAGGGGGGTTTTTATGCGAAACTCTCTACCAAAAGCACCATTGGATAAGGAGTGTGGTGTTATAAATCTGGATAATGAAGCTGGTGTGGGTACTCATTGGGTAGCATATATTAGAAACAAACAAAAACATAACACTGTTAAATATTTTGATAGTTTTGGAACCTACTGAAATAAAATATATTATAATTATATTCAAGAACAAGATTTTGTTACATTTATTTGTGGTCATTTATGCTTAAGGTTTTTATTTGAGCAATGTAATGATGTTTTTAAAAATTAAAATAAGAAATGAATAAAATGATTGTGAAAAATCAAAACTGTTTCATTTGTCTTTTAATCGAGATGTCGTTAACACCTACTTTAAGTGGAAATGAATCAACTCTTATCTACTACTGAAATCTACTACTGAAATCTTCTACTGAAATCTAATTATGTCTGTGGCCTTATAGATTTCCAAACATATAATTCTATACCCAATATAGATGAGTTTAATAACTTATTGTATGCAGGTGATAGTGTCATATCTTTTCCTATTGGTTCATATGAGATAGAAGATATAAATAATTTAATACAGAAGAAACTTACTGAAATCAATAAAAACAAAAAAAGTGGAGCAAAAAAGAGTTAAAATAAAATCAAGGCAAATAACAATACTGTAATGTGAATTAATCAGTTCAGAAGACATTGATTTCTCTAAATCAAATTCTATTGGAGCTATTCTAGGGTTTAGTAAAAAACTTCTAAAATCAAATTTGTTACTTGAATCAGATCTGTATGTTGATATAAATAGAGTAAACGCTGTCCGCATTGAATGTAATATCATAGAAGGAACGTATATTAATAATCAATCAGCACATATCTTACATGAATTTGGTGTGAAAGTAAGCCCAGGCTATAAAATCATAAAAGCTCCAACAAGTGTCATTTATTTACCTGTGAACGTCAAGAGAATAACATCACTGTGTTTAAAGATTGTTGATCAGGACGGAAAAGAAATCAATTTTAGAGGGGGAAAAAACCGGAAACATGATTGTATATGAACATAATAAAATAAATTCAATTTCTTATAAAAATAATACACAAAGCAATTTAATACTTAATCCAACTTTGAGCTCAACCGCGGTAACATCTCCTCTTACAAAAGATAATCAGGACTTTTTATTATCATTAGGATACATCTTAAAAAAATTTAAAAAAAAAAAAAAAAAAAAAGAGCCGGAGATTAATGAAAGTATTTCTAAATATGAATATCATACTTATTCACCATATCAAAACAATTTTGAACGAAATGACATCATTCAAATTTCCATACAGCATCAAAATCTTAATGTTCTTCCTTCAGAAAGTTTTTTGTATGTTGAAGGATCAATTTCAAAAGCAGATGGAAAAGAGATCCTCACTACGAAGCTTATAAATAATGCAATGGCTATTCTCTTTGATGAAATACGTTATGAACTAAACGGCAAGGAAATTGACTGTAACCGGAATGTGGGGATTACATCAACGATCAAAAATTATTTATCTTTAACTAAAAATGAAAGTGACATGTTACTGAATGCATCTTGGTCTCCCGGCTCAGCTATTAACTTAGAACCATCTCATTTTAATTACTGTATTCCACTTAATAAACTTTTGGGTTTCACCGAAGATTATAAAAAAATTATTCCAAATGCCCGACACGATCTAATTATTACGCGTGCTAGAATGGATGAAAATGCTCTTATCTCTCCGACTGATAAAAATGTTCAAATAAAACTTCATAAGGTGCAGTGGAAAAAACCACATGTGACTTTATCAGATTCTATGAAATTGTCTCTATACAAATCTATAAACAAAAATAGTTTTATGAAAATTGCTTTCCGAAACTGGGATCTTTATGAATACCCCACGCTTTTGAACTCTACACACCACATCTGAAATGTTGAGCCAAGAACCCAAATAGAGAAACCTCGCTATATTGTCTTCGCTCTACAAACTGAAAGAAATAAAAAAATATCAGCTGATTCTACAAAGTTTGATCATTGTGATCTAACGGACTTAAAAGTTTATCTAAACTCTGATTTACATGCTCATGAAGACCTTAATGTTTCTTTTGAAAAGAACAGATACAGCTTGTTTTATAGAATGTACGCAGATTTTCAGAAAACTTACTATAACAAGACTTCTACAGAGCCTCTACTCTCCTGGGATATATTTAAATCACGAGCCCCGATTTTTGTCATAGACTGCAGACATCAAAATGAAACATTGAAAACAGGACCAGTCGGTTGGAAATGAGAACATCAAGAAACATCCCTGCAAACACTTCAGCTTACTGCTTTATGCTCCATGATCGTATTATTGAATATAACCCACTTGATCAAGTTGTTAACAGAATTGTTTAAAGTCAAAAAAGTTGAAAAATGAAAATGTAAACATATTTAAATAAAATAAATAATATTTGGTATGATCCTAAAATCGGTATTTTGTTTTTGTCTTTTATCTTACTTTCCATCTCCAGGACTGCAAGGAATTCAATGACATCAACATTTGAATAGGGTTACATGAACTCGATATTAGGTTCTTAACGTAGTTTTGAGTTTTTTTTTGGTTTACGTTATGAACTCAATGTTAGGTTCTTAACATAGTTTTTTTTTGGGTTTTCTCTCATGAAATAAAACTTAACACCAACAGTTCATTTATTATGTTTTTTTTTTATTTATATATTTTCTTTTTCATATTTTTTTTTTTTTAATACATATATAATTTTTACAATGTTTTTCTACTTAATACTAAACATAATTTACTTAAAACTAGAAAACAAGAACCTGATTTTTAATGCCTGATTTTGTAATGCCCCCATGCATAAGTGCTTATTCCATCTCTCCTTATAAATCTTTTGTCATCGAGATGACTTAACACAAACTTTTTTAACTGCTGGGGGTATATCTGATGGGTAATGGATCGAAAAACATACATTTGTCCATGATGATCTTTCTTGTTATATAGAACATGCTTAGTTAGGTCTACGTCTATGAGGGCTATCTTCTTCACCCCCTTAGCTTTAATAACTACCTCTTCAAAAACTCCCTCAGCTTTCTTAGCTTCGGTTTCATCAACGGAAAAAGAGTACATTTTTGATCTCAAACCAATAAATTCCTGCATTATTCTTCCGATATTTTCTTCTTTCATCATACCTTACACTTTTTTATTTTTTAATTGAATGTTATATGGATTGTCTGGGGAGTATGCAGAAGTATCAAAATACAAATCTACATCATATCTAATATCATTATAGAAATCTGCAGTTTTTATAGTATAAATAAAAGAGTTCGTATCCATATAGTTAAGAATTATATCATTGTCATATTTGGGTTTCATGTAACTATAGTGAAAGTCGTACATTTTCCACTTTGAAAATTCTAGAGCACAAAACCCCAAATATATAGGCTTAAATATTGAGACTCTTTTTCTTCATCAAAGGTCTCAATATATTTATTGTTTGCAATTGAATGCCTATGCGAACATTGAGAAATACCAGCTCTAATCTTGAATAAGATCTAGATTTATATTTGTTGCCCTAAGCATTGCATCCCAGGACAATCCTGGGGCTGTATAATAGTGACAGGGGTCGAGTTTATAAATATTCTTGCAAATCCTTCGGAAATTTTCAAAGATATCCGCTAGAAGAAGAACATCAGTTTTCAAATACAACTCCATATAGGTTAAAAGATTTTTGCATTGAAAGGTTGTCCAAACATCATTAGCATGATCATATTCCCTCAGTTTGCAAGGTTCACCAGTCAACTTATTATCGAAGCAGACTTGTGGAGGAAGGTTTGTTTCCTCTAAACATTGCCATGAATTTATATATTCATAGGGAAATACACCCTTCCTTGTCAGAAGATTAAATTCAGCTTCAATAGGAAAGTTTGATCTTACTATATGAAAATCATTTGTCGTTAGATTCTTTGCAAGTTCATCAAGACTTGAAGACATGAATCGAAATGAATCTAAAAATCTCAAATCAAAAGTTTTTTTATCCGCGGTATGAATTGTCTTTGAAACTGATACATAACGTTCTTTATTAAGAGGGATAATGGAAATGTTTCCCTTAATGGTAGAAAGTTCCTTGATGAGCAAATGACAGTCATAACCCGAAAAGTAATGAAAGAATATTGGAAAGAATTTTGGTTTTCGATACCTCAAATTGCATGCACTATGTGCTGGTACATTATACTTGCCAGTATAATGACAATGGTCAGCAACTCTATCTTAGCCTAATTCTTTATTACAGATATGACAAACCTAACAGTTACTTTGATAATGCAAGTCTATTTCAGATAAAATATTCATGGGTTTGGGCGTTAGATTGTATAAATCATAACAATCCTTTAATAGACTCTTAACAAAATCTGTAATACAATTAATATCACTAAAAGATTGAAATTTGTTGAGAGTGCTTTCAAAGGATTTTATGAAATAAGCACCAGCACAGGGGATATGTTTTTTTACATTACTTGTTCTTGGCGAATCATCAGTCTCCAGGGGATCATTAGCCTCTATATCCTCAAGGATGCATTCAAAATCAGCATATATGCTGAATGGTATATCCATCTTCCGCTGATGATGTTTGAACGATGCCGACGCTTTATCATCCTTGGGCATATTTGTCAACATCCTACAGCATTCGGCTTTGTGAGTGATAACTTTCGCTTCCGAATTAAAACTCATCAGACAAATATTGCAAAACCAGGTCCTCCCTCTATAATTTTTTATTTGGTTTGATATAAGTCTGAAAAACAGAAGCAAAAAAACAAACAAAAATGTGTAAGTTGAATTTTAGTAGGAACTCAATTTATAATATTTTTACCTTGATATATTTTTTATCCAGACATAGTGAGACATCTCTTCTTTTTGAAGAGATGTGGTTTTGCTTCTCCTAAGCCGCTATATAGTACGGTCCAGTAACGCACTTCTTCTCCTCGTCAAGTCCAAATACATTAACACTAATGGTGGGATTCAGTTGCTCAAACTTCGAAATTTCTGCGATTTTCAGCGGGGACTGCAGACTTGCAAAGTCGATTCTTACTCCATTTTTGTAGAGAACTCTTGCATTTATTGCGTTGATTCGATAGGTTTCTGGTTTTTTAAAATTAGTTTTTTCTCTACAGAAGAGAGCGGATATTATGGCCCATTTGAAGCAATAAACGTCCTCGTTTTTAACATTTATGCATGCTTTCTTCCCAAAAATTAATTGTGGCAATTCCAAATACATCGATCCTTTAATGGGTGTGTACTGTGTATTGATTGACATTTATTTCGACGTGAATAATTCTCAATAATGACCAACCGCTATTTACTTCTTGGAATTCCTGACTCTTGGTATTCATTTCGTCTATCATATTGGTGTATGCAGGCAAGAGTTCCGCATTGGAGAGAGCAACTTCCATTTTCGTGTTAAATGATTTAATGCTGATCTCTATTTCATCGTCATAAGATTTGTATTTATAAGATTCACCGAAAATTTCCAGGTTGAATTTTATGCATTGAAATTTCATCAGATAATCCAACTTCACAAGGATTGCGTCCTTTGCTTCCTCCAAAAACAAAGGCACATTTAAATTTTCTTTCTTCTTGTTTTCGAATATTAGTGTTTCTATTCTTCCCTTGAAGCAGCTCTTCACAACACGAAAGTTGTCTGAGAGTAATTCAGCAACTAGCCTTTTGTGCACATTTCACCGAACGTGGTTACTCCAGTCGCCTCGAACTTCCACCTCACAGATTTCACATCTTTTTATTTTAACACTTTGCACATTTTCTTTATCCGCGAAAACATCATCTACGATTTTCGAATGATTAATGTCCTTAACATGATCATTCCACTGACACAATATCACTTTTTTTCGCAGATTTGACAATATTTAGTTGCTGGGCAGCTTGGTTATCATTCATACTATATATTTATTGTTTGCAATTGAATGCCTATGCGAACATTGAGAAATACCAGCTCTAATCTTGAATAAGATCTAGATTTATATTTGTTGCCCTAAGCATTGCATCCCAGGACAATCCTGGGGCTGTATAATAGTGACAGGGGTCGAGTTTATAAATATTCTTGCAAATCCTTCGGAAATTTTCAAAGATATCCGCTAGAAGAAGAACATCAGTTTTCAAATACAACTCCATATAGGTTAAAAGATTTTTGCATTGAAAGGTTGTCCAAACATCATTAGCATGATCATATTCCCTCAGTTTGCAAGGTTCACCAGTCAACTTATTATCGAAGCAGACTTGTGGAGGAAGGTTTGTTTCCTCTAAACATTGCCATGAATTTATATATTCATAGGGAAATACACCCTTCCTTGTCAGAAGATTAAATTCAGCTTCAATAGGAAAGTTTGATCTTACTATATGAAAATCATTTGTCGTTAGATTCTTTGCAAGTTCTTCAAGACTTGAAGACATGAATCGAAATGAATCTAAAAATCTCAAATCAAAAGTTTTTTTATCCGCGGTATGAATTGTCTTTGAAACTGATACATAACGTTCTTTATTAAGAGGGATAATGGAAATGTTTCCCTTAATGGTAGAAAGTTCCTTGATGAGCAAATGACAGTCATAACCCGAAAAGTAATGAAAGAATATTGGAAAGAATTTTGGTTTTCGATACCTCAAATTGCATGCACTATGTGCTGGTACATTATACTTGCCAGTATAATGACAATGGTCAGCAACTCTATCTTAGCCTAATTCTTTATTACAGATATGACAAACCTAACAGTTACTTTGATAATGCAAGTCTATTTCAGATAAAATATTCATGGGTTTGGGCGTTAGATTGTATAAATCATAACAATCCTTTAATAGACTCTTAACAAAATCTGTAATACAATTAATATCACTAAAAGATTGAAATTTGTTGAGAGTGCTTTCAAAGGATTTTATGAAATAAGCACCAGCACAGGGGATATGTTTTTTTACATTACTTGTTCTTGGCAAATCATCAGTCTCCAGGGGATCATTAGCCTCTATATCCTCAAGGATGCATTCAAAATCAGCATATATGCTGAATGGTATATCCATCTTCCGCTGATGATGTTTGAACGATGCCGACGCTTTATCATCCTTGGGCATATTTGTCAACATCCTACAGCATTCGGCTTTGTGAGTGATAACTTTCGCTTCCGAATTAAAACTCATCAGACAAATATTGCAAAACCAGGTCCTCCCTCTATAATTTTTTATTTGGTTTGATATAAGTCTGAAAAACAGAAGCAAAAAAACAAACAAAAATGTGTTAGTTGAATTTTAGTAGGAACTCAATTTATAATATTTTTACCTTGATATATTTTTTATCCAGACATAGTGAGACATCTCTTCTTTTTGAAGAGATGTGGTTTTGCTTCTCCTAAGCCGCTATATAGTACGGTCCAGTAACGCACTTCTTCTCCTCGTCAAGTCCAAATACATTAACACTAATGGTGGGATTCAGTTGCTCAAACTTCGAAATTTCTGCGATTTTCAGCGGGGACTGCAGACTTGCAAAGTCGATTCTTACTCCATTTTTGTAGAGAACTCTTGCATTTATTGCGTTGATTCGATAGGTTTCTGGTTTTTTAAAATTAGTTTTTTCTCTACCGAAGAGAGCGGATATTATGGCCCATTTGAAGCAATAAACGTCCTCGTTTTTAACATTTATGCATGCTTTCTTCCCAAAAATTAATTGTGGCAATTCCAAATACATCGATCCTTTAATGGGTGTGTATTGATTGACATTTATTTCGACGTGAATAATTCTCAATAATGACCAACCGCTATTTACTTCTTGGAATTCCTGACTCTTGGTATTCATTTCGTCTATCATATTGGTGTATGCAGGCAAGAGTTCCGCATTGGAGAGAGCAACTTCCATTTTCGTGTTAAATGATTTAATGCTGATCTCTATTTCATCGTCATAAGATTTGTATTTATAAGATTCACCGAAAATTTCCAGGTTGAATTTTATGCATTGAAATTTCATCAGATAATCCAACTTCACAAGGATTGCGTCCTTTGCTTCCTCCAAAAACAAAGGCACATTTAAATTTTCTTTCTTCTTGTTTTCGAATATTAGTGTTTCTATTCTTCCCTTGAAGCAGCTCTTCACAACACGAAAGTTGTCTGAGAGTAATTCAGCAACTAGCCTTTTGTGCACATTTCACCGAACGTGGTTACTCCAGTCGCCTCGAACTTCCACCTCACAGATTTCACATCTTTTTATTTTAACACTTTGCACATTTTCTTTATCCGCGAAAACATCATCTACGATTTTCGAATGATTAATGTCCTTAACATGATCATTCGACTGACACAATATCACTTTTTTTCGCAGATTTGACAATATTTAGTTGCTGGGCAGCTTGGTTATCATTCATACTCATATCAAGTTCATTTATTAATTTAGAATGTAACTTTGATGTGTTATGTTCACACCACTGCCCCATGAGAAAAGTGTGGCTCTTTTCTCACATAGATTGCAATATTGTTGTTCATTGGTGTTCTCATCCAAAGAAGCACACTTATTTTCACGGTTTAAAGACATATGAATTCGTATGTCTTTTTAAATTAAACTTGTGGAAAAACTTCGCACAGAAAAGATTTCATGATGTTTTTTTTTTTTGTTTTTTGGTTTTTGAATTTAAAAAATGAACACTTAGCACTCGGTTGCACTAGACGAGATATTCTTTGAGAATGAGAACGTTGTGAGGATATCAACTTGGTTTTTATACATTTTTCACTTAGGGAGCATGGAGACTATTCAAACAAGTTCAAACACGTTTTCAAGAAATAGGACAAAGGAATTTTTAACGATAAGACTTTGCTTTTAAATTTTCATGCTAATGTTTTTTTAATGGCTACTATCCGCTTTTTTAAAATGATATGATGATTTTCTATTAAGGAAGGACATAAGGCTAAAGCATGATTCACTATAGGTGATCAACACATGCTAATGTTTTTTTAATGGCTACTATCCGCTTTTTTAAAATGATATCATGAATTTCTATTAAGGAAGGACATAAGGCTAAAGCATGATTCACTATAGGTGATCAACACAAAGGAATGCAAATATTTCCTCTAGACTTTATTTATCAAGACACTTAGAAAACCTTTCTCTTTAATGGTTTCTATCCTATAGTCTTACTGATTTAAAAGTAGAGATGCATTCCCACAACCGGGGAGAGTACGATAACTTTGGCGCCAAGAATTAATAACGGTTTTTTGTAGAACAGTTCAAAACAAGCATTTTTTACTATGGGTAGGGGGTCTATCTCCCTCCGTTTATGTGGGAGGGGCAATTTTATAAAAATAAAAATTACAGTTAAATTCAACCTTAAGAAAATTAACCCCTTCCGAAGATTCAACTCGTTGATCTCATAACTAAGTGCAAACAAAAAAAAAAATATTCCAAAAAAAATTAAATCGTTATCAAGTGTTGAATCTTTAAATCAAATTTAATTATAGTAAGCAGGTACGACTGGTACAAAATATCCCATGGAGCGGTGCACCACTTCAAGGAGTTTGTCACAAAGTCACAATCTTCAATAAAGATTTGTTTTTTCTGGTAAGTCATTTAATTACAACATTACATTTTACTGATTAAATAGCTAATATACGATGATATTTTAAATAAAATCGAAGCGAATTCAGAATTAACTTTTAGTTAGTTGGTGGACCTACTAAATGGGTTCGGGCACAAATAAAAACCATTAAATTTGTATTGCAATTTATCAAACAATACTTGTAAAATCGCGAGTTGAATTGAAGAGAAGAAAAAAAAAGTATTTTAATAATCTTCTGAAAAATGATTTTTTTTTTATTCTTATTGTGTAAATATAAAATTAACTATTTCTACTTCAAACTAAATATAGAAATTTCCCTCTTTAATTTATAATGTAACTAACTGACCCGGCCGCGCTTTGCTGCGGCTTTATTGTATTGCTTTTAAGTATTAGATATTAAAATAGGTATGGTTAAGGAAGTGATTGGTAAGGAATGATAAAAATTTCAAGATAAGTTTTAATGAATAAAAAGTGTTAAATTTATTATTAATTTAATTGTGATTTAACAAATAGAGTTAATTTATTCTAATTTGAAGCATTCAGGGTTAAACTTAATTAAGTATTAAATTATGAACAATGTTTCTTGTTAATCTATCGTCATCGCGAAAGCCAAACGAATCGGGAATTGTAGTCTTTTGAAAAGTATTGTAGATTTGGACGGTATCATGGGTATTCGAGGTAACAGGACAACTTCTCCTTTAAACTTTCCAGTCAATATCTTTGCTTCAAGTACGTTTCCGGTAATTCTTTTGATGACTAGTCGTGTACTGTTGCATAATTTTGGTGGATTTAAGTTGCGCAAAAGAATGAATGGTGAACCAATTTTAAGACAGAGCTTGTGTGGCGGCATTCCTGGCCTATCCAGAGAATTTAAAAATTCGATTGGAAAATTGACGATCTCATTTTCATCAACAATAGTGTCAATTGACTTAAAAGTCATCAAATCACCTGGCAGTAAATTTTGTATTTGACAGTTAAAAGCGTCAACATCGACATTTTTTGCTGCTAAAATCGCACGATAACTGAGCCAATTATGATCTTAGTAATTATTTATAATATCTGGGAATACACTGCCAATAAGTTCGAAACTATCTGGTAATTTGATAAATTGTGTATTTTGATGCAATTCAATATTACCGTTTTTGACTCATTGTGCACTCATCCCAAACAACAATTGAACATTTTTGTAATACTGCAGACATTGAGTTCCTTTTTTGATATTATACATAGCGTTTGGATTGTTGTGAATATCTAATGGCAGCTTTAGTGCAGAATGCTCTGTTCGTCCACCATCTAACAAAGTGGCAGCAATGTCGGAGGATGCAATAGCTAATGCAACTTTTTTTTTGTGACCGTATCTTCGCAAGTATTAATGACACTAAAAATATCTTACCGGTCCCACCAGGTGCGTCTTAGAAAAGAAAACCACCTTGTTTTGCATCAACAGCCAACATAATTCCATTGTAAATAATTCTTTGTTCAGTTGTCAATAATGGCTCATTGTATATGACTTCGTGATATTGTTGTTCTCGTTGAATATCCATGTTCACTAAGTCATTGGCTGCGCGATCAGGCGATGGCAGACTTAGTGGTTGAGCGAAAAGTTCGAAATTAAAATACACAAATCTTCGAGTATTACCAATACTTCATTGTACATCTCCGGTGTGAAATCTTTGTTCGGACATGCTTCCGCTATTCTTACACGGTTTAAAATATCTTCAGTCATATAGTTCTTATATTTCTGCCACAATGCCAATGGCTGTGTGGGATAAAATGTCGTCAGAATAATTGCGAACAGTTGACGAATATTATTTGGCGTAGATACCAAAGCTGCATCAGCAAGTGCCAAATCCCAGTGATTATCATCATTGATTAATTGAAGCTCATGGCATGCATCTTGATAAGTATTAAATATTCGACCATTAACTGAATCATATTACTGCTGGAAAACAAAAGAAAAACGCAGACACACACGTATCGCATGCCAAATGAAAACGGACGTACTTAATTAGAAGTGCCCAATGTCGAAGTTCCGCTAAAGGGCAGTGTCGCTATGTGCGGTCTTACCTTTAGTTTCCCTTGCTATATAGTCTCTTTAAATTTATTATCATTAATAATATATCGATTGTTAAAAAAAAAACAATCGATACTATGAAAAACTCAAAAACACTATTGAAGAATTCAACGAACGCTATGCCCAACTTTTTGATGCACGTACAGGATTTGCCCATAAATTTAGCAATAATCGTTTGAAAACTAAATTTCCTTCTAAGATACATTTCTTGTTATTCTCATTATGAGGCCGAAAGCTAATACTTAAAAAGATGGTTTCATTCTTATTTTTGTTTTCAATAACATATAATATAAAGTAGTATAAAAAATTTTAATAACATAATGTAGTAAAAAAAATGAAGTGGTAACCCTGAGGAACGCAGAGAATCGCACAAGCACATAGCTTTTGTTTTGACGTTTCATTTTTTGCTGTAATGCAAATTTATTAAAAGTCGAATTATAAATTAAATAATTAAAATTAAGGAATAAAAAGTATCATAATCTTAGGAACGCCAGCGAAAAAAAAATAATAAAAAAAAAAATTGTGCAAATCGGTTAGATAGTTCATCGTGTGCAACAACGTGACACTTGCTTTATATACAGTGTGACAACGATGAACGATACAAAGATTTGTTATATCTTTTTGAAAAGCCAGGAAACTATTCTTTTATTTTATTTTTAAATTAAGTTGTTTGAGTGAACAGTTTTAAAAAAACTAATTTTCAAACTCAAAATTTTGAAAAAAAAAAATTAAAAAAAAAATTTTAAACTAATTTTTTTCAAAATTTTATGTAATTAACTATTACTTTTATTTTCAAAATTCAATGCTCTTGTTACTTTTTAGTCAAAAACAGAAAACCGGATGCCAAAATGTATCTTAGTTTTTGAGAAATTGCCCCTCCCGCCTAAAGGGGGGAAATAGACCCCCCCACCCATACGATTTTTTTCTTGTCTTAACCCCACCTACACGTTCAAGCTTTTTGGTGCATCTTATACCAATCACCCTGTGTAATAGATTGTAAAATATTTAGAATCTACCGAATAAATTCAATATAACAATTAATTTAAAATTTATAATTATCTGCTTAATTTTTCTTATTATTGTTCTCATGAATAAAATAATTGCAAAAGTTGCCTACGTTTTAAATTTGAAGTCAATTTTTTTTCAATCGCTTGTATAGTAGGTATTATTATACGTTTACATTTATATAATTTTTGTTTTCAATTTTCGCTGGTATAATGAGATCAATTTTTGTTTGAATTTATTATAGAAAAATAAGAAAAACAAGATGTTTCTACGAATTTATCTAATTTTTTCTGTTGGTCTTTTCATATGTATGTAGTTTTTTTTAGTTTATATATATAAACGATTTTGATAGTAAAAGATTTCGATAAGTAATTTTAGTTATTTGAATTAGATTTGAGTTTCGAGATTATTTAAGAGAACAAAAAATATTGGGAATCATTTTTTTAGGAATTATGAATTTCAATGAAATATCTTTAAACAGAAAAATACTGTTTCAAAATATTTTGACTGTTTTCTCATTTCGAAGTATTTTCTATTATGATTTTGGGAAGTTTTGAATTCACTCAGAATTTTCAGGCACATAGAAATATGTACGTAAGCTAAGTGACGTCAAAGTTGGATGTGACCAATGCGAGAAAATCTAACAAGCATGATGAAGGGGAAGATCCTACATTCAGCAGATAAAGATTTAAGTGTCTTTAAGTAAAGACTTACAAATATTACGAAGATGGAGCCATTCCAAGCTCTAAGGATTTTGTTATTCATGAAGAAGTTTGAAGATTTTTCTTTGGGTTAGTATAGTGACGATAATGTTATCTTTTTCTTTTGATCCACATTTGAGGACATGACAGCCAAGGTAGCATCCAGTGTGATGCGTGGGCGTGTTAATACCTCCGAGAGACAACACCATCTAACTCACTCCTCACTTGAAACTCTTTCAAAATGTGTGAACCTTTCAGGACGGATTCGGGCTCTTTTTTTTTTGATCCCGACTTTTTTTTGTAAGTTTATCCCGGCATGTAATACGTAACACCGTTCAGCGCTACAATAGCAAGAATCCATCCCCCCCCTGACGAGATAGGTTGTGCCATATGTAAGCATGCCAAGCTATCGTAGACTGAACACCCTTTCCTTTCTGCTGCCAGGTTCAGCCTTAGGTACCTGTAAACGTAAGGTTGTTATGGTGGTGGTAAAGAAAGGAGAGGTTTTAAGGATTCTCAGATTTTGAATGTTTCAACTATGTGCTTTCTTGTTATTTTTGATCAAAGGGTTTTAGCACCTCTTCATGAAGAGAAGAGATTATGAAACATCCCGATGGAGTATCCTTTAGCCGACAACACCTCGGTTAATCCGTAACAATAATTTTTTCGTATAATCAAAAGTTTTTAAGATATGAGCTTGAGAAGATCGTTAATATGCGAACAAAAATTCAACAAAAATAGTCAAAAACTATTTTGTGTTGAATTTTTGTTTACATATTAGAACTTTTGATGTCCTAAATTATGCCTTACTGCCGAAGCAATGTTTATTCAATTCAGTAACTATCACACAGAGGAAAAATCTAGGACCGGCTAGTTTATCAACGATTTCTGGGGTCAACCTGGCTAAATCCATAGGCAGACCCTATGGTAGATAAAATGGTGAAGTGTGAACGTCGTGATTCCATTCGAAATCATAAACATTGTCGTGGAATTTAAGTTTTATTTCTTGTTGTTCGTATTTAAATTCATTTAAAAATCTTTTGCATTATTTTGCAGGTATTTGCCAAAATTCAACAAAAATAATCAAAAACCACTCTTTGTAGAATTTTTGTTCATATAATTATTAGCAATCTTCTCAAGCTTATATCTTAGACACTATTGAAGATACGTAAGAACTAAATGCACAAATTTTGCAGGAAATTTTATAAGCTTTAATTTTAGCTTAATATTTTTTTTGTAGGATCAAGGGTTTGTGAGTCATAAGCGAAAAACTGAAAAAAAAGAAATTTATAGGCCCCCCGCACCCCTTTGCGACCAACTAGAATCGAAGACATTTAGTATGTTTACCTCCTTGATGTTACAAACAAAGCTGCATACTTAGTTTTTCTGCCCTCGATTTTTCCACCTAGACCCCCTAGACCCCTTTTTGAGCATTCGTTGGCTGGGCTATTACAGACACATAGTAAAACTATTATTAAAAATGTTATTATTATTAATACTTAATGCAGTTCGGCAGTTCGATAAATTTTAATTTCCGTTTAAAAAATTCAAAAATGTTAACTATCTACTTTATCTCATACTTTTTTACACTTTTTTCTCAATAACTGCGTCACTGACTTTTATTCCCGCCTAACACTAGAAGTTCTGCTTATAACACATCTACAAAAAGTTCGTAATACTCCCTACGCGACTCATGCCACAGATTTCCTAATAGGGCTGGTTGTCCTATGTGGAAAAATGCACTTCTTATACAGATTTTACGAAAAATGCAGTAAGAGAGTTTTTTTTAAACAATGTCTGTCGATTTTTTTGTAAGAATTTGCATGCACAGTAACGGTGCGTCGCTCGTCACTTTACACTTAAAAAGTCCAAAAATTTATAAGTTTGTCCAGAACAGACGTCCCATTTGGAATATTGGAACCGTAAACAAAAACGATAACTTTTTAATTTATTTATCATTTTATTGTTAATTTATCTAAATCCATTGAAAATTTATTTATACTTGTTTTCCTGCAGCGATGGCAAATATAATACTTATCGGATGTCTGGCAACAATAGGGGCTATTATTGCAATATCCCTCTTCCTGGCTGGGGGTTATTTATGGTGGCGACACAAACGGTCTCAACTGCAATTCATAGAACCAAATGAAGATGAAAACTCCAGTAGTTATAGCATGCGGTAAGATACAGTTTATTGTTAATGTATGCATTATGTTTAAAGAAGAAATCACTTAAATATTTCAAACAATTTAATATTAACGAGACACAAAGCTACTTGATTCCTTTTTCTAATTTATATTTCCTACTTATATTTCCAATGAATAAAACCATTTAAGTTATCAAAGTACCAAAGTTAATTGCAATATTTTTCAAAAATATTCAGTTACAAATACTTTTGATTGTAATTGAATATATTGAATTATCCATAACAAATAATTGAAAAATAGTAATTGATGTTTCGAAGTAATCGAATAAAGACATTTTTTTTCTTCGTAATTGATTACTTTCATTTTTATTAACTACATTAATATTCTGACAAACTTTGAATCATATTTTATAAAAAATTAGAAAGAACTTCATATTTTAAATTATATAAAAACGCATAAATGTCTACATACAAAAAAATCTGAAATCTTTGGACGGAACGATCTATGCATTCAACAGCACTAACATCTCTAACACTAACAAAAATATAAGGGCCTTAAATTATTTGATAAATAAAAACAATCTATTTAAAGAACATCCGCCAATTTGTTCTTATCTTATTTTACGCGGCCACTGAAAAAATCGGTTTTAGATAGACTGTATTAAAATGAACATTTTATTTAACAACAATAAAGTTGAAGGTCAATTGCCTGAGAAGATAATCACCCTCAAAGTATCCCGCTTTTACACTTATCAATCAATTATGCAAGGTGATTCACATAAAATGTAAACGAAAGAAAGGTTTCCCCCCCCCCGCTTAGCTAGGAGGGGCAATTATCTAAAATTTCACTTAAACGAAAAACAAAGTGTTTGAAAATGAATGGACTGTATGAATGTTTTAAGAATGTTTGTATGAATAAAAAAAAAGAGATTGACTGTTCAATATTAATTGTATGAGTTTTATTAATATTCAGTGTGTAATGTGTATAGCATATGAAAAGTGATTTTATTAAGTTTAATATAAATAATGTTACCCTGATGTGATCTGCTTGCGAGTTAAATTCAAAGAGAGCGATCATTACAAAATAATTTATTGGATAAGTTAATTTGCGGCGCCACGAAAGTGAGCACAAAAGAAAATGCAAAACTAGAGTAACAAAAACTTAACTGTGTTGATAAAAAATTTATGCATTTACAGAAAACTTTAAATTTATGAAGATTTACTTTAACTGCACAATTTATGTTGAAAATAACTAAGGGTATTATATAACAATGTTTGGCAATTTTAAGCAAATTGTATAAATGGGTAAGTAAAAATGATTTGATTAAAAGTATCTTAAGTTTGGGGAGAGTACGATAACTTTGGCGCCAACAATTGATAACGGTTTTTTGTATAACAGTTTAATACAAGTATTTTTTTTACTATGGGTGGGGGATCTATCTCCCTCCGTTTGGGCGGGAGGGGCAATTTTATAAAAACAGTGCTAAAAGTTTAAAACAAATATTAAAAAATAATGGTAATACTTACAACTAAGTTTTATATCTTTTTTGAAAGCCAATACTATTTTCTATTAGATGCTTTTTAAATCATGTGAAACCTATATGGTATACGGTGAATGTTGTACGTAGGTTCGTTTTTGTAATGATGCTTGGGCATCTTAAAATGCAACAGAAACTTTGCATACATCCAACCTAGCACCCACCCCACCTCGCACCTACCCCAAATCCTATAGTGTGTCCAAGCAGGGGGGTTGCATACATACCTCACTGTTTATACACTTTAGTAATTTTCCATTTTCTCAAAAACCAGAAAACATAAAATCATTTTGTTTTCAGTTTATGATTTAAAATTAATATGAGCAACGAAGTTTATAAAAAAAGGAAGTTTTTTTTTAACTTTTTTCGCAGTTTCGAATTTAAAGTCCGTTTTTTCAAAGACTATGCATAGGTTTCACTTGATTTAAAAAACATCTAATAGAAAAAAGTATTGGCTTTAAAAAAAGATATAAAACTTAGTTGTAAGTATTACCGTTATTTTTTAATATTTGTTTTAAATTTTTAGCACTGTTTTTATAAAATTGCCCCTCCTGCCCAAACGGAGAGAGATAGACCCCCCCCCACCCGTAGTAAAAATTGCTTGTATTGATCTGTTCTACAAAAAACAGTTATCAAATCTTGGCGCCAAAGTTATCGTACTCGTGCCCAGTTTGAGATCCCGAATTCACATTTAGTAATTTTCCATTTTCTCAAAAACCAGAAAACATAAAATAATTTTGTTTCAGTTTATGATTTAAAATTAATATGAGCAACGAATTTTGTAAAAAAAAGTAGTATTTTGTTTTACAGTTTTGAAAAATCACACTTCAAAGTTTTATTTTACCTTTTTTTTCGCAATTTTTAGTTTAAAGTCCGTTTTTTCAAAGACTATGCATAGTTTTCACTTGATTTAAAAAATATCTAATAGAAAAAAGTATTGGCTTTAAAAAAAAATATAAAACTTAGTTGTAAGTTTTACCGTTATTTTTTAATATTTGTTTTAAATTTTTAGCACTGTTTTTATAAAGTTACCCCTCCCGCCCAAACGGAGGGAGATAGACCCCCCTACCCATAGTAAAAAATGCTTATATTGAACTGTTCTACAAAAAACCGTTATCAATTCTTGGCGCCAAAGTTATTGTACTCGTGCCTTAAGTTTGATTGATATAAATGCAAATGTGAATGATTTTTGATTGAAGTGCACGATTTGAATAATTGATAATTAATTTATAAAAACTTCGAATTGATGAATCCTGAACATCCCGGCCCCCCTGGAACGAGTTTAAGCTTAGTAACTGGACGAACATAGGTTCCATTAGTCGTTTTTACAGATGCAACTCGTACTCGACCATCAGTTCCTTGAGTAGTTGTTTCAATTTTACCGATGAGCCACTTTGTTGGCGGAAGATTTGGCTCCTTAATAACAAAAAAGTCTCCTGGTTTTAGGTTTGGAGTAGATTGCTTTCATTTTGGACGTTCTTGAAGACTGGTAATGTACTCCGAATGCCAACGCTTCCAAAAACCTTTTACCATGTTTCGCAGATGGTTCCAGTGTGAGAGTCGATTTAAAGGTGTGTTTAATGTGGATGGTTATGGAACAGAAATCAATGGTTCACCTATAAGAAAAGGAGCAATCGTAAGAGGGTTTCAATCATCATCTGATATCAAACATAAAGGACGAGAATTCATAACAGCTTCGATTTGTGTGTGAACTGTGTACAGCTCTTCAAAAGTAAAAATCGTAGCTCCAATTACGCGTCTGAGGTGAACACATGTCGAAACAAAACGACGTAAAGCGGCAAGAAATGCTCCAGAAGTGAGGTCACTCATTAGCTCGATGTGAATGGCTTTAATTTTGTTTTTTTTTTATCCTGTTTATAAGGAGTTTTGAGCAAGCTTCAGCTTATGAACAAATATTTGCCAACGCATTATATGTGTTCCACTGGCTCATCACTTAGTGCTGGTGTTAGTTGTTAGTAATGTAAAACAAATCACTACAATAACACAAGCACATATAATTTAACAATACAAAATACATAAAACATGAACTAACAGCGTTTAGCACTGGTTTTAAGTACATTTTTAAGATTTATTTTATTGTCATAAAAATCAATAATTTTAGAATTTAAATTGAAAAGCCTGCACATGCGGGCTATATCGTTATTTACACGCCTCTGTAACAAGGACTGAATGTGTAGAAATTGAATTCGGTGTTCATAAGGTGGAAGATTATAAGGATCTGTCCAGGGGAGACCTTTTAAGGCAAAACGAACAAAATTATGCTGAACTGCATCTATCCTATATCTATGAACATTGTAATAACCCGTGGTTTAAGTTCCCACACGCTAGAACAGTATAAAATAAGAACACAATATTTCAAGGTACAAAGAACACTTTATTGAAATATATCCACACGTGTTGTCACCTCCGTGGCACAGATTCGACTGACTACATATATATAGTGGGTGGGTGTGAATACCTACATATGTCAAATCAACTCAACGCACTCGGTCACTCGCTCAGATCTCCACATCCCTCCCGTGTTTTTAAGCTTCAGCTTCAATCGTGGGGGCTCCGATGTGCACTGCGACAAATTCTGAAGTTGTGAGGGCTCCGTATCTTGCTCGTCGGTAACGGGTGCGGGAACTGTATTCTCATCTGAAAGGATAGACGAATTTAGATTAGCACCTGGCGTTGAACTCGAATCTGACTCAGGAAAGTTCGGTATTCGTTTGAGATGACAGATGTTCCTTCGAAACACCTTACCCTCTCCGTCTCCACGAACCACAGCCTCATTTCCATTCCTCTCAATAACTTCGAACTCTTGAGGATTAAAGGTCGGTGTTAATTTGTTTGGAAAGACTACTTTTCGGAGTAGAACCCTATCTCCAACTTGTACATCCGAGATCTTCGCATTTCTTTTACTATCTGCTCTCTCTTTCCCCTTTTGCTTATTTATGAGGTCCATGTCTCGTGCCTCAGAGTCCAAAACAGTGTCGCTTATATCTCGGATTGAAGGTAATTTGTCTCGGATGACGCGATTAAATAGAAGCTCTGAAGGAGCTTTTCCGGTTGTCCCATGCGGAGTTACGTTGTACATCAAAATAAATTTTTGAATCTCTTGTTTGTAATCGCTTCGTCTAGAATTTGCTATTTGTAGCCGTTTTAATATAGAGCGATTCATGTTCTCTACTTCCCTATTGGCTTGCGGCCAATATGGTGGTGACGTAAATAAATGAACATTGTTGTTTGAACAGTACTGCTTAAATTCCTCGCTTATAAACTGACGTCCATTGTCAGGTGTTATGGATTTTGGGTATCCCAATCTTGCAAACATTTCTTCCAGATATCCCATGATCACCATTGACGGTATTCTTTTCGGGAATTTTACCTCATGATATCTGGAATAGAAGTCAATAACTACAAAAATGTACTCCTGATTTGGTAGGGGTCCCATCAAATCTAATGCCACATCTAGCCATGGTCCATCAGGAAATACGCGTCTGCTCATTGGTGCTGGTTGGTCCGGTCTTGATACAAGCAAACAATCGCTGCACGTTTTAACGAATTTTTCCACGTCCCTGTCAATTAACGGCCACCATACCTTCGATCGAACTCTGCGTTTCATTACTGTCTCACCTGGGTGACCCTCATGTGCAAGCTCTAAGACCCTTGACCTTAAAACACTAGGTATAACTATTTTAGTTCCTCGTAGTAGAATGTCTCCTAAAGTGCACAATTCAAGGCGAAATGGGAAGAATCGACTGGTGCTCTTTGTATCCCATGAATCATTTTTGACATTACTTACAGCATCTCTCAGTTCCGGGTCATTGCTTAAGTTTCCTTTTATCTCCGCAATGGTAAGTGCTTTTGGTACAGCCTTCTCGATTATTGCAAAAATATTCTGTTCACACTGCATATCAAAGGTGTCTGGATGTGCCACATTACATAATCTAGAGAGCGAATCTGCAATGTTGGATTTCCCATTTTGATATATGACTTTAAACTTAAAAGACTGCATTCTTAAGACCCAACGTTCAATGCAGGCTGGAGGCTTCGATGTTGGCTTGAAAATTGCCTCCAACGGCTTGTGATCTGTGACCAACTCGAATTCTATGCCCGCTAAGTAATAATAGAATCGTTCAACTAACCAGACCAATGCCAAACTCTCTTTTTTCGTTTGCGAATACCTCCTTTCGACTTCGGACAAACTTTTACTCGCAAATGATATCACTTCGGGGTTGTCACCTTCAAATTGCAGTAGAACGGCTCCTAGCGCTACTGGACTTGCGTCAGCCTTAAGGCGAATACGCTTTTTCGGATCAAAGTACATAAGGGTTGGTATTTTCGCCAGTTGTCCCTTTAATCTTTGAAACGCATTGTCCTGACTTTGACCCCATACAAATTTCACATCCTTTTTTATCAAATTCCTTAGTGGTTCTGTTATGTCACCAAGGTCGGCAACAAATTTACCAAGGTATGTCACTAGAACCAAAAAACTCCTTGTCTCTTCCTAACTAGATGACGGTCTGAATTCCAGGACATCTTTGACCTTCTCTGGGTCCGGTTTTATTCCGTCTGTAGACAAAATATGTCCCAAGAATTTCACGCTCTTAACTTTCCAGACACACTTTTCTTCGTTTAGTACGACATTGTATGCTTTAAAGACTTCTAAAACCGCCTTTGGTTTGCATCGTGCTCTTCCCCAGTTCGCCCAGAAACTAGTATATCGTCTATGAAATTCAAAACATTTTTACAGTCAGCCAAAATACATTCCATCTTCCTCTGAAAAATTTCTGGAGCTGAGTTCACTCCAAATAGCAACCTCTTGTATCTGAATATGCCTATAGACGTGATAAACGTGGTTATTTCTCGACTTTCTTCGTCCAGTTCAAGCTGATGGTAAGCACTCTTTAGGTCTAACCTCGAAAACCATTCTGCACCTATCAACCTTGGCATGAATGAGTCAAAGGTTGGCAATGGATGATTTTCTCTTATTATAGCGAGGTTGGCTCTCCTCATGTCAATGCATAACCGAATGTCACCATTATCTTTAAAGACTACTACAATCGGGGATATCCAGGAGCTCGGTGGAGTTACCCTTTCAATAATGTCTTCAGCAACTACCTCGTTTAGTTTTGTTTCTACCTTTTCTTCCAATGCAGATGGAACTCTTCGTAGTGGTTGTTGAACCGGCTTTACTGACTTGTCGATAGACAGAGTAACACTAATGCCCTTAATCTTAGGAAATCGAAGAAGGTTATCGACTCGATTTACATCGAGCCCTAGCTTCAAAACGTTTAGTTTAATGGCCGTGTCGCGCCCCAAAAGTGATTGTCTTCCATTCTCAATGACATAGAATGAAGAAATCATATCGGTGTTTCTGTTAACCCCTATAGTAGCTTCGAAAACTATTTTCACCGTTAACAGATCCTTACCGGCATAAGCATGAAATTGGTGTTCCGACTCTGTTCTAATGTTCCATATGGCAGCATTTTTCCTACAAAGCATCTCCCCATCATGCTCAGTTAAAAGGTTATGACGAGACCCTGAATCTATAAGTATTGGAACCAGCCACCCTCCGATATAGCAGTAAACTATCTCCCCCGCATTGTCTTCTAATTCAGATACTCGAAAGCAGTTATGTTCTTCAAATTTTTCAAACTTATTCCCAGTGGTTTCATGATCGCTTTCTTCACTTACAAAACGCACCTTTGAAGATTGGAATCTCCGCCGTTTGACATCACTGGCCGTAGCGTCGTTTTGTCTCCGTTTATTGGACTTTGTTCTACATTTCAACGCAAAATGTCCAGTAAAACCGCACTTGTTACATTTAGCGTTCTTGGCCGGGCACATTTCACTACTCTCTAAGTGCCTACGGGAACCGCACCTGCTGCACTCACTCGCTGATTTCGGCTCACTCTTGGACACAATACGGTTGATACCCATGGATGTAGTGGGCAGAACCATGGCCTCCGACTCGCTGTTGATTTGTTCGTATACATGGCACAGATTAACGACCTCTGATAGCGTATGTTCTTTTTCAAGTAATCTCTTCTTTAGCTCTCTCGGTGCCCATGAATCTATAATTTTGTCTTTCAGATTGATGTCTAATATTTCCTGCTTTGTATCCCCAAATTTGCACTTTGTTGCCTGGTTTCGCAGCCTTAACATAAATTTGCTCAATCAGGTTTCAGCGAACGAAATAAGTGTCGCTCAAATGTGGAGTTTCTCCAGGGAGAAAAATAGTCATCAAGCTTACCGACAAGAATTCTAAACACATCTGTTTCACCTTCTACATCCTCTGGTTGGCAGAATGCGCCTGGAATATTGTACACCACCTCCTGAAGTTGTGGTCCACCCAAGTGAAGTAATTTGCTTTTCTTCTTCGTTGGTTCGGTAATTTCTTCTGCTTCTAGATAAAGATTAAATCCGCGAAGCCACTTTTCCCATTCCGATCGAATCGAAGCTTTTTCGATATTATCGCAGAGGAATGGTGCCATCCCTGAGCCACTCATTACTGTCCTCTTTTTTCCAATTCAACATTCAATTAAATGACAACTGCACGACTTCTGTCCAATATAAAAACCAAAACAAGTTGTTGTTGTTTTTGTTATCTCATTCGCAATTTAATTCCTTACCTGTCTCTTTCTTTACTTCCGTAATTCAATACCAGCAAAAACGATTTTCTCTTTTCTCTCTTTCTCGCAATTTAATGCGTGACAATTTAATGTCTCTATAATATCCGCAATTAAATGCTTTTTACACAACCGAAATTCAATGCAATTTATCCCAATTTGTCAATTAAATGACTGCACGTCTTCTGCCAAAACAAAACAAAAAGAAAATTAATAAAAAAAAATGTTTATTCCATTTTACTTTTCACCAATCCCAACTTAGAAGTGAGAGATTTAACTTTTTTCTTTTCCACTGCTTCTTCTCTGTATACTTATTTTAACGTTTTACTTTCGTATAAAAAAAATGAATATTTACCTCGTCGCCAATGTAATAACCCGTGGTTTAAGTTCCCACACGCTAGAACAGTATAAAATAAGAACACAATGTTTCAAGATACAAAGAACACTTTATTGAAATATATCCACACGTGTTGTCACCTCCGTGGCACAGATTCGACTGACTACATATATATAGTGGGTGGGTGTGAATACCTACACATGTCAAACCAACTCAACTCATTCGGTCACTCACTCAGATCTCCACAAACATCATAGAACGGAGTCCATACCTGCGATGCGTATTCCAGATGCGGACGAACAAAACAATTGTATAAAGATAGGGTAACATAAGGGTCTTGAAACTCTTTGGACCATCTTTTTACAAATCCTAACATTGAGTTAGCCTTTTTAACAAGAGAGTTGATGTGATCTGTGAAATCTAGACTTGGATTGAAGACGATTCCAAGCTCTTTAAAACTAACAACACGGCACAATGTATGTTGTGAAATATTATAGTCAAATATGATTGGTACTCGTTTCGTTGAAAAAGTCATAGTTTGACATTTCGCTGGGGTAAGGTTTAATCCGTTCTTGCTGCACCAAGTTCAAAAGCTATCAATGTCGGCTTGCAGATTCACACGATCACCGTTTGAGCATATAGATTTAAAAATCTACATATCGTCAGCAAAAACCAGAATTTCGTTATTGCAAATGCATGATGTTACATCATTAATAGCAAGAATATAAAGAATGGGACCTAAATGACTTCCTTGTGGTACTCCAGAGTTAGCAGTAAAAGGGTTTGAAAATGTTTTTCTGAATTTCACCTGGTAGGATCTATTTTGAAGATAAGAATATATCCAATCAATAAATCCAGCAAAAAATCCAAAGGCCTTAAGTTTAAAAATTATAATGTCGTGTGAAAGTTGGTCAAAAGTCGGTATAAATGCAATCTAGTTCTTGTCCGTTTTAGAAAGCATTGGAGCACTTGTGTAAAAACGTTAGAAGGTTCGTTACCGTTGACGGCCTCTGCATAAATCCATGTTGTTGATTACAGATAATATTTTTGCAGAAAAACGTCATACTATTTCAAACCACTTGCTCAAATAGCTTTGGAATACAATAGAGTTTGGCAATCGGTCTGTAATTCTTTATGTCAGACTTACTACCCTTTTTAAAAAACGGTGTAATAAATGATTTTTTCCATACACTGGGAAATTTCCCCGACTTAAGGGATAGCTCGAAAATAAGGTGAAGAGGAAAAGCTATAATGGAGCTACATTTTTTCAGTATAATTGGAGGAATGCCATCTGGTCCTGGAGAGTAGTCATCTTTAAGCAATGAAAGAAAATGTAAAATTTTGTCATGTTCCATCGGAACGTTGTTAAAAGTAACTTGAGGACAATAACGCAAATATTCAAAGAACTCGACATCAATATCAACACGAGTGTCAATAAAAGAGTTACTAAAATTTTTTGAAAATGCATTACAGATATCAGAAGAGCTCGTTAACGAAGAATCATTATAAACAAAGTTTATAAGATATCCGTCAGACTTCTTTTTTGAATTTACAAAATTCCAAAACTTCTTCGGATCAAGTTTCAATGAAACCTCCATTTACCTTAAGTAGTCAGAGTATAAACTTTAAGAAAGGTAATTAAACTGCTCAAAAAGCGAAATATACACATTATGATCCAAAGTAGAAAGACTTTTGATATAAGTTTTTGATGATGATGATGTGACGATGATGATGATGATGATGATGATGATGATGATGATGATGATGTTGATGATCATTATAAACAAAGTTTATAAGATATCCGTCAGACTTCTTTTTTGAATTTACAAAATTCCAAAACTTCTTCGGATCAATGAAAACCTCCATTTACCTTAAGTAGTCAGAGTATAAAACTTTAAGAAAGGTAATTAAACTGCTCAAAAAGCAAAATATACACATTATGATCCAAAGTAGAAAGACTTTTGATATAAGTTTTTGATGATGATGATGTGACGATGATGATGATGATGATGATGTTGATGATGATGATGTTGATGATGATGATGTTGATGATGATGATG